>BSUD01000002.1:116673154-116759241 GCA_033239045.1 Fagopyrum esculentum
AAAATATATATATATATATATATATATATATATATATATGTATATATATGTATATATATGTATACATACATACATATATATACAGGGTGTGGTTCCCATGAGAACACCCCTAACGTGGGAACATGAGAACAATCGTACACCGTTGAATGTGAGTATTAAGGGTTGAGATTTAGAGTAGATATCAAAAATAATAATAACTACGGATAATAATAATTAGGAATCCAACAATAACTACGAATAATCCACTCAACCAACAATAACTACGAATAATACATTAAACGATATGGCACATTCGTAACAAAACTAGTAATAATTACGAATCTGTTCTCGTGTTCTCACGTTAGGGGGTGTTCTCATAGGATCTATACTCTATATATACATATATATATATATATATATATATATATATATATATATATATATATATATATATATATATATATATATATATATATATATATATATATATATATATATATATATGTATGTATGGCCTATATAGAGCCTTTAAGTTAGGTGTACATACGCCGCAAATGGCTCGGACTAGAGCTATTGTTGTTGTAGGCAGAGGTAGTGGTAGACCGCCTCTTCCTCCATGAGGGATAGGACAGGGACCACCTCCCGCTGTAGATCCACTAGTGGTGGAGGAGGCTTTTGAGGAGGTTGGTGAGAGTGTCGTCCCAACGACGAGGAGTGGTGGGTCCAGGAGACAACAGTCACACCGAATCCAGTCAGACGGCTCAAATCGTGTTTTTGTGGGAGGACCTGAGTTCAAAGAGTATCTCAGGCATTTTGAGAAGCCATCAGAGCAGGCCGACGAGACCCAAATCTACCAGGACATGAGGGATTATGTAAGGAATCCCATGGAGCTACTCAGGTGCCAGTTATACCGGCACGTGTTGCTGAGGTTGCTCGAGTTGTAGAGGAGATGAGATGGCCTCAACCAGACACCTGGTTGAAGGCATTTCATTAGCAGGGAGTACCATACTTTTCGGGAGAGATCGGTTTAGAAACCGAGGTGTGGATTGGGCATGTTGACTCAGCTTTAGAGTCTATTAGGTTCCCAGAGGACAGATGGGTAGAGCTAGTACAGTCTCTACTCCGTGACCTGGCACATCAGTGGTGGAGGACAATTAGAGCCCGAGTTACTAGCTATGAGCAGATGAGGACTCTGCTGAGGGAACAGTATTGCCCTGCCTCACTGAGGAGAAAGAAGCTGCAGGATTTTGTGTATGCGGGCTTTGAGGACATACCATTACAAATGTTATTCGCCGCTTCCGGACTGAGTTAGCGTTGATGGGTTTAGCTGCACCTTTTTAGGACCAACATGTGTATCTGTTCTCCCGTCGTCTAAGGGAGAGTACACGATCGTACATGGCGGGATTTCACTACGAGTCCTTGACAAACTACCAGGAGCGTAGATTTTGGCATTGATTTGGATCTTGGCACGAGACTCATCTCGAAGGCCCCATACCGTATGGCACCTGTCCAGATGTTGGAGCTGAAGAAGCATCACGAGGAGCTGGCTTAGAAGGGCTTCATACGCCTAGCGTTTCACCATGGGGTGCACCTGTCCTCTTTGTGCGGAAGAAGGACGGATCGTTGAGACTGTGTATAGATTACAAAGAGTTGAACAAGGTGACCATCAAGAACAGGAAACCATTGCCTCGTATTGATAATCTACTTGATCAGCTTCAGGGAGCGATAGTCTTCTCCCGGATCTACTTACGTTCAGGATATCACAAGTTGAGGGTGAAAGAGCAGGATGTGCACATGGAGGCATTTCGTACCTGTTATAGACACTACGAGTTTGTATTGATGCCATTTGGGCTGACAAATGCCCCAGCAGTTTTAATGGAGTTGATTAACAACATCTTCATCGACTTCCTGGATCAGTTTGTGGTAGTTACTGATGACATTTTGGTATGCTCTCGTAGCAGAGAGGAGCATGCCGGTCATCTAAGGACCGTTTTACAGATTTTGAGGGATAGAGAGTTATACGTCAAGCTCTCTAAGTGTGAGTTCTAGATGTCTGAAGTTTCTTTCCTTGGACATATCGTCTCCGCCGACGGGATTATGGTAGATCCGGCGAAGATCGAGTTTGTTGCTGCATGGACGACACCGACGAACATCAAGAAAGTTTGTAGCTTTCTTGGCCTAGCTGGTTACTACAGACGCTTTGTGGAGGTATTTTTTGTGATTGCCTGTCCACTAATGAGTCTTCTGAGGAAGACTACCAAATTCGTATGGACCGACTAGTGCGCTCAGAGTTTTGAGGAGTTGAAGAGGCGTTTGACTTCTGTTCTTATCTTGGCACAGCTAGAGGGTTCCGACGATTTTGTGGTTTACAATGAATCATCCAAGCTAGGCTTGGGATGTGTATTGATGTAGAGAGGCAGAGTGATTGCTTATGCGTCTGGACAACTGAAGACATATGAGGATAACTACCCGACTCATGATCTGGAGTTGGCAGCGGTAGTTCATGCTTTGAAGATTTGTAGACACTACATGTACGGTGCTACATGTCAGATCTTCACATACCATAAGAGTCTGAAGTACATTTTCAGCAGCGGGAATTGAATAACCGCCAGCGTCGATGGCTTGAGTTGATCAAGGACTTTGACCTTGAGATTTTGTATCATCCTGGCAAGGCGAATGTGGTAGTTGACGCCTTGAGCGGGAAGACGCCTCGAGAGAAGGCGATTGCCAGACTTACTGTACAACCTCAACTTCAGAGGATGCCCAATTGTTTGCTTTACAGGTTCTACCTGGTCTGTTGGATGAAATCCAACAGAAGCAAGGGACCTGCCCGACCCTGATGAAGATTAGAGAGAGGATGTGTCGTGTAGAGGCACCATAGTTCTCCATGGGAGCTGTTGGAGTGATGAGACGACATGACCGCGTCTGTGTTCCTGCTAATAAAGAGTTGAGATAGAGGATCTTACAGGAGGCTCACTGTACACCTGACTTTGTACATCCATGTGCGAGTAAGATGTATCATGATGTGAGACGTTCATATTGGTGGGGAGGGCTGAAGCCCGACGTAGCCAGATTTGTGCTCAGTGTGCGACCTGTCAGCTGGTCAAGATAGAGCATTTCAGGCCTGGAGGTGAGCTCTATCCACTGCCAGTGCCACAGTGGAAGTGGGAGGACGTCTCCATGGATTTTGTGACCGGGTTGAGGACCAGTAGGAGCTTTGATGCCATCTGGGTTATTGTTGACAGACCGATGAAGACGGAACGTTTCATTCCTATGAGAGAGACGTGGCCGGTGAGCAGATTAGCTAAGGAGTACACTAGACAGATAGTGAGACTCCACGGTGTCTACACTTTACAATTGCGTTTCATCCCCAGACAGATGGACGATTTACATCGAGATTCTGGCAACAAATTCAGACTGCTTTGGGGACGAGTCTACACTTTACGACTGCATTTCATCCCCAGACAGATGGTCAGTCAAAGAGGACCATCCACACCTTAGAGGATATGTTGCGAGCCTGTGTGTTGGATTAGGGACAGGGATGGTCTGATTACCTCTCACTCGTTGAGTTCTCATACAACAATAGCTGGCATTCATCTATAGGGATGGCTCCCTATGAGGCACTATATGGATGTAGGTGTAGTATCAGTGGGATAACGCCAGAGCAGATTCAAGATGATATGGCTCGTGTAGCGCTAATCAGAAAGGGGATGTTGGCTGCACAGAGTCGCCAGAAGTCGTATGCAGATAGGAGGCGTCAGCCTCTAGAGTTCAGGGTAGGAGCTCATGTCTGGTTGAGAGTATCTCCGACGCGAGGCGTCAGGCATTTTGGCATAAAGGGGAAGCTGAGTCCCCGATATGTCGGTCCTTTCGAGATAGTGGATAGAGTTGGGAGAGCAGCCTACAAATTAGCATTGCCTCCGAGGTTAGAGGGTGTTTATCCCGTGTTTCATGTGTCTCAATTGAGGGAGTACATACCAGATCCGAGGCACATCGTGAGTTATGAGTATCTGGTGGTTGAGTCGGACCACACCTTTGCAGAGCACCCTATTGCAGTCCTAGAGCGAGGTGTGAGATGCTTGCGTTCGAAGGACATTCTTATAATGAGGATACAATGGTCAAGACGAGGACCTGATGAGGCTACCTGGGAGACAGAGGATAGTATCCAGAGGAACTATCCAGAGTTCTACGCTGAGTTAGAGGCACCAGTAGGATCCACGAGTAGATCTTAGTGCCATCTTGGTGAGTGCATGCTATGCTATGTGCTTATGTGATATGTTGTGTTTTCGTGCTAGTTGTGATATGTGCATATGATCTATTAGATCTTGTTTGCTAGTACGAGATAGGTATAGCTGGAGATGGTTCTTTCCTCCATGTTACGATGTATGTGTTAGGATTAGCTGGAGACGGTTCTTTCCTCCACACTACCTCTGATGGACATAGTGTGAGTGGAGATGGTTTTCCTCCACATAGTAGTGTTATGTGTACGTTTTGGCTGGAGACGGCTTTCCTCCATACTAGTGTGATATGGTTAGTGTTTGGCTGGAGATGATCTTCCTCTAGGCCTTGTGGGGAGTTGATGATAGTGTTTAGAGTTATACCTTGGCTTATGGGTCCGAGAGGTTTTGGGATGTTGCAAGTTTCGGGACGAAACTTATTTTTAGGGGGGGTGTGATGTAAGAGCCTTAGTCTTTGGAGCCTAGGAGTCTTGCTGAGCCTTAGTAGAGCTTTGCCTTGACCCTGTCAGTCGCCCCAGCGGACCTAGACGGCCGCCCCTGCGGTTGGGCGTCTCTGCGCCTTCGGTGCGCCACCCCAGCGGCTCTCTGTAGGTGCATCCGCTTTCGTTGACTCTTTGACCCATGCTTTGCGGCTTGCTTCCTTCATAAGCCTCCCATTCTTTCAGATGAGGGGTTTCCTTGCCTCATTCCAGCTTCTTTATCTCCATTACGCTCTTCTTCTTCTCCATCTCCTCTTCTTGATCTTCTTTTGAGTTTGTGAGAAAGCTTTGAGAGTTTGCTTGAGGTTTTGAGCTTGGATGATCTTGAGGATGTTGCTGACTGTTTGTTGTGATGTTGAGGTGGTAGAAGTGGTGTTTGCTCCTAGTTGCTGCTTAGGGTTGTTGTGGTAAGGTTCTATCTTCAGCCTTCTTTCTTTCTTCTTCTTCTTGCTTCCTCCTTCATTTTCTAGCTTAGGATCACAAGTTAGACTTGTGTGGGATCCTTTCTTGGATGTTTGATGATCATATATGTGTATGTATACATATGTGTTAATGTGTTGTGTTGAAGAAGTGAAGAGAGTCGAGATAGAGATCGAAGAGAAGTCAGGGCAAACATTCTGCACAGATAGCCGCCCCTACGCCTGAATTTGGTCGCCCCTGCGTCTGCCTGTGAGACGCCCCTGCGCCTCATTGGGTCAGCTTGGAGTTCCTTGCTTCTGTTGGTGCATACCTTATTGGTATGTGTTCCATCCTTCCTTTCCTTTGGCCTTGGCTTAGATGTTGGCTAGGCTAGCCTGGTTAGATGAGTTGTATGTTAGAGAGGTGCCTTAGGCACTCGTGTTGATGTTGAGTTTGTGTTGTAGGCATATGTGAGCTTGTTATGGTCTTGAGGGTTAGGCTGAGATTGTAGGTTAGTGATGTTGTGTGCCTTGCTATTGCAGGCGTTGATTTTTCCCCAAGGGGAAGCTGTGACGTGGTATCGGATACGAGTGTTTGAGGTAAGTCCATAGGACTTACTTAGTGTGCAGTTATGGATTATGTGATTGTGATGGTTGTGTGTGCGCATATGATTGTGCATTTATAACCTAAACCGGACTAGGAAGACAATATGTGGTATTAAAAGGCCCAAGTGTATTATAACGAGTCGTTACTACTTGCCTCCGTTTGCTGGTAGGAGGAGTGCCCTGAAGATGATCTCACAGGAGGGGACGAGTGATGATCACCCCCATGCAAAAATCCTGTGTTACGTTGGATGGGACGGGGTTCTTGAGGCTGCTCGTGTTACAAAAGAAGTTGAATTAGTAATGGAATAATGTAATGAAAGATAATAAATGAATGTGTGTTGCATTGCATGTATGAGATGTTGATGTGTGTTTGTGCTATTACTCTCATACTTATTCATTGTTGTAGCTAACGGTGTATACCGTGTTGTAGATGATCTGCAGGTTAGGAAGACTGCAGAGTGAGCCAAATGGTGTGACCAGCCGAGGACTTCGGTACATTAGGATGCGTGGGATATGGGATCTTTTGTATCAGATGTTTATGTTTGATGTTTTGTACTCGACTTTGTGTTTGTAAACTCCTTTGATGTATCTTATACAACTTATGTATTTGGGGTGTTACACCCTTCTTCTCCAGCTCTTCGCATCTCCTTCTTTCCACTCTTGTTCTCTTTATTTCGGATTCTCATACGTGATTCGTTGATAAAGGTAACTGCACACATCCCCATTCTTCCCATATCCATTCTTCTCAACTCTCCGATTTCGTTCTTCTAATTTGTCGTGTTATAGGTTGTGGTGATTGGAGTGTTGAATCTATTGGCATTAGTGAGGAATTGGATTTGGTGAGCACACATCCTTGTTTAGGGTTCCTTTTGATTGATTCATTCTTGAACAACTTGGTATTGGTTTCCAGCTTACTTGTTGTTAACAACTCCAATTTAGGGATGTATTTGAGTTTTCTAGGTTAATTTTTGAATAACTTGATGAAATACTCTACTTCATACCAAGATAGATATTGTTTTGAAATACCATAATGCAGGCTTGATGGAATCAATTAGATTGGTGATTATATTATTTGGTTGATTATCCATGTATTCAACAATAATATTGGGTTGGTTATCCTTGTTTACTCTTGAATTCTCAACTTAGGTTAATTTTTTACTTCATACCATGTTAAGCCTTCTTGAATTCTTGTTTACTCTTGAATTTTTGGTTAAAAAACATAGGTTTGTAGATTATCCATGTATTAAAAAATAATATATCACATGTTCAAATTCATATTGAAAATCCAGATAGAGCTCACTTGGTGTTTAGAAGTGCATATTCCAAAAGAGTTTGACTTTGTCTTTGTAGCAACAAAGTTTGCATTAGCCAATAAGAATTCAAGAGTAAACAAGGACTCATCTATGAAAAATAAGGCCAATTCTTTGTTAATACCCATTGTACCATCATCTGCATAAAAACATAGTACCTTGTCTTCCCTAAGAAAGCATCATTGATTTCTTCACCTAGAAGGTTTTTCCTTGAAAGTAGATATGAAGAGATACTTCTCCTTACCTGGAGACTCATCATGATGCAAGACCATCCTTAACATCTCCTACTATTCATTTGCTTGCATTATTATCTATTGTGGAGAAGCCATACATGTGTGAAGAAATTCAAGGAGCCAAGAAATGTGGCTAAATTGAGATTTAAGCAAACCAGTCAAAATCTCGACCCTGAGTATCAAATCTCTCCTGAGATCTCAATCGATATTTGCTTTTGTCGAGATCCATAAGATCTAGTTGAAATCTTTTTAGATGTTAGATATTTTATTACCTTTAAGCTCTAAACATTCTAAAAGTATCTTTACAATTTGATCATATCTTTTAGGTTTATCTTTATTTTATCTTTTTGAGGAATCTCGCCTACAAGTAGCCCTATAGGTCGAGATTCATAAGTAGATTTGATTGATTATTTTTCCACAATATTGTGAGATACTCGTTGCTTCGTTTATGAAGTTTGTGTTTTATTCATTTCAATTCTATCACAAAGAGAGTCTTTGATTGAAGTGAGTCATTGCTAGATTGTTCTTGTGTGTGTTAATCTTATTGAAGATTTTTGCTACTAATCAAACTAATTTCTCCTTGCGCTTGTCTTATTTAGAAGGTTTGTGTAAGGTTGAAGACGGACGGGTTAATGTAATTCTTTGTGGAGGATTTTGATCCAATTGGTCAAGGTTCTTTGCAAGTCTAACATTAAGTCCTGTCTTCCTATATTTTCCATACTTTCATTCCATTATTCATCTTTTTATTTTTCCATTATCATTCCATCAAACTCACGCTCTTTGTATTTGAGTTTTACAAATCTCGGCGTTGCCATACAAATCTCTTCCGAGATTTGAACCGAGATTTGCTTCTGTTGTTGATTCCGTGAACTTCAGACTAGACCGGGAACTGCGGCATCAACCTCGCATCACATCAATCCTATTGTATAGTTCATATCCATATGGATAGACCATCTTGAAATTGGGGAGAAAAAATAACAAATGCATTGTTATATCAATTCATATATTTTAATCTTTCATTATTGTTGTAATCTATCATTAGAGATTTGATTTAACTAATGTATCATCAAATATAAGGCATAATAAATATGTCCTAGTGTGAAAGCAAGTAACCATGCATATATGGAGTGTGAACATGAGAACGTTTTTGTAACACCCCAAATCCACGGGACTTGGAGTGCCACATTGTGTTAGGATCTCACAATGGATCCTGACCCTAGCCTGACAATAAGGTCACTGGATCTTACAAAAAGGCACAGGTAGATTAAAACCAAATACATAAAGATGTATAAGATACATCAAAAGGGTTTATAACATACAAGCCGAGTACAAAAAAAACATCCATAAACAGTAACCACAAAAGACATCTCATATCCCACACAATCCTAATGTACAGAAGTCCTCGGCTTGTCACCACATCTGGCTCACTCCATAGTCTTCCTAACCTGTAGGTCATCTACAACACGGTATGAAACCGTTAGCTACAGTAATGAATAAGTATGAAGGTAATAGCACATACACACATCAGCAACTCATACATGCAATGTCACACACATTCATTTATTATTTTAATTAAGTTATTTCATTACTAATTCAACTTATTTTGTGACACGAGGAGCCTAAAGAACCTCGTCCCTTCCCCGTTAACACAGGGGTTTTGCATGGGGGTGTGTTAGCATAAAATATTGTGATATTTTAGGCACGTTTTCTAAGTGTATTTCATCCATATTGATAGTCATTGATAAAGCATTGAAGCAATTGTGAGTTAGTTTATCTATTTTGTCGATATAGAGGTCTACATAAGCTTTGTGTTGTTTGTAGGCAATTAAGAGCTATATCCGAACGGATTGAGTGAGAATGGAGTTTGATTGAGCATGTCCAAGGATTGAGGACATCTCTAGGAGCTAAGGATGGTGCTAACTTGAAGAATAGCACGAGACTAAAAAAAATCACGAACTACCTCTAAACCACGCTCTAAAATACGGCCGTACTACATTCCACGTTCAAGTCCACGGCCGTGGAACCTTGGCAAGAGAGGCGTGGTGCATTCCAGCAACTTACACGGCCGTGGAGGGTTGTGACAAACCGTGACCAACTTCCACGCTCTAAATTACGGGCGTGGAACCCTTCCACGACCGTGATCTTGGCGATCTTTTACACAATATTTTAAGCCACGATCTTCTACGCAATGGGCCGGGCTTATATTTTATCTTACACTATAAAAGGATGGAGGAAGAGAGATTCCGTCACTTCGCTTAGACTTTGCCTACGCTTATCGCACGTGTCTAAGGTTTCCCGTGGAACGTGCGGAGATTGCTATTTCGTGACGGAAAGTTGGATATTTGCGAAGAGTTGAAGATTTGGAAGATTGTTCGTAAGGAGATTTCATACTTTATTCTTAGTTTGATTAGAAGGCGGGTTGACATCCCGTTCTTCGCTCTTATCTAAGATTGTGATTGCTTTTGTTATTCCGAATCTATTTACATCATTGTTCTTGAATTGTGAATTTGAGATTGATTTGAAAGTTATTGAAGGTTTTCGGAAGTTTTCATCTTTCATTCTTTTAAATCTTGAATTTGATATCAATATGACTGTTGTTGGCTAAAACTCTTCAGCAATTCTAAGGTGAAGGGTTGATAGTTGTGGCTTAGATGATGATAGATCGATCGTAAACAGATTGGACCCTGAGAGTTAGAGAGAATCGCCGACGAACCTAATCCACGGTCTGTTCTTGAGCTTCCACGGCCGTGGAACTCAAGAACTACCCGTAATTTTGTGTCAGTTTACGAACTTGCTTTTACTTTAATCCAAAGTTAAAGATTTGCTTTAACTTAGTCTTGGCTTGCCTTTTCTAGGTGGTAGTGAAGCCTCAACAACCTCTACCTCGATTCTGAGTGTCACAACCTTAATCGGTTTAGTTAGTCTTGATCCTTGGATTACAAGTTTGGGTATTTGACGTTAATTCTTACCTTTAGAATCTTTTCTATATTGAAGTCTCAACAACCTTTATAGAGAGTGTCTTTTAGTTGGGCCATATAAGGTTTTTGGAACTTCACCGTACGATTACCTTACTTTCGTATACCTTTGCATACCTCAACTCTGTCCTTATATCTTTAGTATATCTTGAATCGATTGCCACAGCTGGATTCCTGGATCTTAAGGATTGTTGTTTTCCCAATAATTTGAAAAGCTTCATACATTTACTTGCTTGATAATCTATAGCTGGATTTAACCCCCCAAATCCATGTGTTCGATACTCTGGAATTCTTGCTCAACTATATCGATTCGTACACTGCGGGTTCGCTTGCTTAATTCTAGTTTTATAAATTTAAAGCTTATTTGCACGCACGCTAAGTGGCGAACAGGGTGATCATCACTCGTCCCCCGTTGTGTTACTGGCTTCCAGGCACCTCCTCCTACCCTCGAGCGGAGGCAAGTGGTCACGACCCGTTATAATACACTTGGGTCATTTAATGTAATAAATGGTCATCCTAGTCCGGTTTACGTTATAAATGCACAATCATATGAACAAACACAACCATCACAATCACACAAACCCACAATTGAACGCTAAGTAAGTCCTACGGACTTACCTGATATACTCATAACCTATACCACGTCACAACTTCCCCTTGGGGAAGTAATCAACGCCTGCAATAGCAAGGCACACACAATCACATACTACAAAGGTTAGGAGACTCATCTCACTAACCACAACCAACCTATATCTCAAATCTAAACCTCAGATCCTCACCACATTCATAAATGCATAAGGCATATCCTCAGCATAACATCTCCTCATACTCGTACACATACTAAACCTTAAAGCCATAACCGATATCCATAACATCATCATGATCCTCAACTCATTCTGACACCTAGCATGCATCTAATCAGTATTTCTCAATCTCAAATTTAATCTTAATTTCACTAATTAACCTTTAATTAATTAATTAAATTTCACTAGGATAACGTTTTGCCCGTAGGCCATTTCTAAATCCACCTGTCATCAGATTTCATCAAAAAAACAAGCCATAAACACCAGAATAATATAATGATCATAATGGAATTTCTAATTATCCATTTTGGAAAGTCTAAGGTCAATTTAGGCCAAATCGTAGTACGGAAAACAAATAAATTCATAACTAATTTGTTACTAACCCGATTGACGATCTGAAAGAAGATTTGGAATCACAATGATGCAGGCTACGCATGTACAACATAAAATTCACCGGAATCTGAGCGACGGAACCGTCCTCGTGACATATATGCTCGAACAGGTCTTCATCTACTCGGAAATGCAGAAACTCGGTACCAATATGAAGAGAATGAAGAGAGGAATCCAAAAACTCAAACGGAATTGAAATCGGATTAGAAACGGAGAGTAGATCTGAGTTTGAAGTTTGAGAGAAATCAGAGCTTTTACGTGGAAACGTGAAAGGAAATGAATTAATAAACGATTTTCCGCTATTTATAGTGAAGACGATAATCATCCTTTAGCGAAGTCAATAGTTATCCTTTAACCGATCCAATGGCGGGTTGAACCCCCTTCTCCAAACTTCTCGAAATTGGAACAATAAATCTATAATATTGTAGGGAAAATTATTCCACAATTGCCTCGGAAAACGTGTATTCCTAAGCCGTCTTTCTTAGCCGTTAAGAAACAAAATAGCGACTCTTTTGGCCGTTTTACCTTTCCATGTTATTTCATATTTAGGACATGTCCGATGTTCTGATCATTTCTCTCAACTGCATTTTTATTAATTGGAGCTCCCAAATGCTCCAAATAACACCGGAGTATAAAATTAATTACCCGGGAGAAAAAGTGAAAATTTTCCCATAAGCCCAAAATTACGCGAGGAACATAACGGTGTGACTTATACTCATCACTTACGCAATCTTCGCGAGTTATATGTCAACTGCTATCAACGATTAAGTTAATCAACATTAATTAGAATTCGGAAATCCTAGCTATTACATCACACACCCCTTAAGAAAAAGTTTTGTCCCGAAACTTGAACAATTCTCAAATCCTCTCGGACCCATACGCCGAGGTATAAGCATTGTCTCTATCGAAGGTATCACATCTCCGTTCAAAGGTATCAACCTATAACACTCTATAACCTCAAAACATCAGCATGGAGGAATCACCAACTCCAGCAACAAGATCATAACGCTATCCAAAGGCATAGAGGAAAATCATCTCTAGCCAACTACTAACCATGTCACAAGGCATGGAGGAAAGACATCTCCAGCCAATCATACTCGTAACACAACTATGTGGAGGAAAACCGTCTCCACTCACACTATGTCCATCAATAATAACATGGAGGAAAGAACCATCTCCAGCTAATCCTAAACATACCACAATAGTATGGAGGAAAGAACCATCTCCAGCTATACCTAACTCGCACTAGCAAACAAGATCTAAAAGATCATATGCACACATCACAGCTAGAATGAAAACACAAGATATAACATAAACACATAACATACATTTACCAAGATAGCACTACGATCTACTCGTGGTTCCTACAGGTGCATCTATCTTAGCATAAAACTCTGGATATTATCCTCGATCTCCCATGTAGCCTCCTCTGGTCTTCGTCTAGACCACTATATCCTCGGTATGGGAATGTCATTCGAACGCAGGCATCTCAAACTTCGTTTTAGGACTGAAATCTACTGCTCAATAAAAGTGTGGTCCGGCTCAACCACTAAATCATCATAGCTGACGATGTGTCTCCGATTTGGTATGTACTGCCTCAGCTGAGACAGATGAAACATAGGGTGAACATCCTCTAACCTCGGTGGAAAATCCAATTTGTACGTTGCTCTCCCAACTCTATCTAGTATCTCAAAAGGACCGACATATCGGGGACTCAACTTCCCCTTTATGCCAAAACGTCAAACGCCTCGCGTCGGAGATACTCTCAATCAGGCATGAGCTCCTACCCTGAACTCTAGAGGTCGTCGCCTCCTGTCTACATATGGCTTCTGGCGACTTTGTATAGCCAGCATCCTCTCTCTAATCAGCGCTACTCGAGCCATATCATCCAGAATCTGCTTTGGCGCTATCCCACTGATACTACTAGGCTCATCTCAACATAAAGGTGTACGACACCTACGTCCATACAGTGCCTCATAAGGAGCCATCCCAATGGATGCATGCTAGCTGTTGTTATATGAGAACTCAACAAGTGGGAGGTAATCAAACCATCATTGTCCCCAATCAAACACACAAGCTCCCATCATGTCCTGTAAGGTCTGGATGGTCCTCTATGACTGACCATCTGTTTGGGGGTGAAACACAGTCGTGAAGTGTAGACTCGTCCCCAAAGCAGTGTGGATCTGCTGCCAAAACCTCGAGGTAAACTGTCCATCTTGATCAGAGACGATCGTCCTCGGTACCCCATGGAGTCTCACTATCTATCTAGTGTACTCCTCAACCAATCTACTTACCGGCCACGTCTCTCTGATGGGGATGAAACGTACAGTCTTCATCAGTCTATTAACCACAACCCAAATAGCATCAAAGCTCCTACTCGGTCTCAATCCGGTCACGAAGTCCATGGAGGTATCCTCCCACTTCCACTGTGGTACTGACAGTGGATGGAGCTCTCCTCTTGGTTTGCAATGCTCTATCTTGACCTGCTAACAGGTCGCACACTGAGCCATAAATCTAGCCACATCGGGCTTCAGCCCTCCCCACCACTATGAGCATCTCACATCCTGATACATCTTACTCGCACCAAGGCACACTGAGTAAGGTGTGGAGTGAGTCTCCTGCATAATCTTCTACCACAGATCCGCATTAGCGGATACACGGACGCGGTCGCAGCATCTCATCACTCTATCTGCTCCTATGGAGAATTGTGGTCCCTCACCACGAGTCATCCTCTCTCTAATCCTCGTCAAAGTCGGGCAAGTCCCCTGCTTCTGTTGGATCTCATACAACAAACTAGGTAGAACCTCTAAAGCAAACAACTAGGAACCCTCATCATGAAACTGGATGTCCATCTCTAGCCAAGCTAGATCTCTCTGAAGCTGAGGTTGTATAGTAAGTTTGGCAATCGCCTTCTCTCGAGGCGTCTTCCTGCTCAAGGCGCCACCTACCACATTCGCTATCAGCATGAAATATGACTATATTTTAGGCACTTATTTTGGTTGTATTTCCCCTTTTGTTGTGTACATGGATATGAGCTTGAAGCATTTGTGAGCACATTCACCTATTTTGTCGATATAGAGATCTACACAAGTTTTGCTTTGTTTTTAGGAAAATGAAGGCTTGAATTGGAGCATATAGGAGAGGAAAGGAGTGATTTGATCATGCTAGATGTTATGAGGATGCCTTGGAGAAGCTATGGAAGGATTTTGATTAGAGAAATTGACGAAAAGAAGGCTTTCATGAAGGAATTTGATCTTCTACGACCTATTGAGAGATTCAACGACCGTGGATCTACCATCACGATCGTGGAAAGGGACGTTGGAAAGCATCAAAAAGTTCCACGGTCTAAATCACGGCCGTGGAAGTTTGTACTTGGCCGTGATTTCCTCGACGCTGCCACGTGTCATTTATGCCACGTCAGCAATAGTTATCGGGCTTTTCTCGTAACCCTATTTTGCTCTAAAAGAAGGCTGAAGAGAGGAGGAAAAGACACACAGTGCATACGACTCATTTAGGGCGTATTGACGGCTTGGAAGATTCATTATTTAGGGAAGATCCCGAGAAGGACGCGATTTGAAGATTGTGTACTTCGAGTATATCTTAGGGTTTAAGATTAGAGATGGATTGACATTCCGTTCTTCATTGTTACTCTAGATCGCTGTGAGGATTGCTATTCCCCTTTACTTCATTCATTCGATACAAACATTTGATATTGGATTTGAGATTTAGTTTTCGATTATTATTGAGTTTTCGAGGTTTTCATCTATTCTCTCTTTATATTTGATTTTTGATTTGATAATAATGGTTAATGGCTAAAACCCTTTAGCAATTCTAAGGTGAAGGGTTGATAGTTGTGGCTTAGATGATGATAGATTGAACCAAAACAGATTGGACCCTGAAAGTTGCGAGAATCTCGTCGACAACCCTAAACCACGGTTTGTTCTTGAGTTCCACGACCGTGGTTTCTCAAGAACTAGCCATGATTTCCCTCTGTCGTAAGTTTTTGCTTTTGCTTTAATCCAAAGTTAAGAGATTTGCCTTAACCTAGCCTTGGCTTGCCTTTCCTAGTTAGTAGTGAGACTCAACATCCTCTATTTCGGTTTCGAGTGTCACAACCTTAACCTTTTCGGCTTGTGTTTTATCCCTTAGGTTTGGGCTTGGTTATTTGAGAGTATTTCTTATCCTTTGATCCTTTCTATACTGCAGCCTCAACAACCTTTATAGAGAGAGTCTTTGAGTGAGACATATAGGGTTTTGGAACTTCACCGTACATAACCTTACATTAGTTATACATTTGCAATCTCGACTTTGTCCTTACATCTATAGAATATCTTGAATCCACTGCCACAATTGGATACTTGGATCTTTAGAATTGTTGTTTTCCCAATATATTTGCAAAGCTTCTCTATTTCACTTACTTGACAACTTGTGAACTGATTTTACTCTCACCAAATCTTTGAGTTCGATACTTTGGAATTCTTGCCTTACTACGCCAATCCGTACACTACGGGTTCGCTTTTGCATAAGTTCTAGATATAAATTTAAGACTTATCGACACACGCTTTTGGGCGAACAAGTTTTTGGCGTCGTTGCCTGGGATTTGGTTTAGACCAAATTAGGTTTTCGGTTGTCGAGCTTGGAGCTTTGCTCTTGTTATTTAATATCTCTTTTTGAGTGATTTTTTGCAGGTTCTTTTGGTATATGCGAAGGTCTAGATCCACAAAAGACCTCGTGCCTTTTGATCCAGAACTTGAGAAAACTTTGAGGAAAAAGCTAAAGGAAAGAAAAATGGCTGAAAATAAAGAGAGAAACGTCCAAGAAGAGTTGGATGAGGCGCAAGCTCAACTCAAATTGAGTGAGAAAGCTCGTATGGAAGAACTAGAGCGTCATCAATTTCAAATTAGATGAGCTCAAGGCTATGATGCTAGATATGAAGTTGGAGATGAATGACTCCAAGAAGAAGAAGAAAATCAAGTCAACTAAGTCCGTTAGAGCTGAATCATCCGACGATGATGATATGCCGGAGCTAGAGGACATTGATCCGGTGATCCATCCAATCCGTGAAAATCCTAGACCACATGTTGATCCTCGCATTCCCGCTGAAGATGTGAGAGCAACTGATGGAGGGGATGAACCACGAACCCTTGGACGACGGATGGATCCAATTCAGCAACCACGCCGTTTAGGTGTGAATTTCGGAGCAGAAGACGTCCAGGATTTCGGGTTTATCCCGCAAGTTATTACCATGGTTCGCCAAAGTCAATTTGGGGGAACGAGTACGTCATCTCCACACCAACACTTGCAGAATTTCTATATTCTTATGGAGACATTGAGGCCGAAGAGGGCTTTTTACAACAATTACAAGATCAAACCGTTCTTCTTCTCTTTGAAGGACAAGGCTTTATCTTGGTATCAAGCTCTTCCGGTTGGAAGGCTTATCACATGGGAGGATCTAACTTCGGATTTCCTCACCAAGGTCATTCCGCCATCCAAGACGGCGGAGTTGAGAGGTAAGATTAATGCATTTTCTATGAAACCAAACGAAAGTTTGTTTCAATCTTGGGAAAGGTTTCAGGATCTTCTATTGGATTGCCCACACCACGGCATTCCAAAGCTGGAATTATTGGAGATCTAATTTAAGGGGATGGATGTGGAAACACAATTTAAGCTCCAATCTCTTTCTTGCGGTACATTCATGCACATGAGGGAAGATGATGCTTGGGACTTCATTGAAACGCAAGCCCAAGTAATTGAGAAGTATTCCCATCGAAAGGTGGATACTTATAATCGGAATCAACGGGATCCTGGAGCTAAGCTAACTCAAGCTGCACAAACTCAAATATTCTCCCTCAACACCAAAATCAAAGAGTTGAAGGAAATCATAAGAGTTGGCCTTCAAAAACGAAGGAGCAAGATGTTGGCTACTTAGGAAGGGAGAACAACAATCAAGGGAATAGGAACAATAACCGGAACAATAATTGCAACAACAATTGGAATAACAACAACAACAGGAATTCCAACAACAATTGGCGATCCAACCAACAAAATTCCGGTAACTCTTATTCAAATTCTGGAAATTCACTAACACCACCTTCTTCTTCTTCTACCCCTTTGAAAAGTCAGTGGCAAACATCAAATAACACAAACAAGACGGAGAAAAAGAAATCCGATCATATGATGGAAACGATCTTGGGAAAGCTACAAGGTTTGGAGAACTACATCACCTCGGTTGATAAAGCACACAAGGCTTTAGAAAACCAAGTTTTCAGCAAGGCCGAAGAAGTTCCTAGAGATCAAGGGAAGCTTCCCGGAAAGACGGAGGACAATCCGAAAGGAAGAGTAATGGCAATTACAACTAGGAGTGGCATGACAACCACCGACCCGCAACCTAAGTTTGTAGAAGTCCCCGTTGAGAAGGAGAAAGAAAAAGAGAAGGAGAAGGAAGATGTCTACGTTCCTCCTTTAGCTTACAAACCTCCTCTACCATTCCCGCAATCTAGAGCAAGAGCGCATCTAGACAAGAAGTTCGGTAAGTTTGTTGATCTAATGAGCAAACTACATATAAACATACCTTTCATTGATGCAATTGTAGGTATGCCCTCTTACGGGAAGTTCTTGAAAGAGATCCTCCCAAACAAGAGGAAGCTGGAAGACTTCGGAGAAGTAAAGATGAGTTCGGAATCTTCGGAGCTCATCAAAACGATGACGGAAAAGATGCCCCCAAAGCTGAGAGATCCGGGGTCATTTAGCATTCCGATAGGAGTCGGAGAGGTCACTTACGATGCTCTTTGGAACTTAGGAGCAAGCGTAAGCATCATCCCGCTTGCTTTGTGTAGGAAGGTCGGTTTAGGTGAACCTAAACCGGTGAAGATGACGTTATACATGGCGGATCGATCCATAACTCGTCCCGTCGGTATCATTGAAGACGTACCAGTCAAGCTCGGTAAGTTCTACATTCCAATAGATTTTGTAGTGCTTGACATTCCTGCATATTGTCCGGTCCCGATCATACTCGGAAGACCATTTCTTGCAACCTCCAGTTGTATGATGGATTGCAAGAACGCTAGACTAGCCTTCGATATAGGAGAAGAGAAGGTTGAGTTTGTTCTCTCAACTTTGGCGAAAGAGCCAGCACTTGGAGAGGATATGTTCAACATCTATGACGAAGAGGCGTCTAGAGAGGAAGTGAGCTCGATCTTATTTAAAGATCCATTGCAAAAGGTCATAACCATGAGCATCATGGAAAAGGGAGAGGAAGAGGATTACAATGTTGAGGTTGAAGCCTTAGAAGAGCTAAAAGAGATGCAAGATGAAGAGTTCGAGAAACTATACGATGGCTCAGAAAATGTGAGAAACCACGGCTAGTCGTGCTATTCCACGGCCGTGGTTTTACCAAAACTGCCCGTAAAATGCTATTATGAGACCTCTAGAGACTTCCACGCCTAAAACCACGGCCGTGGAAGTAACAGGTGTACCGTGATTTTGGGAAATTCTGAGAACAATTCCGTTCTTTTCACAATTACTCTTGAGTCTTTATCAACTACTCCCATAACCTTAGAGACTTCTAAGGAAGCATCGGACACACCTCAAGACACATCAAAGGCATCAATAGCTTTGGAATCGAAGCCGCTTCCCACACATCTTCGGTATGCATTTCTTGGAACTAATTCTACATTTCCCGTAATTGTTAGTTCCGATTTAAATGAAGATGAACATGAGAAACTTATGAATGTTTTGAGAAAGCATAAGAAAGCCTTAGGTTATACCATAGAGGATCTTGTAGGAATTAAACCATCTTTATGTATGCACAAGATTCTAATGGAATAGGATTTCAAGCCTTCACGACAACCTCAAAGACGGTTAAATCATATCATGAAAGAGGTCGTTAAGAAGGAAATCCTTAAGTTACTTGACGCAGGTATCATCTATCCTATCTCCGATAGCAAGTGGGTGAGCCCCATTTAAGTTGTCCTGAAGAAGGGAGAAATGACAGTTATCACCAATAAGAGCAACGAACTTATTCCGACTAGAACCGTGGCGGGTTGGAGGATGTGCATTGATTACCGCAAGTTGAACAATGCGACTAGGAAGGATCACTTCCCGCTACCATTCATAGATCAAACGCTTGAGAGGTTAGCACAACACTCCTATTTCCGTTATCTTGACAGTTATAGTGGTTTCTTCCAGATCCCGATTCATCCGGACGATCATGAGAAGACCACATTCACGTGTCCGTGGGGTACGTTTACTTATAGGAGGATGCCATTCGGACTTTGCAACGCTCCAGCCACCTTTCAAATGTGCATGATGGCCATCTTCTCGAAATATATTGAGGAAATCATGGATATTTTTATGGACGATTTTTCAGTTTATAGTTCCTCATTTGACAATTGTCTTGCTAACCTTTCTCTTGTTTTACAAAGATGTGAAGACACTAACCTTGTTCTAAATTGGGAGAAGTGTCAATTCATGGTTAAGGAAGGCATTGTGCTAGGACACTTGATCTCCAATAGAGGGATCGAAGTTGACAAGGCTAAGATAGAGACAATAAAGAAGCTTCCTCCTCCATCTTCGGTGAAGGGGATAAGAAGTTTCCTAGGACATGCAGGATTTTATAGAAGAAACGAGATGCCTCTCAACAACATTCAGGAGATGGAGATCTTTGACGTTTGGGGAGTTGATTTCATGGGACCATTCCCATCATATTGTGGAAACAATTACATACTTCTCGCTATAGATTATGTTTCGAGATGGGTTGAAGCCATTGCCTCTCCAACTAGCAATGCTATGGTGGTTGTCAAGTTCTTTAATAGAACTATTTTCCCAAGGTTTGGGACACCACGAACCATCATTAGTGACGGGGGTTCACACTTCATAGCCCGACGATTCAAAGCTCTACTAGCTAATTATGGGGTTACCCACAAGATCGCCACCACCTACCATCCGCAAACAAGTGGCCAAGTGGAGATCTCGAATAGAGAGATCAAAGGAATCCTTGAGAAGACGGTGTCAAAAACAAGGAAGGATTGGCCACTAAAGCTAGATGACGCATTATGGGCGTATAGGACAGCATACAAGACTCCCATCGGTACAACACCATACAACCTTGTGTATGGGAAGTCTTGTCATCTTCCGGTAGAGCTGGAACATAAGGTGTATTGGGCTATGAAGTGGTTGAACTTCAGCATGAAGGAAGCGGGCGATGAGCGCCTCTTAGACCTTAACGAGCTAGAAGAAATCCGCTTGAATGCCTATGAGAACGCCAAGATTTACAAAGAAAGAGCAAAATGTTGGCATGATAAGCATATCATTACAAAAGACCTCAAAGAAGGAGATCAAGTTCTCATCTTCAATTCAAGACTTCGGTTCTTTCCAGGTAAGCTTAAATCTCGTTGGACTGGACCTTATTTGATTAAACGTGTTTTTCCCCATGGAGCAGTTGAAGTATGGGGTGAAAAGTGCGGAAGTTTCAAGGTGAATGGCCAACAACTTAAGAAGTACTCACCAAAGCTCCAAGCTGAGGAAATCGCTCCGATTGTCCTCACATAAACTCATGAACGGTCTAGCTACGGACCCAAAACAAAGCGCTTCTTGGGAGGCAACCCAAGGTATTGCATTTTCGTTTTTCATTCTTTCATTCTTAGATTAGTTTAGTTTAGTTGTTTTTGTTTGTTTCCCCCTTGATACCTTCCAGTATGTTGTGTTTTTGGATGCAGGAATAAGGAATGAGCAAGGGAAGGGAGGAAAAGCCAAAAGATTGACGAACAGATCAAAGGATTCCACAGCCAAAACCACAACCGTGGAACACCCCGACTGGCCGTGATTTTCTAAAATTTTATGGCCACTATATAATTCCCTCTCCTTCACAAGAACACACTCTTCTTCTCCATCACGCCCAAAACCACGCCCCAAAACGCCGGATTCTTGCCCTCTCCTGTGATTCCTTATCCGGAGACTGATTCGAACGATTCTTTGACCAAAACTGGAGCAAATCGAATTCTCTACAAGATCCAATAGACAAATTGAGAAAACAATCTACATTGGGGAAGGAATTTGGATTTTTCAAATCCAAATCTATGTTTTATTCTCTATTCTCTTCTTGGTTGATTTGGTTCGTTTTTCTTGCAAGATTATAGGAGAACTGGACGAAATTGAATTTAAAAGTAGTTTAGGGCTGTGATTGTTGAGTTTTCTGTGCATTTGCTGAATATTGAGAGAAACAGATCAATTCAACGGCTTCCGTACAGTTCCACGGCTGTGGAAAGTGAAGAACAGGCCGTGGTTTCCTCTGTTTTGTGAGAAAAATGTTTGGAACGAGAAAATCCAATATGAATAAGAAACAAAAAAAATGGTGGGTCTATTTGCCAACTCCCTCCCAATGAACCTCCATCACCACCATCCCCCTAGAGTCCCTACAATCCATGAAGACTACACTAGAGCCATAGATAAGATTCAAAAGAGAAATGTGATAGGACCTAGGTATATTGTGTTGGAGGAGCTTCAAGAGCTCAATGTAGTTGATGATTTGACATGGTTGTTGGATAGGGTTGGCTTGATCATCTTCTCCGCCATTAGAGAGGATGCCTATGAAGAGATAACAAGGGAGTTCATCACTTCCTTCGAGCATAACGCCATTGATCGAACGGTGTCTTTTAGGTTGATGGAGCGTAACTTTGATTTCTTCATAGTGCAGTTTGGGATATTTTTTGGTTTTCAAGAGACGTTCAATGCAACGTTTCCTAGGGGAGTGAGAGCTAAGGATTTTTGGAGGGAGATAGCTATGATTTACGCTTTGGAGGACCGATGGCAACCGGCCGATTCTAAGGCCAAGCTTATCTACCATTTGGCCCTTAAGATTGCCCATAGACTTCTCTCGGAGTGCCTCTTCCCTAGAGCTGAAACACCCCAAAAGATCAAAGCCGACGAGCTCTTTATTCTCTATTGCATGCTTTCCGGTAACCCCGCAGATTGTACTACTTTGCTTGCCTCCACCCTTAGTAAGGTAAAGAACAAATCAGCCAAGAACATTGGATATGGAGGTATGGTGACGCACATCGCCAACCAGCTGGATCTTGACTATTCCGCTTGTACGAGGATTGTTGCGAGACCTTTGGGTCTCAATGGACTTATGACTATGGGGATTATCTTTCCTCGCCACCGTAGTCCACCTACCGCAGCCATGCCTTGGGAGGAGAGAGGTGGTAGGGGCATTCCATGGCTTCCGGAAAACTCACTCATGCTTGGCCATTATAATTGGAAGGAGACTTTTGTTTCTATGCATGCTAACAGGTTAGTGGCTCCTCCATATGTTCCCGATGAGGTCCCGATTGTAGCTGCAGATGACGAGGATCAGGAGATGGGTGGAGGTGACCATCCGGATGGAGGAGGGGATGAGCCGGACTTTGGATCATTCCCGGATCAACCAGCTAACTTCCCGGAGCCACCTAGGAGATCTGCCCACCAGTCGAGGCCATCCGGTTCTTCTTCCTCTCGCCGAGCCAATGTTAGTGAGCGCCCGACATGGATGGATGCTCCTCCTTCTTGGTATGGACAGCTGTTGTTACGCTAAGAACGCGACACGCAGAATTCTTAAATTTATACTCGTTATATTTTTCCTAACTCCTAGCAAACCCGCAGTGTACGGGACATTTTGTAGTAAGGATAGTATTCCGAGGTCGAACACAAAGACTGAGGTGAAATCAAGTTGAATAGTGACTAAGGATAGTGTTGATCTAGGCTAAGAAAAGATGAAAGAAACAAATAAATGAAAATCTCAATGTTTTTGGGTCGGTTTTATGGTGATCAATCAAGGATCACAAATCATGCAAGAATTTGACAAACTACTAAGATAGCAACACAAATAAGTAAACACAAATAAAAAATAGGCAATCAAGGAGAGAAAAATGGATTCTAGGGGTTGGAAATTCCGGTTATGGCATTGGACTCAAGCTATCTAGTCATTATTTGGATCAACTATGGTATGTTGGGAAGGAACGTTTCTCAAGTGGGGTCAATTACCGGGTAGGTCTCATGATCCACTAATCCCGCTCCTAAGGTCCTATCACCGGGTAAGTCTCTAGGAGCCTAAGGTAGGGATATCTATACAAACCGGATGGTTATCTAGGGATCTAACCTCTCCTTACCGGGTAAGTCTCGGGAAGTAAAGTCCTAAACACCTATCCTAGCACATTCAGTCCAATAGCGGCTTGTGAGGCTCACTACTACCTAGAATTCGTCATCTTCGGTATCTAAGAGCAAGAATCACCGGGTAGGTCTCTTCTAACACTTAGTTGCTAACACTAGGTCATCCTAGGATAGATTTAGCTCAACAAACACTAGGATTTCAACAATCTAACATCCTAGCACTTAGATTCATCAAAACAAGCAAGTCAGTCAAAATCACGGGTGGTTCATCAAGAACCACGGCCGTGGAATGTACTAGAACAGGCCGTGATTTACAACAGAGGCTAGGTTCGAGCAAACAATTCATCTAGAGGTGCATCTAAGTCCATTCTATCATAGTCCAAGCCATAACCATCTTTCCCTTACCCTATAATCGCATCTATTTAGCCAACAACATGCAACTCAACAATCAAACTCAACAAACATACATTCATGGCTTCCATAGCAAATAAATGAAATGAAAGGAAGATGAAACAAGTGGAACAAAGAAATCCAAGCTGAATATGAGTTCAAGAAGGACTTACAAACCTTCACAAGAAGGTTCAATCGTTTCTTACAAACCCTTGCAAAACGTCTTCACAAAACTCACTCAAAATCACTAAAAAAGACTATGGAAACTATGAACTAGTGTGCTTGTTCTTCTTCTCCAAAATGAGAGAGTTTCTTCTCCTCCCAGTGTAGCTCCAATCCAAAAATGTCTGTTCGAGAGTGTGGGAGAGAATGGAGTGATGGGGTTTGCCCTCAACAGCCTGCAGGACCACCTTTTATTCTCCACAAATTGCAAGAGTCAGCCATGGAGATCGTGAGACGGTTGTCACAACTGTGCAGGGAAAACCACGGCCTATTTCCACGCCCGTGGAAGTCCCAATGGCCGTGGTTTTGGGGATGCAGCTTTGTTTGGATCATCAAGCCACAATTTGGTGCAAGGCATGCACCAACAAGGTCTCATGTGTCCTCCTTGGCTCCTAGCTTGCTTCCCAATGAGTCCGAAGGTGTGTCATCTCGAGGAAAGATCCTCGAATGTATCGATTAAGCTCCTAAAGCTCCCAAAATACCTACAAAAATGCAAAAGTCCGTGTAGACATCTATCTCGACAAAATACATGAATTAAGTGCAAACGTCATGAACTAGTGCTAAACCATGCATGAATGCGCGGAAAAACTATCTAAATGAGTGCCTAAACCTACGTCATAAATCGTGTTATCAAAACTACCCCATACTTAAGGTTTGATCGTCCCCGAGCAAGTCCCAACTATAGACTAAGAGATGACATGATTTATGCATGTAGAAAAACAACAAAATCTTTTTGGAGTTGTGCCTCTAATATTGGATCACCTTCATAGTCATGTTTTATGGCAATGGACAAGCAATCATGTATCAAATAAATGAAGGCACGAAAAGACAATTATACTTAACTCGAAAGCATGCATGAAATGTAAAAATGAAGAAGTCAAGATGATCATAAGCATATCCAATCTAGATCACTAAGTCTTGCACACATGCAAATAGGTCACAAGGGCTTGTGAAATAAGAGGCTAAGAAACGTTGTGATTAGGTGGGAATTTTTCTAAGGTCATGTGATGCTAATCCGGGAAAGGAACTAAATAACCACAACTTCATATTTTTTATCAACTTCCCACAAGTGTATATTTTTCTCCATTTTTTCTTTCTTTTCTTTTCTTTTTCTTTCACTTATTTTTGAGACAATGACATTGGTGTACAAGAGCCTAAACCTTGGTGATTAGTGGTCCTCGGGCTTTTTTATTTTTCGAGGTGCATCCACACCGGGCACACATACCAAGCTCGTTAGGACTATCGGTTTATTTGACTTTGGCAAGGCACAAACACCCGATTATGTGAATGGTGCCGAGTTACTCGTCATTTAAACCAACGTCCCCAAACCTATATTTTTTTCTACACTTTTCACAACAAATTCAGCACTTCATTCATAACATTCATCCATCAACATTTTTACCCCACACTTGCTTTTCACACACTCAACACACTAACATGCTCCTATTCCCGGATGGGTTAAAAGAGGTCAAATTTTATATCAATTGAGGTGCTCAAACAACATGATCAAGATGAGAAGTAGAGAAAGATGAATTGCCTTAATCACTCCTAGATGATGTGCAAGAACTAGCATGTAATTTCGACTTTCAATCCTCAATCCAATCAAGACAAGCATTATAATCACAAATCATTCATGGGATTCAAGATAAGTACTACAAGTCCACATACACATGCATCCATTCAATACATAAGGCCATCCATAGCCAATTCACAAAACAATCTCATCATAAGGGTCATTCCCAAGCTTAGAAGCACTAAAAACTTTTAAATTTTCTGATTTTTTTGGATTTTTCGAAATAAATATGTACAATGCAATAACTAATGAAACATGTAACAATATGAAACTATCCTCGATGTAATCATGCAAATGATCATGGGAACCCCACCCTATACTTAGAAATACATTGTCCCCAATGTGGTATTCAAGTAAAGAAGAGTGAAAGAGGGTTCTCACAATGTAAAAATGGTTTGCTTCGGTATTTTGGTTCGCTCAAGTGGAGTGAAGTCGGATGATCCTATCAACGATGGTAGAGAGCTCAAAGTGTTTGTTATGGCATCGGGATCCGCGCTAGGCACCGCTAGCCGTCCAAGTCCCGCGTCCGCTCCACCCACAATTGATGAGGGACTCATCATCATCATCCATATACCATGCAAGGCTTCCATGCTACTTAGATTCTAGCACACAAACTCCAAACACACAAAAACAAAAAAATCAAAACAAAAATAAAAACGAAAAAGGGAAAGTTGTCTACCAATGGGTTGCCTCCCATTAAGTGCTTCTTTAAGGTCATTAGCTTGACCAAATTCGGGGTCGTCTCACTCGAGGTGAAGTGGGGCAATCATATCCACCGGAGCTCCCGGGATATACTTCTTTAAACGGTGCCCATTCACCTTGAAATCTCCACAATGCTCCCCACCTATCTCAACCGCTCCATGGGGAAAGATCTTCTTCACCACATAAGGACCCGTCCATTTTGACTTTAGCTTTCCGGGGAAGAGCCGCAGCCTTGAGTTGAAGAGAAGGACAAGGTCGCCTCCACTCAACTCCTTCGGGATGAGACGCTTGTCATGCCAACGTTTGGTCTTTTCTTTGTAGATTCGGGCGTTTTCATAGGCATCCAACCGGATCTCCTCAAGAGCGTTCATATCAAGCAACCTCTTCTCACCGGCCTCCTTGAGGTCAAACGTTGGAGATCTCCACTTGGCCACCAGTCTGGGGATCTCCACTTGGCCACCAGTCTGAGGATGGTAAGGTGTTGCCACCTTATGAGTCACCCCATACTTAGCCAAAAGTGCCCCAAAGTTTCTATTAGTGAAGTGTTTCCCTCCATCGCTTATGATCACCCTTGGTGTTCCAAACCTAGGGAAGATCACTCGGTTGAAGAACCGCACCACAACCTTGGCATCATTTGTGGGAGAGGCGATTGCCTCCACCCATCTCGACACATAGTCCACCGCCAATAGGATGTAAAGGTTGCCACATGAAGAGGGGAATGGTCCCATGAAGTCCACACCACACACATCAAATATCTCCACCTCTTGTATGTTGTTCAAGGTCATCTCATTCCTCCTCGAGATGTTGCCTGTCCTTTGGCAAGCATCACAAGCTACCACAAAATTCTGCACATCCTTGAACAAACTTGGCCAAAAGAAACCCGATTGCAACACCTTTGCACATGTCTTGTGTGAGCTAGCATGGCCTCCACATGGCAAGGAGTGACAATGGCGGATTACACTCTCCAACTCATCCTCCGGTATGCATCTCCTAAAGACTCCATCCGGCCCTCTTTTGAACAAAAGCGGTTCACTCCAATAGTAATGCCTCACATCCTTGAAGAACTTTTTCCGCTGGGCATATGACAAACCGGGAGGCATTTCCTCGCACACAAGATAGTTCACAATGTCGGCATACCATGACTCACTTCCTCTAGACACTTGAAGTAAACACTCCTCCACCATTTGCAATTGCTCATCCCGGAATGAGTCATCAATCGGGATGTCATCTCTTCCAATCTCCAATGGAGGTAGTCTACTAAGATGGTCCGCCACGGAATTTTTAGACCCTTTCTTATCTCGGATTTCCAAATCAAACTCTTGAAGAAGAAAGATCCACCGAATCAAACGAGGCTTGGCATCCTTCTTTGTTAGGAGATAACGGATCGCAGCATGATCCGTATACATAATGACCTTCGCTCCAACAAGATACGAGCGGAACTTCTCAAATGCATACACAACCGCTAGCAACTCCTTCTCGGTGGTAGCATAATTGAGTTGGGCATCATCTAGCGTCTTGCTAGCATAATAGATGGCATGTGTTAGCCCATCCTTCCTTTGTCCCAAAACAGCCCCAACGGCTACATCACTCGCGTCGCACATGATCTCAAACGGTAAACTCTAATCCGGAGGTTGCATGATAGGAGCGGTGATCAAAGCGTTCTTCTATCTACAAAAAGCTTCAAGGCAATCCTTGGAGAAAACGAACTCAACATCTTTCATTAGTAGGTTAGTAAGAGGCTTAGAAATCTTAGAGAAATCTTTAATAAATCTCCGGTAAAAACCGGCGTGCCCTAAAAAACTCCTTACCCCTTACACCGAGGTAGGTGGTGGCAACTTCTCGATGGTTTCTATCTTAGCCCTATCAACCTCAATTCCTCGGTTGGACACCAAGTGTCCTAACACAATACCTTCACTTACCATGAAGTGGCATTTCTCCCAATTCAAGACTAGATTGGTCTCCTCACATCTTTTTAGCACTAGAGACAAGTTAGCTAAACAATCATCAAATGAAGATCCATAAACAGAAAAATCATCCATAAACACTTCCATTATGTTTTCGATATACTCAGAAAAGATAGCCATCATACACCTTTGAAAGGTGGCGGGTGCATTACACAACCCAAACGGCATTCTCCTATATGCAAATGTACCCCAAGGACATGTGAATGTAGTTTTCTCTTGATCATCGGGGTGAATAGAGATTTGGAAGAATCCACTATAGCCATCTAAGTAACAAAAATGGGAATGTTGAGCTAATCTCTCTAGCATTTGGTCAATGAAAGGAAGAGGGAAGTGATCTTTCCTAGAGGCAACATTTAGTTTCCTATAGTCTATACACATCCTCCATCCCGTAACCGTTCTAGTTGGGATTAGTTCATTATTCTCATTGGTTACTACGGTCATCCCACCCTTCTTAGGAACCACATGCATGGGACTAACCCATTTACTATCCAAAATTGGGAAAATGATTCCCGCATCTAGCAATTAAAGGATCTTTTTCTTTACTACTTCTTTCATGATTGGGTTTAGTCTTCTTTGAGGTTCAATTGAAGGTTTATGATTATCTTCCATCAAGATTTTATGCATGCACAAGGAAGGTTTAATGTCAACTAAGTCATCAATGGTATATCCTATAGCTTTCCTATGCAATCTCAACTCATGCAACAATCTACTCAACTCATCATTATTCAAGCATGCATTCACAATAACCGGATAAGTAGAATGTTCACCAAGAAAAGCATATTTCAAATGAGAGGGGAGGGGTTTGAGTTCAAGTTTAGGAGGACCTTTATCGAGTGGAGACGATCCATATAATGTTGGTTGAGATGAATCCAAAGCTATAGAAGACTCCCCAAGACTCCTTGAAGCTTGATCAACAACAAAGGCAGTTTCTGGAGAAATCACGGGCAAAACCACGGACTCTGGCACAACCACGGCCGTGGAACTTGCAAAGCTAGCACTTCGGAGCACTGCAGTAGGTTCCACGGGATAAACCACGGGCGTGGTTCCTCCCCCTAGGCCGTGGTTCTTGCAGGAATTCAGCACACCTTCGTGTGCTTCAAATTCACCTCTTGCCTACTTTTCCAATGCATCTAAGGCCTTGATTTCTTCATTGCAAGCCTCCTCAACTCCTTCCTCCATCAAACTTAAGCTAAGAACCTTCTCCAAGGGGTCCTTGATCAAGATTGAGCTCACAACTTCTCTAGACTCCTTTGCTCGACAACGTTGAACACATCTTCACCAAGGGCTGGCCCTTTCATCATTGTGGATAGCTTGAACTCGATGTTCTCCTCTCATATGTTGAAAGAGAGGATTCCATTCTTACAATCCACCAAGCATCCGGATGTAGCCAAGAAAGGTCTCCCTAAGATGATGGGAACTGGATAGTCCGCCGGGATGTCCAAAACAACGAAGTCTATTGGCACATAGAACTTCCCGAGTTGCACCGGTATGTCCTCCAAGATCCCAACCGGGTGAGTGATTGAACGGTCCGCCATGTAAAGGGTCATCTTGACCGGCTTTGGCTGTCCTAGCCCAACCTTGTTGCAAAGTGCAAGCGGGATAATGCTTACACTTGCCCCAAGATCACATAAGGCTTCATACTTCACCTCTCCCACTCTGATTGGCACACAAAAGGATCCCGGATCTCTTAGCTTAGGAGGCATCTCTTCCTTCATGGTTTGGATCAATTCCGAGGACCTCTTTGTCATCCTCACTTCTCCATACTCCTCCAACTTCCTCTTGTTGGAGAGAATTTCCTTCAAGAACTTTCCATAGGGAGGCATACCTAGAATAGCATCCATGAACGGAATGTTAATATGCAACTTAGACATAAGTTCAAGGAATTTAACGAAGTGTTTGTCCAAACGAGCTCTTGCTCGTGATTGTGGGAATGGTAGTGGTGGCCTGTATGGAGGAGGTGCCATATATGTTGGCTCATCTTCCTTGTTCTTTCCTCCTTCTTCTTGCAAGGTCTCTTCTTCTACCACTACTTGCTTCCCCTTGTCATTTCCCTTAGGTAAGGGGTCCGTCATGCTCAGCCCACTTCTTGTTGTAATGGCTAACACTTGGCCTCTCGGGTTATCTTCGGTTCTTCCGGGTCTCTATGAGCTCCACCCGCCTTTTGGAACACTTGTGCTTCCAACACCTTTTGAGCCTTAGAAATGGAAGTCACCGTGCTCTCAAGTCCGCTCAACCTTCCAAGCAATTGCTCAAACATCATCTCGGTTCTATCCTTTGGAGGTTGAGCGAATCTGAGTGGAGGCTCTTGTGAAGCCTTTGTTGGTGGTGCTGCGCTTGTGGAAGCAAGAGGGTTCAAGGCACCATCTGGGTTAGAATAGGAAAACCCGGGATGGTTGTGGTTAGGCCGGTAATTGTTGAATTGCCGGTTGTTGTTGAAATTCCTAGGGCCTTGATTATTGTTAAAATTGCCCCTTTCCATGTAGTTCACATCTTCCTCCTCGGAAGACAAGTTTGCTTGCACTTGCACTTGAGGGTTAGCTTGATTCTTCAAAGTTGTAGCACACAACTACCTCAAAGATTTCAGCTCATTGTTGATTGCATCAAGCTTGTAGTTGCTCATGGTGACTTCACTCACTTCATAAACTCCCGGTTTTCTCCCAGCACTCTTCCTATGGGAGTACTTCTCTATCACCAAAGCTTGTTTCTCTACAAACTCCCAAGCCTCATCCACATTCTTCTCCATAAAGGTTCCACCGGAAAGTGATTGAAGCTTGAATTGGCTATCCTCATCAAGCCCCTTGAAATAGATCTCCAATAACTCTATCTTCGGTATTCCATGGTGTGGACAATCTAGGAGAAGGTCCTTGAACCTTTCCCAAGACTTGAATAGGCTTTCTCTATCCTTCATCACGAAGGCATTGATCTTCCCTCTTAGCTCGGTAGTCTTGGAAGGTGGGAAGAACATTGTCAAAAACTCGGTTGTCATCTCCTCCCAAGTACTCACTCGCCCTTGTGGAATAGATTGATACCAAGCCAAGGCTTTATCCTTAAGTGAGACGGAGAAAGCCCTAAGCTTATGGTTGTTTCTCTCCAATCTAGGGGGCCTTAGAGTCTCCATCAAGATCTCATAGTTCATCAAGTGTTGATGGGGAGATTCTCCTTCCATCCCTCCAAATTGATTATGCCGGATCATTTGTAGAACTTGAGGGCGGAGCTCATAATCATGGGTTGCGGGATCTCCTAAGTTCACACCCGGACGGTGTGCTCTTTGTGCCGGATCCATACGTTGCCCCAACATTTGTGGCTCTTCAATAGCAATGGGCACAACCCGAATATTCACCGCCGGTTGCGGTTGTGGTGGAGGTGGAGGTTGTTGACGATTAAGCTCTCTTTGCACAAGAGCTTGCCTAATCTCTTCAATCTCCCTCCTAGTTGCTTCTTGCCTCTCATTGGCAAGTCTCCTTTCATTCTCCAAGGCTTCATCTCTTAGCCTAATTTGCTCTAAAGCTTCATCCAACTCAGCTTGGAGATCTCTCCCGGCGATCTCTTTTCCTTCTCTAATGCTCTTGGATCTAGATCTAAGGGTTTTCTCCGGTTCGGGATCGAATGGAGCTAAATCCTTGCTACGAGATCTTTGCATACACCTAAAGAGTAGAGATGTCCTGAAAAGCAAAGACACAAACCAAACGAGATCAAAAGCAACAAGAAATACCTACACTATAAACAATCACCAACAATGACTCAATTTTAACCTAGTCCCCGGCAACGGCGCCAAAAACTTGTTACGCTAAGAACGCGACACGCAAAAGTCTTAAATTTATACTCGTTATATTTTTCCTAACTCCTAGCAAACCCGCAGTGTACGGGACGTTTTGTAGTAAGGATAGTATTCCGAGGTCGAACACAAAGACTGAGGTAAAATCGAGTCGAATAGTGACTAAGGATAGTGTTGATCTAGGCTAAGAAAAGATGAAAGAAACAAATAAATGAAAATCTCAATATTTTTGGGTCGGTTTTATGGTGATCAATCAAGGATCACAAATCATGCAAGAATTTGACAAACTACTAAGATAGCAACACAAATAAGTAAACACAAATAAAAAAAATAGGCAATCAAGGAGAGAAAAATGGATTCTAGGGGTTGGAAATTCCGGTTATGGCATTGGACTCAAGATATCTAGTCATTCTTTGGATCCACTATGGTATGTTAGGAAGGAACGTTTCTCAAGTGGGGTCAATTACCGGGTAGGTCTCATGATCCACTAATCCCGCTCCTAAGGTCCTATCACCGGGTAAGTCTCTAGGAGCCTAAGGTAGGGATATCTACACAAACCGGATGGTTATCTAGGGATCTAACCTCTCCTTACCGGGTAAGTCTCGGGAAGGCAAGTCCTAAACACCTATCCTAGCACATTCAGTCCAATAGCGGCTTGTGAGGCTCACTACTACCTAGAATTCGTCATCTTCGGTATCTAAGAGCAAGAATCACCGGGTAGGTCTCTTCTAACACTTAGTTTCTAACACTAGGTCATCCTAGGATAGATTTAGCTCAACAAACACTAGGATTTCAACAATCTAACATCCTATCACTTAGATTCATCAAAACAAGCAAGTCAGTCAAAATCATGGGTGGTTCATCAAGAACCACGGCCGTGGAATGTACTAGAACAGGCCGTGATTTGCAACAGAGGCTAGGTTCGAGCAAACAATTCATCCAAAGGTGCATCTAAGTCCATTCTATCATAGTCCAAGCCATAACTATCTTTCCCATACCCTATAATCGCATCTATTTAGCCAACAACATGCATCTCAACAATCAAACTCAACAATCAAACTCAACAAACATACATTCATGGCTTCCATAGCAAGTAAATGAAATGAAAGGAAGATGAAACAATTGGAACAAAGAAATCCAAGCTGAATATGAGTTCAAGAAGGACTTACAACCCTTCACAAGAAGGTTCAATCGTTTCTTACAAACCCTTGCAAAACGTCTTCACAAAACTCACTCCAAAAGACTATAGGAAACTATTTACTAGTGTGCTTCTTCTTCTTCTCCAAAATGAGAGTTTCTTCTCCTCCTAGTGTAGCTCCAATCCAAAAATGTCTGTTCGAGAGTGTGGGAGAGAATGGAGTGATGGGGTCTGCCCTTAATAGCTTGTAGGACCACCTTTTATTCTCCACAAATTGCAAGAGTCAGCCATGGAGATTGTGGGATAGCTTTCACAGCTGTGCAGGGAAAACCACGGCCTATTTCCACGCCCGTGGAAGTCCTAGTGGTCGTGGTTTTGTTGATGCAGCTTTGTTTGTATCATCAAGCCACAATTTGGTGCAAGGCATGCACCAACAAGGTCCCATGTATCTTCCTTGGCTCCTAGCTTGCTTCCCAATGAGTCCGAAGGTGTGTCATCTCGAGGAACGATCCTCGAATGTATCGATTAAGCTCCTAAAGCTCCCAAAATACCTACAAAACATGCAAAAGTTCGTGTAGACGTCTATCTCGACAAAATACATGAATTAAGTGCAAATGTCATGAACTAGTGCTAAACCATGCATGAATGAGCGGAAAACCTATCTAAATGAGTGCCTAAACCTTCGTCATAAATCATGTTATCAGCAGCCATCTTGGATGGGAGCCCCGCCTCCTTGGTATGACCAGCCACCAGTTGTACCGACGCCTTCTCAGCATCCGACATGGTATGAGCAGCCTCCCACATGGTATTCCCAACAGCCGGCATGGGCGACTGACCTTTCCAGGAGGGTGGAAGACTTGGAGATCCACCAGCAGGCACATCATATGGAGCGACAGGAGAACGCTAGGATCTTACGTGATGTATACCGCCAGCAGTTTGGGCGTGCATCCGACCCCAACTTCTACCCTAATCCTCCACCGCCACCTCCACGGTGATTGATAAGATGACCGCCGGTTCGAGCTACTCCACCACCATTAGTGAGTTTCTTTTTCTTTTATTTTCTTTTCTTTGCCTAAACATTGAGGACAATGTGTATGTTAAGTATGGGGTAGGGTGTGACTCTCATTTGTAATAACTCGATACACTTGCTTTGCTTATTTCCATGAACACTTGCATGTTTCTTTTCATTGTTAGACGTCTCATTGTTGCATTTCATGAAAAAGCTTTGAAAAACCCATAAAAATTTGAAAATTCTGAAAATTTTTGTGCTTCTAAGATTAGAGATGATTTCTATGATGAATCTACTTGTGGAATGAAACTTTGATGACTTTTATATACTTGAATTGGTCTGTGAATTATGAAAGAAATTGAGTATGTTGTTTAGCCTTTCTTGCAAGTTTCATAATGTGAATATTTTGTCTAAATCATATTGAGGAATGAAGGTTGAAATCACAATATAAGTTCTTGCTTTTTTTATGAAATGATTAAGGCACCTCGATTTTCTTGCTTCTTTCTTTGATCATCTAGCCCCTCAATGAAAATAATTGCCTCCTTTACCTATCCGGGAATTAGGAAGAGTTGATTTTGGCATGTTTGATGTGGGAGGGCCATAAAAGAAATTGTTTGAATTCAAAGTATAGAAAATAGGTTTGGGGAAGTCAATCATAATGATGAGTAACTCGGAACCATTCACATAGCCGGGTGTTTGTGTCTTGCCAAAGTCGGATTGAGCGATATTCCTAACGGATTATGGTATGTGCATCAAGGGTTTGAGGCATCTTGAAATTGAGAAACGTCAATCTCCTAGGCTTCGGTTTTTGTGCACCGCTGTCCATATTTCCAAAAGTAAAGTCGAAAAATTTTGTGTAAAAAGGAAAGAGCAAAGCTCTAAGTTTGTGGTTAGTTCAAATGGTAAAAAGAAAAGAGTTTGTGTTGTTCCTTTTTCCCGGATTCATACACCACATTCCCTTACAAGTTTCCCACCTTTTTCCGCATTCTTGACTTTACTTGAAAGTCCTTGAGATCATAAGAATGTTGTTTGTCTTGGTGATCTAAATTGAAGTTTCACATGCTTGATTTTGACATTGCTTGAAGGTTATGATGTTTGTCTTGAAGTTTATGCAAATTATGATGTTTCCTTTGCTCTACATATTTTGATTCATGTGTATGAATGTTTTCAAGGAGCCATGAAGCAAGATTTGAGGATGATCTATTGATTAGAAGCACATTACCAAAAAGATTGTTTTGTTTTGGTTTTGCATTCATATTTCATTCTACCTTATGTTCTAAGCTTTTGAAAACCTTGCCTGCGGACAAGCAAGAGACAAGTATGGGGTATTTTGTTAGCATGAAATATGACTATATTTTAGGCACTTTTTTGGTTGTTTTTCCCCTTTTGTTGTCTACATGGATATGAGCTTCAAGCATTTGTGAGCACATTCACCTATTTTGTCGATGTAGAGATCTACACAAGCTTTGCATTGTTTTTAGGAAAATGAAGGCTAGAATTGGAGCATATAGGAGAGGAAAGGAGTGATTTGATCATGCTAGATGTTATGAGGATGCCTTGGAGAAGCTAAGGAAGGAGTTTGATTAGAGAAATTGACGAAAAGAAGGCTTTCATGAAGGAATTTGATCTTCTACGGCCTATTGAGACATTCCACGACCGTGGGCCCACCATCAAGATCATGGAATGGAACGTTAGAGAGCATCTGAAAGTTCCACGGTCTAAATCACGGCCGTGGAAGTTTGTACTTGGCCATGATTTCCTCGACGCTGCCATGTGTCATTTATGCCACGTCAATAATAGTTATCGGGCTTTTCTTGTAAACCTATTTTGCTCTATAAGAAGGCTGAAGAGAGGAGGAAAAGACATACAGTGCATACGACGCATTTAAGGCGTATTGACGGCTTGGAAGATTCATTGCTTAGGGAAGATCCCGAGAAGGACGCGATTTGAAGATTGTGTACTTCGGGTATATCTTAGGGTTTACGATTGGAGACGGATTGACATCCCGTTCTTCATTGTTTCTCTAGATCGTTGTGAGGATTTCTATTCCCCTTTTCTGCATTCATTCGATACAAACAATTGTTATTGGATTTGAGATTGAGTTTTCGATTATTATTGAGTTTTTGAGGTTTTCATCCATTCTCTCTTTATATTTGATTTTTGATTTGATAATAATGGTTATTGGCTAAAACCCTTTAGCAATTCTAAGGTGAAGGGTTGAAAGTTGTGGCTTAGATGATGATAGATTGAACCAAAACAGATTGGACCCTGAGAGTTGCGAGAATCTCGTCGACAACCCTAAACCACGGTCTGTTCTTGAGTTCCACGACCGTGGTTTCTCAAGAACTAGCCGTGATTTCCCTCTGTCGTAAGTTTTTGCTTTTGCTTTAATCCAAAGTTAAGAGATTTGCCTTAACCTAGCCTTGGCTTGCCTTTCCTAGTTAGTAGTGAGACTCAACATCCTCTATTTCGGTTTCGAGTATCACAACCTTAACCTTTTCGGCTTGTCTTTTATCCCTTGGGTTTGGGCTTGGTTATTTGAGAGATTCTTATCCTTTGATCCTTTCTATACTGCAGCCTCAACAACCTTTATAGAGAGAGTCTTTGAGTGAGACATATACAGTTTTGGAACTTCACCGTACATAACCTTACATTAGTTATACCTTTGCAGTCTCGACTCTGTCCTTACATCTATAGAATATCTTGAATCGATTGCCACAATTGGATACTTGGATCTTTAGAATTGCTAATTTCCCAATATATTTCCAAAGCTTCTCTATTTCACTTACTTGACAACTTGTGAACTGATTTTACTCTCACCAAATCCCTGAGTTCGATACTCTGGAATTCTTGTCTTACTACGCCGATCCGTACACTACGGGTTCGCTTTTGCCTAAGTTCTAGATATAAATACCCCATACTTGTCTCTTGCTTGTCCCCAAGCAAGGTTTTCAAAAGCTTAGAACATAAGGTAGAATGAAATATGAATGCAAAAACAAAACAAAACAAAAACAATCTTTTCGGTAATGTGCTTCTAATCAATAGATCATCCTCAAATCTTGCTTCATGGCTCCTTGAAAACATTCATACACATGAATCAAAATATGTAGAGCAAAGGAAACATCATAAGTTGCATAAACTTCAAGACAAACATCATAACCTTCAAGCAATGTCAAAATCAAGCATGTGAAACTTCAATTTAGATCACCAAGGCAAACAACATTCTTATGATCTCAAGGACTTTCAAGTAAGGTCAAGGATGTGGAAAAAGTTGGGAAACTTGTAAGGGAATGTGGTGTATGAATCCGGGAAAAAGGAACAACACAAACTCTTTTCTTTTTACCATTTGAACTAACCACAAACTTAGAGCTTTGCTCTTTACTTTTTACACAAATTTTTCGACTTTACTTTTGGAAATATGAACAGTGGTGCACAAAAACTGAAGCCTAGGATATTGGCATTTCTCAATTTCGAGATGCCTCAAACCCTTAATGCAGATACCATAATCCGTTAGGAATATCGCTCAATCCTACTTTGGCAAGACACAAACACCCAACTATGTGAATGGTGCCGAGTTACTCATCATCATGATTGACTTCCCCAAACCTTTTTTCTATACTTTAAATTCAAAAAATTTCTTTCATGACCCTCCCACATCAAACATGCCAAAATCAATTCTTCCTAATTCCCGGATAGGTAAAGAAGGCAATTATTTTCATTGAGGGGCTAGATGATCAAAGAAAGAAGCAAGAAAATCGAGGTGCCTTAATCATTTCATAAAAAGCAAGAACTTATATTGTGATTTCAACCTTCATTCTCAATATGATTTAGACAAAACATTCACATTATGAAACTTGCAAGAAAGGCTAAACAACATACTAAATTTCTTTCACAATTCACAAACCAATTCAAGTATATAAAAGTCATCAAAGTTTCATTCCACAAGTAGATTCATCATAGAAATCATCTCTAATCTTAGAAGCACAAAAATTTTCAGATTTTTCAAATTTTTATGGGTTTTTCAAAGCTTTTTCATGAAATGTGATAGCATGTATTATAGTCTATATTTTGGGACTTGTTTAGACGTTTTATCTTCAATAATCTGCATGTTTGGATGTATATTATGTGATTATATTGTCGTTTCATCTACCATTACGGGAATCGAGGTCTACACCAAGTTTCGTTGTAAATGTAGGTAAAATGGCACGTTTTGGACTAAAATGGAGCTAAAGGAGCTAAGTAGTCATAGGAGCTACATTCAGGAACTTAAGGAGAAACTCAGGAAGCATGGAAATGGATTAAAGATTCACTTTGGACCAGATTTGAGAGATTTCACACTCAGTTAGAGAGGCACCTCGGTCAGCTACAGTACCACCTCGATCGAGGTGATTTTGAGGAGCGCCCCGACCGAGGTGAATACCCTGACGCGGCGAAGATTTTATATTTTATGGCTGAGATATTTTAATTATGGAAAGAAGATTTTATATTTTTGGGCTGGATTTCTGGAAGGAAGGAGATATATTCACCTGATATATTTGTACCTATTTTATGGGAAAATATCTTTTCCAAGATTTCTTATCTTTGGAAGGCAATTTTCCTATAAAAAGGGTTGGATTTTCCACAAATCCGACATCCCACAGCAGTTCGAAGACCTAGCGGTATCCAAGTCCTGCAGTTGCAGAAGATTTCCCTTCAAGATTGAAGGAAGAAGGAAGATTTCCTTGTTGGAAGATAGCTTGAAGGAGTTTTGTTAGATTTCCTTAGGCTACTTCTTGGTTTATTGTCTTGTTTGATTTGTGATTGAAGGAACGTTGTTTGTTTGATATTTGATTCAGTTATTGAAGCCTTGTTCTTAAGGTTTTTGTGTTCAAATATTCATTCTCTTCCCATATATTTGATTATTGCTTTCATGATGATGAGTGGCTAATTTCCTTGTGCGATTCTAGGGTGATTGGCTGAAGGTTGTGGGAAAGACGATGATAGAATGATCTTAATCCCAGTAGGACCCTGAAAGCTCGAGTCTTTAATCTTAACCCTAGAACATCTCGTTCAATCGATGAACATCTCGGCCGGGGTGGGATTTGTTTGACCGAGGTGACCTTTTCTGATCCAAAACTGAGATTAAGTGTTAGAGTTTGCCAAATCCTATTCTTATTACACCTTTCCTAGTTCAATGCAAGCCTAGGATGAGACTTACCCGGTGATTCCTTTGCTTGTATACCCAAGATCATGAGTGTAGGTAATAAAGGTTTATCCTTTATTGGGGTTTGAGTGTGCCTTCATCCCACCTTTGTGAGTTAATCTAAGACTTACCCGGTAAAGGTTGATTCTATTCCCTTAGTTGGTATGTTGGTTTGAGGTTATAGTTCTTTTCCTTAATTCCTTGAGACTTACCCGGTAATAGGAGTTTTGGTTTGGGATTGTGAGTAGTGAGACTTACCCGGTGATCTATTCCACTTTAGAAACACCTCCCTATGCAAAATCTCAACTTTGTCCACTTATCTTTAGATCTTGAGTTGGAACCACAACTAGATGCTTTAAACCCTAGAATTGCATATTTCCTTTAATTGACTATATTATCATCTTTGATTGCTTTGATCTCCTTTGTGGTTAGTAGTAACATAGCTTACCTATACCTGCTTTGTTTCACTTAAGTCCCTGAGATCGACACCCCGGAATTCTTGCTTTTACTACGATTGACCCGTACACTGTGGGTTTGCATCCTTGTTTTAAGCATACCTCTTGGGTTATAAATTTAAAGCTTGGACACACCATTTGGAGCGAACAAAATGCAATAATGAAATGTGTGACAATGAAAAAAAACATGCAAGTGTTCATGGAAATAAGCAAAGCAAGTGTATCGAGTTATTACAAACGAGAGTCACACCCCACCCCATACTTAACATACACATTGTCCTCAATGTTTAGGCAAAATAAAGAAAAGAAAAGAAAAGAAAAAGCAACTCACTAATTGTGGTGGAGTATCTCGAACCGGTGGTCATCTCATCAATCACTATGGAGGTGGTGGTGGAGGATAAGGGTAGAAGTTGGGGTCGAATGGACGCCCAAATTACTGGCGGTATACATCACGTAAGATCCTAGCGTTCTCCTGTCGCTCCACATCATGTAAATGTTGGTGTATCTCCAAGTCTCCCACCCTCCTGGAAAGGTCAGTCGCCCATGCCCGTTGCTGGGAATACCATGCGGGAGGTTGCTCTTACCATGCCGGCTGCTGAGAAGGCGTCGGTGCAATTGGTTGCTAGTCATACCAAGAAGGCGGGGCTCCCATCCAAGATGGTTTTTATCCATACCAAGAAGGAGGAGCATCCATCCATGTCAGGCGCTCACTGACACTGGCTCGGCGAGAGGAAGAAGAACCGGATGGCCTCGACTGGTGGGGAGATCTCCTAGGCGGTTCTGGGAAGTCAGCTGGCTGATCCGGGAATGATCCAAACTCCGGCTCATCCCCTCCTACGTCCGGATGGTCACCTCCTCCCATCTCCTGATCCTCGTCATCTGCAGCTGCAATCGGGACCTCATCGGGAACATATGGAGGAGCCACTAACTTGTTAGCATGCATAGAAACAAAAGTCTCCTTCCAGTTATGATGGCCAAGCATGAGTGATTACTCCAGAAGCCATGGAATGCCCTGAAGAACCAATAGGTGATATAAATAGGATAAATAATACTCTAGAAGGGGGGTTGAATAGAGTATGGGAATTTTTTGCAAACCAAATTTCAAGGCCTTGAAACCTCTTACAAGGGCCTTGATGTCAATCTGTGCTCTTTGTGAATCTTTGATTTCAAGAGCTTTGAAACTCCTTTCAAGGTCCTTGACTTCTTGCTCCTGCAAAACAAAGTTAGTCACAGTAAAGTATGGATGGTGCGGAATTAAAAAGATTGACACGAGGATATGTTTACGAAGTTCGGCTCTATATATCCTACTCTCCGTCCCAGGGTATATCCGTAGGATCTAACTATCTATTATCAGCTTCAAAGAGTCCTAGATACAAACTAGAAGAAATCCCCTTCTTCTCTCACTATAGCCAACGCTACGATCTAGCTCCAACTCTTAATCTAGCTATAATAGCCTAGTTACTTCGTAGAGTAACACAGACTCTAGTATAACACTATTTAGATCTTCCAATGGAGCTCTAGTATTTTCTCTCTCTAAGGGGATAAAACTGTTATGTGAATGAGAGAAAGAAAAACAACGAATGAAGATGATTAGGTTGTTTGAGGATGCAAAGATGTTTTCCTGTGTAAGCTTGTGTATCTCCCTTCTTCGACCATCATCTTCATTTATACTCTTCTATGGAAAGGTCTTCTAGCCGTTGTAGAGATGACCGTTGAAGATGAATCTTTTTTTTCCATGAAGATCGTTTTCTTGTTCGGAGATAAGGTAGACGTTGTAAGTCTTCAGCCCCTATGAACACGTCGAGTCCTTTACTCCTTGATCTTCTCTTTTTCTGTTGAATAGAGAGAGAAAACATTTTTGCAGTTTTGTTTAGAAAATCTTCTAGAAAAGATTCACTATTCTTCGTTTAAGATCTTCGGTTGAGATCTTCCTTCGGTTGATAAGATCTTTGGTTGATGAGATCTTCCTTTTACAGAATCTTCCAATAAAATCTTCAGCTCATTTTGAATTCTCTTTCGTGCGCTTATAATTCCAAGGCTCTTGATTTCATCCCTTTGTACTCGCCATCTTCCTTTGTCCTTGAATTATATTTCAAGACCCTTGAAATTCATATCAAGGTCCTTGATATATGAATAAAACCTGCACTGAATTCATACCAACCAAAAATCTAGAAATATAATCAAGTACATTGTTAGTATATCCAACTTCTATATTTGTGTGAAGTCTTCCATCATCAACACCTGTAAACCATTTTAATCAAGGTGGAGTTTTCACTTAGAATAGAAGGAGTGAGTGAAATCGGAGTACCTTTGACTGAAGTTTCAAGAGTAATATACCCTTTGTAACTTTTTGTGGTGAGATTAACATAGAATAATCTTGTGAGTCGTTGAAAAGAAAAATCTCCAGGATTTAGAACCTTCTAGATAATTGAACTCTTCAGCTTGTCTATGCAGGGTATCTTGAGGGTATTGAGAAAATCAGTATCCACCAAAGCACACATACAGAGCGGTCGGTTGTGAAAACCGTCAAGCCAAGATCCAGAAGCTTGAAAATTAATGAACCATGATGAGGGAAGACCGATAATCTGTGATGTATCGAGATCTTCAGAAGGTTTTTCTTCTTTAGCAATTGACGAATTTTGAGCATCTTTCTTTTTGGAAGATAGAGGAGCATATCTCTTGCTTCTGGGTGCCATGAGGAAAGTTTGAGAGAGAAATCAAAAGATTTTGAAATAAGGTTTCTTTTGAAAGGATAAAAAGATGAGAAGGTAGGTCCGTTTTATCAAGGATATGACAAAATCTTTTGAGAAAATTAGGCTTTTAAAACCGAAATCAAGAACTGTTTCAAACAAAGAATTCTTTTAAAAAATATTTTAAGAATTAAAATATCTATACAGATATTATCTCTTAAAGTATCCGTAAAGTCAATTTCCCCTTTAAATATGTTTCAAGGCTCCTTTTAATTTCATTTCAAGGCCCTTGAAAACATCAATTGGGCTGCATGTGTAGGAACTTAAAACTCGTTTACTCCCCCTACGTTAATGCTTCCTTGTTCAGCATACCAAGCTCTAATCTAATAAAATTAAATTGTTCCTCAAGAAGAGGCTTGCTAAAGATATTTGCAAGCTGCAAGTTAGTTGAGATAAAAGAAATCGAAACATCACCTTTCTCAACATGATCACGTATGAAGTGATGCCTTACGTCAATATGCTTAATCCTTGAGTGCTGCACAAGATTTTTGGCTATAGAAATAGCACTAGTATTATCACATTTTATAGGAATACCTTTCAAGTCAAAGACAAGGTCACGAAGTTGTTGGGCAATCTAGAGAATTTGAGCACAACAAGCACCTGCAGCTATATATTCAGCTTCAGTTGTGGATAGGGCAACAGAATTTTGCTTCTTGGAGTGCCAACTGATTAGGGATGACCCTAAGAATTGACAACATCCTGAAGTACGTTTTCTATCGACCTTATAACCTGCAAAGTCTGCGTCTGAATAGCCAACAAGATGAAACGAGCTTTGACGTGGGTACCATAACCCTAGATCCTTAGTGCCATTGAGATACCGAAAAGTTCTTTTCACAACTATCAAGTGTGACTCTTTAGGATCAGCTTGAAATATTGCACACATGCACATGCTAAACATAATGTCAGGACGACTAGCAGTTAAATACAATAATGAACCGATCATACCTCGATACTCCTTTTGTACTACACTTTTGCCATTCTTGTCATGATCTAGCGAAAGTGTTGAACTCATAGGAGTCTTTGCAACCTTAGATTGATCCATTTTGTACTTTTTAAGCAAGTCATTAGTATACTTGCTTTGATTGAGAAAAATTCCTTTCTTTGCTTGAGTAACTTGAAGTCCAAGAAAGAAATTTAGCTCTCCAATTAAGCTCATCTCAAATTCCCTGCACATAATATCTGAAAATTCCTTGTAAAGGGAATCATTAGTAGCACCGAATAATATGTCATCAACATAGATTTGTACTATTAGAATGTCGTTGCCTCTAGTTTTGATAAACAATGGTTTATCAATCAAACCTCTTTTAAAATTGTTTTCAAGAAGATATTTAGACAATCTTTCATACCATGCTCGAGGAGCTTGCTTAAGACAGTAAAGAGCTTTGTCTAATTTAAAAAAATGATCTGGGAATTCATCATTTTCAAAACCAGGAGGTTGAGCAACGTAGACTTCTTCTTCTAAGAAGCCGTTTAGAAAAGCACACTTTACATCCATTTGAAAAAGTTTTATGCTCATGAAAGATGCAAATGCAGGTAGCATACGTATGGCTTCTAACCTGGCAACGGGAGCAAAAGTCTCCTCATAATCAATACCTTCTTCTTGGTTATAACCTTGTACTATAAGTCGTGCTTTGTTTCGTATGACTTTGCCACTTTCATCCAATTTGTTTCAAAAGACCCATTTCGTGCCAATAACTGATTGATGCTTTGGTCTTGAAGTAAGACTCCTTACCTTGTTCCTCTCAAATTCATTTAATTCATTTTCCATGGAAATGATCCAGTCTGGTTCTTGAAAATCTTGAATGTAGTTCTTTGGCTCGACAAGTGATACAAACGCGGAGAAGGCACAAAGATTGTTTACTTTAGATCTAGTTTGAACTCCAGCATTTGGATCTGAAATCACATTCTCTTGTGGATGATACGAGGAGTGTTGAACTTTTCTTCTTTTGACAGATGAAGTAGATCCAGAAGGTTGAGTTGTATATGTTTGACTCGATTCAAGTATCATTTGTGTATTACCTATTGTTTCAATCTCAAGGCCTTGAAGTTGGGTTTCAAGCCCTTGAAGTGGAATTCTGTTGTCATAGTTTTCAGTTTCAAGGTCTTGAGGATTTTCTTTGGTATCTTGAATCTTTTCCTGTATATTCTTGTCTTGACCTTTAGGATCTTCCTCTTCATCCGAAATGTGATCTTCTCTTTGATTCAGATTTAAATATGCAAAACTCTCACTCAAAGTACCATCATTGCTTTCATCAAAAATAATATGAATGCTTTCCTCAACAATTTTAGTACGTTTGTTATAAACTCGATAAGCTTAGCTATTTAAAGCATATCCTATGAATATAGCTTCATCATTACGTGCATCAAATTTCCCAAGATTGTTCTTCCCATTGTTATGAACAAAACAAGTACATCCAAAAGGTTTGAAGTATGAAATATTTGGCTTTCTTCCTTTAAAAATTTCATAAGGAGTCTTTTTCAAAATAGGGGGAATTAAACATCTATTTAAAATATAATTTGCAGTGTTTACCGCTTCAGCCCAGAAACTCTTTGGCAAATTATTTTCTAAACGCATTGTCCTAGACATATCCTCTAGAGTGCGGTTCTTACGTTCCACAACTCCATTTTGTTGAGGAGTTCTAGGAGCTGAAAAATTATGAGATATGCCATATTTTGCACAAAACAAATCAAACTTTAGTTGATCAAATTCTCTTCCATGATCACTTCTTATAGAAACGATTGGTAGGTTTTTCAAACTTTGTAACTCCTTACATAATTTTGAAAACTCAAATAAAGCTTCAGATTTTTCTCGCATAAATGATATCCATGTAAAACGAGAGAAATCATCCACTATAACAAGGATGTATTGTTTTCCTCCGGGAGATTTGACACGCATAGGTCCACAAAGATCCATATGTAAAAGTTCAATAGGTCAAGAAGAACTTACAGCTTTCTTAGGTCTGAATGAACCTCTTGTCTGTTTACCTTGTGTGCACGCCTTACATAGATCATTAACCTTGAAGTTTAGGCTTGGCAAACCACGTACCAAATCTTTTGTAAGTAGCTTCTGCATGGTATGCATGCTTACGTGGCCAAGGCTTCTATGCCAAAGCCTTGGATCATCAGTCAAGGCCTTTAGACATTTTAGCTTAGTTTCTGCAACTTGTCAAAGAATAAACATTATTACATCTAGGAGCCATAAGCAATACTTCTCCCGTCTTTATGTCTTGAACTTCACATTTTTCTGAATCAAACATGACTTTATTACCTTTATCACAAATTTGAGAAATACTTAGCAGATTATATTTCAAGCCATCAACTAAATAAACATCATCAATAAAGTTGGATGAATATTAGCAAATTTTACCGATGCCAATTATGTCACACTTTCCTTTATCACCAAGAGTAATAGTTCTAGATGATTGCTTCTTTAAATCTGAGAATAAAGAACTCTTTCCACTCATGTGTCTTGAGCAACCACTATCTAATATCCATTTGTGCTCCTTTACCTTGGTAATATCCTGCAAAACAGCAAACGTCAACCTTTCCGGGTCGACCAAATGGCATATTTTGGTTCATACTCAGGTTCGATCATGTTTGGTGGTCTAGTACCTTTAGAAACCCAGATTTGTTTGACCTGTTTTCTTAAACATAAAGGATAGGTGTTTTTGATAATATAAGGATCATTTCTTCTATAAGGACATGTGGATTTAACATGACCCTTTTTACAACAATAGAAGCAAGTAGGCATATGAATGCTTCCTTTGGCCATAACAAAAGTGGTGGTAGGTTTTCTAGGAAAGCTCCTATGATACCCTATACCATTTTTGTTAAGGGAAGATTATTGTTCACCCATCATTCTTTCCAGATTAGCTTTTGAACGAGTAAACTTAATGAGTGATGCCTTCTGGTCTTGACATGTTAAAGTCAAATCAACTTTCTCTTTCTCTAGATCGATATAGTTTCGATGTAGAGAAGAGAGGTTGTCCTTGAGAATCAGGTTTTTTTATCACAAGGCCTTGATATTGTCATCAAGTTCTTCCTTTTTTGTGTTAAGATTTTCAATCTCCAAAGACATTTCACTCAATTGTTTATCTTGTTCATTAAGCTTTTCTTTTAAAGAATTTATCCTTACTCTATGTTCCTTATCACTTAAAATAATATCTTTAAGGAATTGTTTAAGGTCAATCTCAAGTTGAGACAAAATTGTACTTACCATATTGTCGATGTACAGATTTGAGTCATCTTCATGATGGGCCATACGACACAAGTTTGCTTGTTCTTTTTCATCTTCTGATTCATTTGTTAATTCTGAATCACTCCATGATGCAACCATAGCTTTCTTCTTTCGATCATTCTTCTTGAAGTTGGTCCTCTTCTTTTGTGGACAATCCTTCACCAAATGATCTGTTTCACCACATTCAAAACAAGTCAGTACTTTCGTTTTCTTATTAGAGTTAGAGAACTTACCTCGGGGTTTTGATGCTCGTGGAAATTCTTGGTTTGCAGATTGTTTCTTTATCTTGAGAATTCTTGCGAGACCTTTGGAGATCATGACGAGAGCATCTTCTTCATCATCACTATCTTCTTCATCAGAAGGTAACTCATCTCTTCTGGATTTTAATGCCAAATTCTTGGAGTTGGATGGGAGTTCTCCATCTTCTTCACCGAGAATCATTTTATGTGTGATGAGTTTTCCAAGTAGATCATCAAGAGGAAGAGTAGTGAGATTTTGAGCTTCTTTAATAGCAGTCATCTTTGGTCCCCACTTGGCTTTAGGTAAGCTTCTTAGAACCTTTTTCACTTTTTCTTCATTTGTGAAGGTCTTTCCAAGTGAGTCCAAATTGTTCACGATCTCAGTGAATCTAGTGAACATTTATTTGACTGGTTCATTTGGATTCATCTTGAATAGCTCGTATTGTCTGAGAAAGATGATAATCTTTGTTTCCCTGACTTGACTTGTTCCTTCGTAAGTAACAACAAGCTTGTCCCATATTTCTTTAGCACTTTTGAATGATGAGATGCGGTTGAATTCATTAGCATCTAATCCGCAATAACGTAGATTCATTGCCTTGTAATTTTTTGACACACTATCCAGGTCAGCTTGTGTGAAGTCTGATTCCTTCTTTGGGACTTGGACGCCTTCAACATTGTCATTGGAACTTTAGATCCATGTTGAATAATGCTCCAAAGCTCCATATCCTGGTCAATAATGAACATACGCATGAGTGCTCTCCAATGAGCAAAGTTGTTGCCACAGAAGAGTGGTGGTCGGGATGAGGATCTTCCTTGAGCAAATCCACCATCACCTACAAGATTCATGATTAGTCTCACTAATGGTTAAATCAATAAACGTGAGTCTAGCTCTGATACCAATTGAAGAACCGATAGGTAATATAAATAGGATAAATAATACTTTAGAAAGGGGAGTTGAATAGAGTATGGGAACTTTTCGCAAACCAAATCTCAAGGCCTTGATGTCAATTTGTGCTCTTTGTGAAACTTTGATTTCAAGGGCTTTGAAACTCATTTCAAGGGCCTTGACTTCTTGCTCCTGCAAAACAAAGTTAGTCACAGTAAAGTATGTATGGTGCGGAATTAAAAAGATTGACACGAGGATATGTTTACGAAGTTCGGCTCTAAATAGCCTACTCTCCGTCCCAAGGTATATCCGTAGGATCTAACTATCTATTATCACCTTCAAAGAGTCCTAGATACAAACTAGAAAAAATCCCCTTCTTCCCTCACTGTAGCCAACGCTACGATCTAGCTCCAACTCTTAACCTAGCTATAATAGCCTAGTTACTTCGTAGAGTAACACACACTCTATTATAACACTATTTAGATCTTCCAATGGAGCTCTAGTGTTTTCCCTCTCTAAGGATGCAAAGATGTTTTCCAGTGTAAGCTTGTGTATCTCCCTTCTTCGACCATCATCTTCATTTATACTCTTCTGTGGAAAGGTCTTCTAGCCGTTGTAGAGATGACCGTTGAAGATGAATCTTTTTTCCATGAAGATCGTTTTCTTGTTTGGAGATAAGGTAGACGTTTTAAGTCTTCAGCCCCTATGAACACGTCGAGTCCTTTACTCCTCGATCTTCTCTTTTTCAGTTGAATAGAGAGAGAAGATATTTTTTCCGTTTTGTTTAGAAAATCTTCTAGAAAAGATTCACTATTCTTCGTTTAAGATCTTCGGTTGAGATCTTCCTTCGGTTGATAAGATCTTTGGTTGATGAGATCTTCCTGTTACAGAATCTTCCAATAAAATCTTCAACTCATTTTGAATTCTCTTTCGTGCGCTTATAATTCCAAGGCTATTGATTTCATCCCTTTGTACTCGCCATCTTCCTTTGTCCTTGAATTATATTCCAAGGCCCTTGAAATCCATATCAAGGTCCTTGATATATGAATAAAACCTGCACTGAATTCATACCAAGCAAATATCTAGAAATATAATCAAGTACATTACTAGTATATCCAATTGCTATATTTGTGTGAAGTCTTCCATCATCAACACCTGTAAACCATTTTAATCAAGGTGGAGTTTCCATGCCCCTACCACCTCTCTCCTCCCAAGGCATGGCTGCGGCAGGTGGACTACGGTGGCGAGGAAAGATAATCCCCCTAGTCATAAGTCAATTGAGACCCGAAGGTCTCGCAACTATCCTCGTACAAGCGGAATAGTCAAGATCTAGATGGTAGGCGATCTGTGTCACCATACCTCCATATCCAATGTTCCCGGCTGATTTGTTCTTCACCTTACTAAGGGTGGAGGCAAGCAAAGTAGCACAATCTGCGGGGTTACCGGAAAGCATGCAATAGAGAATAAAGATCTCGTCGGCTTTGATCTATTGGGGTGTTTCGGTTCTAGGGAAGAGGCTTTCCGAGAGAAGTCTATGGGCAATCTTAAGGGCTAAATGGTAGATAATCTTGGCCTTAGAATCGGCCGGTTACCATCGGTCCTCCGAAGCGTAAATCATAGCTATCTCCCTCCAAAAATCCTTAGCTCTCACTCCCCTAGGAAACGTTCCATTGAACGTCTCTTGAAAACCAAAAAAATGTCCAAAACTGCACTATGGAGAACTCAAAGTTACGCTCCATCAACCTAAAAGACACCGTTCGATCAACGGCGTTATGCTCGAAGGAAGTGATGAACTCCCTTGTTATCTCTTCATAGGCATCCTCCATAATGGCCGCGAAGATGATCAAGCCAGCCCTATCCAACAACCATGTCAAATCATCAACTACATTGAGCTCTTGAAGCTCCTCCAACACAATATACCTAGGTCCTATCACATTTCTCTTATGAATCTTATCCATTGCTCTAGTGTAGTCTTCATAGATTGTAGGGACTCTAGGGGATGGTGGTGATGGTGGTTCATTGGGAGGGGGTTGGGAAGTAGACCCACCACTTTGGATTTTCTCGTTCCAAACACTTTTCTCAGAAAACAGAGGAAACAACGGTATGTTCTTCACTTTCCATGGCCGTGGAACTGTACGGAACCCGTGCAATTGATCTGTTTCTCTTAAAACTCAGCAAATGCACAGCAAACTCAACAATCACAGCCCTAAACTACTTCTAAATCCAATTTCGTCCAGTTCTCGTATAATCTTGCAAGAAAAAAGAACCAAATCAACCAAGAAGAGAATAGAGAATAAAACCTAGGTTTGGATTTAAAAAATCCAAATTCCTTCTCCAATGTGGATTGTTTGCTCAGTTTGTTGCTTGGGTCTTGTAGAGAATTCGGTTTGCTCCAGTTTTGGTTGAAGAATCGTTCAAATCGATCTCCGGATGAGGAATCACGGGAGAGGGCAAGAATCCGGCGTTTTGGGGCGTGGTTTTGGGCGTGATGGAGAAGAAGAGTGTGTTCTTGTGAAAGAGAGGGAATTATATAGTGGCCGTAAAATTTTAGAAAATCACGGCCAGTCGGGGTGTTCACGGCCGTAGTTTTGGACGTAGAATCCTCTAATCTGTGCCAAAACTCTAAGTTTTGTCAATCTTTTGGCTTTTCCTCCCTTCCCTTGCTCATTCCTTATTCCTGCATCCAAAAACACAACATACCGGAAGGTATCGAGGGGGAAACAAACAAAAACAACTACACTAAACTAATCTAAGAAAGAAAGAATGAAAAACGAAAATACAATACCTTGGGTTGCCTCCCAAGAAGCGCTTTGTTATGGGTCTGTAGCTAGACCGTTCCTGAGTTTATGTGAGGAAAATCGGAGCGATTTCCTCAGCTTGGAACTCCGGTGAGTACTTCTTAAGTCGTTGTCCATTCACATTGAAACTTCCGCACTTTTCACCCCATACATCAATTGCGCCATGGGAAAAACACGTTTAATCAAATAAGGTTCAGTCCAACGAGATTTAAGCTTATCTGGAAAGAGCCGAAGTCTTGAACTGAAGAGGAGAACTTGATCTCCTTCTTTGAGGTCTTTTGAAATGATATGCTTATCATGCCAACGCTTCGCTCTTTCTTTGTAAATCTTTGCCTTCTCATACGCATTCAAGCGGAGTTCTTCTAGCTCGTTAAGGTCTAAGAGGCGCTTCTCGCCCGCTTCCTTCATGCTGAAGTTTAACCACTTCACATCCCAATACACCTTATGTTCCAGCTCTACCGGAAGATGGCAAGACTTCCCATACACAAGGTTGTATGGTGTTGTACCGATGCGAGTCTTGTATGTTGTCCTATATGCCCATAATGCGTCATCTAGCTTTAGTGACCAATTCTTCCTTGTTTTTGACACCGTCTTCTCAAGGATTCCTTTGATCTCTCTATTTGAGATCTCCACTTGGCCACTTGTTTGCGGATGGTAGGGGATGGCGATCTTGTGGGTAACCCCATACTTAGCTAGTAGAGCTTCGAATCGTCGGGCTATGAAGTGTGAACCCCCGTCACTAATGATGGTTCGTGGTGTCCCAAACCTTGGGAAAATAGTTCTATTAAAGAACTTGACAACCACCATAGCATCGTTAGTTGAAGAAGCAATGGCTTCAACCCATCTCAAAACATAATCTACAGCGAGAAGTATGTATTCGTTTCCACAAGATGATGGGAATGGTCCCATGAAATCAACTCCCCAAGCGTCAAAGATCTCCACCTTCTGAATGTTATTGAGAGGTATCTCGTTTCTCCTAGAGATATTTCCTGTTCTTTGACAAGCATCGCAGCAAGAAACAAAGGTTTGCACATCCTTAAATAAAGTAGGCCAAAAGAATCCGGATTGCAATACCTTAGCGCTAGTTTTATGGGAACTAGTGTGTCCTCCGTAAGGAAGTGAATGGCAATGACGAATGACACTTTGCATTTCGTCTTCCGGCACACATCTCCTTATGATGCCGTCGGGACCTCTCTTGAAGAGTAGAGGTTCATTCCAAAAGTATTGGCGGGCATCCTTAAAGAACTTCTTTCTTTGTGCGTAGGATAATCCGGGAGGTATTTCCTGACAAACCAAGTAATATACAAAATCAGCAAACCAAGGTTCGTTACCTCTAGAGATTTTGTCGATGCACTCCTCCATTATGTGTAGGTGTTTGTCCGGGAAGGAGTCATCAATGGGTAGATCGTCTCCTTCGATGTGTGGTAGACGACTTAAGTGATCCGCAACAGAATTTTCCGAGCCTTTCTTGTCGCGGATCTCTAGATCGAATTCTTGAAGAAGAAGAAGAATCCATCAAATCAGCCTCGGTTTCGCATCCTTCTTGGCGAGCAAATACCGTATTGCTGAATGGTCCGTGTATACAATCATCTTTGCTCCTACAAGATAAGAACGAAACTTTTCAAAAGCATATACAACGGCTAAAAATTCTTTTTCAGTTGTGGCGTAGTTGAGCTCCGCTTCATCTAGCGTCTTGCTAGCATGTTATATGGCATGAGTGCGGCCTTCCTTCTTTTGTCCAAGCACCGCTCCAACAGCTACGTCACTTGCTTCGCACATAACCTCGAACGGGAGATTCCAGTCCGGCGGTTGGATTATCGGGGATGAGATGAGAGCTTGCCGAATCTTATAGAAGGCATCTAAATATTCCTGCAAAAAGTCAAAAACAACATCCTTCATCAATAAATTAGTTAGTGGTTTCGAAATTTTCGAAAAGTCTTTGATGAATCTTCTATAAAATCCTGCATGTCCTAGGAAACTTCTTATCCCCTTCACCGAAGATGGAGGAGGAAGATTCTCTATTGTCTCTATCTTAGCCTTGTCAACTTCGATTCCTCTATTGGAGATCAAGTGTCCTTGCACAATGCCTTCCTTAACCATGAATTGACATTTCTCCCAATTTAGAACAAGTTTAGTGTCTTCACATCTTTGCAAAACAAGAGAAAGGTTAGCAAGACAATTGTCAAATGAGGAACCATAAACTAAAAAAGTGTCCATAAAGACTTCCATGATTTCCTCAATGTATTCCGAGAAGATAGCCACCATGCACCTTTGAAAGGTGGCTGGAGCGTTGCAAAGTCCGAATGGCATCCTCCTATAAGCAAATGTACCCCATGGGCACGTGAATGTGGTCTTCTCTTGATCGTCCATGAATCGGGATCTGGAAGAAACCACTATAACCGTCAAGATAACAGAAATAGGAGTGTTGTGCTAACCTCTCAAGCATTTGATCTATGAATGGTAGCGGGAAGTGATCCTTCCTAGTCGAATTGTTCAGCTTGCGGTAATCAATGCACATCCTCCAATCCGTCACGGTTCTAGTCGGAATGAGTTCGTTGTTCTTATTGGTGATAACTGTCATTCCTCCCTTCTTCGGGACAACTTGAACGGGCCTCACCCACTTGCTATCAAAGATAGGATAGATGATACCTGCTTCAAGTAACTTAAGGATTTCCTTCTTAACGACCTCTTTCATGATCGGATTTAACCGTCTTTAAGGTCATCGTGAAGGCTTGAAATCCTCTTCCATTAGAATCTTGTGCATACATAAAGATGGTTTAATTCCTAAAAGATCCTCTATGGTATAACCTAAGGCTTTCTTATGCTTTCTCAAAATATTCATAAGTTTCTCATGTTCATCTTCATTTAAATCAGAACTAAAAATTACGGGAAAGATAGAATTAGTTCCAAGAAATGCATATCGAAGATGTGTGGGAAGCGGCTTCAATTCCAAAGCTATTGATCCCTTTGATGTGTCTTGAGGTTTGTCCGACGCTTCCTTAGAAGTCTTTAAGGGTATGGGAGTAGTTGAAGAAGACTCAAGGGTAATTGTGGAAAGAACGGAATTTTTTTTAGAATTTCCCAAAATTACGGTACACCTGTTACTTCCACGGCTGTGGTTTAGGGCGTGGAAGTCTTTATAGGTCTCGTAATAGCATTTTACGGGCAGTTTTGGTGAAACCACGGCCGTGGAATAGCACGATTGGCCGTGGTTTCTCACATTTTTTTAAGCCATCGTATAGTTTCATGAACTCTTCATCTTGCATCTCTTTTAGCTCTTCTAAGGCTTCAACCTCAACATTGCAATCCTCTTCCTCTCCCTTTTCCATGATGCTCATGGTTATGACCTTTTGCAATGGATCTTTAAATAAGATCGAGTTCACTTCCTCTCTAGACGCCTCTTTGTCATAGATGTTGAACATATCCTCTCCAAGTGCTGGCTCTTTCACCAAAGTTGAGAGAAGAACTCAACCTTCTCTTCTCCTATATCGAAGGCTAGTCTAGTGTTCTTGAAATCCACCATACAACCGGAGGTTGAAAGAAATGGTCTTCCGAGTATGATCGGGACCGGACAATCTGTAGGAATGTCAAGCACTACAAAATCTATTGGAATGTAGAACTTACCGAGCTTGACTGGGACGTCTTCAATGATACCGACTGGACGAGTTATGGATCGATCCGCCATGTATAATGTCATCTTCACCGGTTTAGGTTCACCTTGATGACATGATTTATGACACTAGTTTAGGCACTCTTTTAGATAGTTTTCCTTTCCATTCATGCATGTTTCCGCATTAGTTCATGACGTTTACGCTCAATTCATGCATATTGTCGAAATAGACGTCTACACGAACTTTTTTCAGTTTTGTAGGTATTTTGGGGAGCTTTTGGACTTAATCGATACATTCGAGGATCATTCCTTGTGGTGGCACACTTCCGAACTCTTTAAGGAGCAAGCTTGGAGCAAAGGAGAGCACTAAAGACCTTGTTGGTTCATGCCTTGCACCAACTCATGACTTTGTGATCCAAAGGTGGCTGAGTTGTAGGAACCACGGCCCAGAGGGCAATTTCACGCCCGTGATTTTGGCCGTGGTTTTGTCTGGACAGCTTTGACACGTGTCCCACGATCTCTTTGTCCGACCATTGCTTCTTGGTGGAGTATTTAAGTGGTCCTGCAAGCTGATTTGAGGATCTTCTTTGTAATATCCGGAATTTTTATTCCGTTTGATTCCGAACCAAATTGGACTTCGAGCCGTTGAATGGTTCCCATTCTATCTAGTATTTCTTTCTTCACAAATTTTATCATTTTATATAGAAGTTAATTCACATAAAATGATAGAATTATATCAAACCCTAATTTTTATAATTATTTATCATTTTATGTAGAATTTAATTCACATAAAATGATAGAATTATATCAAACCCTAATTCTTATAATTAACCCTTAACGACGACTTTAGACGAGATCATGAAAAGGCCGAGACGAGACTATGACAAAGCTGTGACAAGACCATGACAAAGCTGAGACGAGGTCATGACGAAGCCCGACAACTTTGTGTCGAAGTCATGCATGGGCCTGACAAAGCCATGACGAGTTTTTGACAAACTTTCAGCCCATTGTTTCTTAATTGGATTTATTTTTCCAACCCTTACCTGAACTCTTGCTGGTGGATTTGAAACAGCCTCAGCCCAGCCCAACCCTTGCCTTTGCTCCAGCCCAGAATTCTCTTTGCTTGTGTTGGCCCAGCTACACGTAACTCTCCCAAGCCAACAAACCTTCGCTTTGCCCATCTCCTTACCTGATACGTGACCTTTACCCTAGCCAGCCTTCTCGTTAACCGCTCCTTCCCTCGCTCGATATCACGTACAGCGACGTCGCTCTGCTCCTCTCGCACACTGGCAACACCAGTGACAGCCTCATCCTTCGTCCCCGCCACACGCCGCCGATGAGCTCCTCCCATCCTCGACTGGACAGCAACAGGCGCTCTCCCTCTTCTGTCGACTCTAGCAGGCCGACGGACGGACCCTCTCTCCTATCATCCATGTCGTGCGACCACAGCAAACAGAACTAGGACGGACTCCTTCCTCTCTTGTCGCGCAGTACGGATCTAGGAACGTTCAATAGAGAGCAGATCCGCAGCAAGTGCACCCAGGAGACTCCACTGCAGGGACGGCGTGCAAGACCCGTTGGTGTGTCTGGAGCAGGTCGTGGGTGCGCCCCTAGGGCTAGTGCCGCTCCTTCCTCTACCGCAGTCGCGGGCTCTAACAACAGCAACCCAGTGTTGCTCCCTTCACCCCTTCGAGTCGTGGAATCGAGTAAGGCTTGTACCTCTCTCCCTTTCTTTTCTGTCCATGTATCCCATGCCTAACGAGTGCCTATCATGCCTTCTAAACCTACACAGAGCATTTGTAGATGAGCATTAAGGAGGCACACGTTTCTGCGTTTTTATGAAGTGATGAGCAATCATCTTCGAGTCCAATTTTGGGTAAGCTAGGCTCTTCCTTTTTGGCTGATTTTCGGATATATTGTAGTCAGTAGTACATAGTAGATCATACTAAAATTTGGGAAGTATCGGAGTTACGGTTTGAGAGTTATGATGTTGCAAAGTTGACTCCTCATGCAGTTTTTATAAGTGTGCTGAATGTTGAGAAAAACAGCATGTGGTGCAGTTTTGTGAGATGGTTTTGAACAGGCTTTTGATCTCCTTTGCTGCTGAATTTTAGATATATTATAGATAAAATTTTATAGTAGAGCATATCAAAATTTGGATACATCCAGCGAGCGGTTTAGGAGTTATGATTTTTCAAAGTTAAGACAGGGTGTTGTTTTGTTAAGTGTTTGCTGAATTTCCAGAAACTGTGTTGAACAGTCGAGTTTGAGCATACTTTTTGATGCCTTAGAGATAAGATCCACGGTTCCGTTTTGGAGATGTTGTGAAGTGCCATGCAAAGGTGAATATGTCAAAAGTTGGGATGAATCCAACGGTGGGATTTAGAGTTATAGAGGCTCAAAGTGGACTTGGTGTACAGCTAGAAAATATACTCAGATTTTGGCTAAGTATAGGAAATTTCAAGTGTTGTAACCAACTTTAGAAATTTTTGTAGAAGTGATGGGTGAACAGTTTTAAGAAATTCTTGCTCCTAGGAGTAGATGAGATATCATAGATGATTTAGAGAATTATTTCGGAATTTTTATAAGTTTATTCGAATTTCATATTTGAAGCCGAAGTTGGACCTTAACGATCTTCCGGAAAAATAGGAAAATGGGCAAATTGCCAGTTGGTAACCAAACTCATCTTTAGGAGTTAGAATATGACTTTTTAGTCTCAAATAAGAGTTTAGGCATGAATTATGGAATTTTTGGAAGTTTCGGGACCAAGGGTAAAATAGTCATTTTACCATAAATTGGTATTGTATTAAATTTTGTTCTAATAGGATCTACTATCTTAGAAGTCTTAGACTTCTAATTACCTAGGAAGTGTGCTGACACACTTGCCTCCTTTGACAGGCAACCGAGTTATACAGTTACAGATTGAGTTGTGATTAAGAGTCGAGATCTAATTCAGGTAATTCCACGGACTTACTTAGCTGGCTTCTTGTATGAGTGTTATGTGTATGAGTGGTGTTTGTTAGTTAAGATAAATAACGAAACCGGAATAGGCCGACTTTAATATATTGTATCATTGACCCAAGTGTATGATAACGGGTCGTGACCTCATCTGCCTAGCTCTTGCGAGAGTCTAGGAGGTTCCCTGCGACCAACCCAGTCAGGTAGATGGTCAAATGCATTAGTACCATTCCGCGTTGGTAAACGGGGACAGGGGCGAGGTTTGGGAATCCCTCGTGTCACAAAATAAGTATCATTAGTAATGACATATCACCTAATTAAAAGATAATCAAAAGGATTGAGTGTTGCATGTTGATTGTGTATGTTGTGTGTTTGTGCTTTTACATTTATACTTATGCATAGAATGTTAGCTAACGGTTTTATCTGTGTTGTAGATTTGTAAAGATAGACAGTTGCAGAAAGATCCAGAACGGATGGTCAGCCGGGTGCACGTATTCATTAGATGGGGACATGGGAGTCTCCCATACGACATGCATGTTATGTATCTATATATATATGCTTTGTAAGGCTGTCACATGTGTACATTCGTACATTAAAAAAATATTATGTTTTGAAATTGTTTTAAATACATTTGTGTCTTGTCGTAAGATCCAATTAAAATTCGGGACCCATTGTGAGGTCCTAACCAGTAGCTCCCCGAGTTCTCGGAATTTCGGGTGTTACATTCTTACCTTTTTGGACCCTTCTCCTCTAGCATCTTCCCCAACACTCTTCCATTACAGCTTCTCTTCCAAGCACCCTTGTGGGTGTTCTTGGAAGAGGATAGTGTAGATTTTAGTTTTATAGTGAGATTTGAGTGGTTTTAAGTGAGGTTTCCCTTGTTGATATCTTGGAGCTGCATCTTGGACCCTTTGTAAGACTTGGTAATTTCTATTCTAGCTTTATAATGTCTTTTCTTTGGTTCATTCTTCATTATCTAGCTATGACTTGCAAGCATGCTCTATTTATGAAGTTTGATCTTGATTTGTATGTTTTTGGCTAAATAGATGTGATTCTAGGGTGAAGGAATGATGTTTGTGCTTTGGACTATGATTTTATGGACTTCCTTTTTAGCTTAGGATGGATTTGTGTTCGAAACCTAACCCAGATCCAAATCCACGGCCTCTTCTTGTAAAATCTAAACTGTGGTTTTGGCCGTGGTTTGCTCTGTTGTGCTTTTATTGATGATACTGGATGTTTGGATGTAGATGTGTTGAAACCCTAGTGTTTGTTGAGCCTAATCTAGCTTAGGGTGACCTATTGTTAGCAACCTATTTGAGGAATGAGGCTTACCAGGTAATTTCCTCTCTTAGATACGTAAGATGATAAACTCTAGGTAGTAGTGAGCCAAAAAAGCCGCTATTGGATTGAGTGTGCTAGGACCGTTGCCTAAGACTTACCTTTCTGAGACTTACCCGGTAAGGAGGGGTTTGACCCTTAGGTAGTGGCCGGTTTGAGTAGAATTCCCGTCCTTAGGCTCCTTGAGACTTACCCGGTAATAGGACCTTAGGTTCGAGACTAGTGGAGCATGAGACTTACCCGGTAATTGCTCCCATTAGAGAAACACCCAACTCCGAACAACCACAGCTTTCCTTTGATCTTTAGAAGCATGAGTTCATTGTCATAATCGGAATTCCGAATCTCTAGAATCCGCATTTCTTACCTCTTATCTCCTATCTTGTGTTTGTGTGTTTGCTTGCTTATTTGATTTGCATATTTTCTGATCCTTGTTTGATCACCGAAAACCAACCAAAAATATTGTGTTTTGCACTTTCTTTATTCCTCATCTCATCTTAGTTTAGATTTTCACTATCTTTGATCATTGAATGACTTGATTTCACCTCAGTCCTTGTGTTCGACCTCGGGATACTTTCCTTACTACATAACGATCCGTACACTGCGGGTTTCGCTAGGTAGTTTAGGAGATTAGATCGAGTTATAAATTTAAGACTTTGTGTGTGCATGTTTTGGGCGAACAAGTTCTTGGCACTCTTGCCTTGGATTTGTGTCGTACATTTCTAGCGTAACACACCTAAACCGACCTTCCTACACAAAGCAAGCGGGATGATGCTTACGCTTGCTCCTAAGTCACAAAGAGCATCGTATGTGACCTCTCCAACTCCTATTGGAATGCAAAATGACCCCGGATCTCTCAGCTTTGGGGGTATCTTTTCCGTCATCGTTTTGATGAGCTCCGAAGATTCCGAACTCATCTTGACTTCTCCGAAGTCTTCCAGCTTCCTCTTGTTAGAGAGGATCTCTTTCAAGAACTTCCTGTAAGCGGACATACCTACAATTGCATCAATTAAAGGTATGTTTACATGCAGTTTGCTCATTAGATAAACAAACTTACCGAACTGCTTGTCTAGACGCGCTCTTGCTCTAGATTGCGGGAATGGTAGAGGAGGTTTATAAGCGGGAGGAGGGACATAGACATCTTCCTTCTCCTTCTCCTTTACTTTCTCCTTCTCGACGGGGACTTCTACAAACTTAGGCTGCGGGTCGGTGGTTGTCACGCCACTCCTACTTGTAATAGCCAGTACTCTTCCTTTCGGATTGTACTCCGTCTTTCCGGAAAGCTTCCTTTGATCTCTAGGAACTTCTCCGGCCTTGCTAAAAACTTGGTTTTCTAAAGCCTTGTGAGCTTTATCAACCGAGGTGATGTAGTTCTCTAAGCCTTGTAGCTTTCCCAAGATCGTTTCCATCATAGGATCGGGTTTCTCCTTCTCCGTCTTGTTTGAGCTATTTGATGTTTGCCCCTGGCTTTTCAAAGGGGTAGAAGAAGAAGAAGGTGGTGTTAGTGAATTTCCAGAATTTGAATAAGAGTTACCAGAATTATGTTTGTTGGATCACCAATTGTTGTTGGAATTCCTGTTGTTGTTGTTGTTATTCCAATTGTTGTTCCAATTATTGTTCCGGTTATTGTTCTTATTCCCTTGATTGTTGTTCTCCCTTCCTAAGTAGCCAACATCTTGCTCCTTCGTCTTTTCAAGGCCAACTCTTATGATTTCCTTCAACTCTTTGATTTCGGTGTTGAGGGAGAATATTTGAGTTTGTGCAGCTTGAGTTAGCTTAGCTCCCGGATCCCCTTGATTCCGATTATTAGGATTTACCTTTCGATGGGAATACTTCTCAATTACTTGGGCTTGCTTCTCAATGAAGTCACAAGCATCATCTTTCCTCATGTCCATGAATGTACAACAAGAAAGAGATTGGAGCTTGAATTGCGTTTCCACATCCAGCCCCTTGTAGTAGATCTCTAATAATTCCAGCTTTGGAATGCCGTGGTGTGGGCAATCCAATAGAAGATCCTGAAACCTTTCCCAAGATTGAAACAAACTTTCGTTAGGTTTCATAGAAAATGCATTAATCTTACCTCTCAATTCCGCCGTCTTGGATGGCAGAAAGAACTTGGTGAGGAACTCTGAAGATAGATCCTCCCATGTTTTAAGCCTTCCAGCCGGAAGAGCTTGATACCAAGATAAAGCCTTGTCCTTCAGAGAGAAGAAGAACGGTTTGATCTTGTAATTGTTGTTGACAGCCCTCTTCGGCTTCAATGTCTCCATAAGAATCTCAAAATTCTGCAAGTGTTGGTGTGGAGATTCAGCACTCATTCCACCAAATTGACTTTGGTAAACCATGGTAATAACTTGCGGGTGAAACCCGAAATCCTAGACGTCTTCAACTCCGAAATTCACACCTAAACAGCATTGTTGTTGAATTGGATCCATCCGTTGTCCAAGGGTTCGTGGTTCATCCCCTCCATTAGCGGCTCTCACATCTCCAATGGGAATGTGAGGATCAACATGTGGTCTAGGATTTTCACGATTGGATGGATCACCGGATCAATGTCCTCTAGCTCCGGCATATCATCATCGTCGGATGATTCAGCTCTAACGGACTTAGTTGACTTGGTTTTCTTCTTCTTCTTAAAGTCATTCATCTCCAACTTCATATCTAGCATCATAGCCTTGAGCTCATCTATTTGAAATTGATGACGCTCTAGTTCTTCCATACGAGCTTTTTCACTCAATTTGAGTTGAGCTCGTGCCTCATCCAACTCTTCTTGGACGTTTCTCTCCTTATTTTCAGCCATTTTTCTTTCCTTTAGTTTTTTCCTCAAAGTTTTCTCAATTTCTGGATCAAAAGGCACGAGGTCTTTGGTGGATCTAGACCTTCGCATATACCTAAAGAACCTGCAAAAAATCACTCAAAAAGAGATATCAAATAACAAGAGCAAAGCTCCCAAGCTCGACAACCAAAAACCAAATTTGGTCTAGACCAAATCCCCGCCAACGGCGCCAAAAACTTGTTCGCTCGAAAGTGTGTGCCTCAAAGTCTTAAATTTATCTAGAACTTATGCAAAAGCGAACCCGCAGTGCACGGATCGGCGTAGTAAGGCAAAAATTCCAGAGTATCGAACTCAGAGATTTGGTGAGAGTAAAATCAGTTCACAAGCTGTCAAGTAAGTGAAATAGAGAAGCTTTGCAAATATATTGGGAAAACAGTAATTCTAAAGATCCAAGTATCCAATTGTGGCAATCGATTCAAGATATTCAATAGATATAAGGACAGAGTCGGGTTTGCAAAGGTATATCTAATGTAAGGTTATGTACGGTGAAGTTCCAAAACCCTATATGTCTCACTCAAAGACTCTCTCTATAAAGGTTGTTGAGGCTGCAGTATAGAAAAATCAAAGGATAAAAATTACTCTCAAATACCCAAGCCCAAACTCAAGGGAACAAAGACAAGCCGAAACGGTTAAGGTTGTGACACTCGAAACCGAAATAGAGGATGTTGAGTCTCACTACTACCTAGGAAAGGCAAGCCAAGACTAGGTTAAGGCAAATCTCTTAACTTTGGATTAAAGCAAAAGCAAAAACATACGACAGAGGGAAATCACGGCTAGTTCTTGAGAAACCACTGTCGTGGAACTCAAGAACAGACTGTGGTTTAGGGTTGTCGACGAGATTCTCGCAACTCTCAGGGTCCAATCTGTTTTGGTTCAATCTATCATCATCTAAGCCACAACTATCAACCCTTCACCTTAGAATTTCTAAAGGATTTTAGCCAATAACCATTATTATCAAATCAAAAATCAAATATAAAGAGAGAATAGATGAAAACCTCGAAAACTCAATAATAATCGAAAACTCAATCTCAAATCCAATAACAAATGTTTGTATCGAATGAATGCAGAAAAGGGGAATAGAAATCCTCACAACGATCTAGAGAAACAATGAAGAACGGGATGTCAATCCGTCTCCAATCGTAAACCCTAAGTATACTCGAAGTACACAATCTTCAAATCGCGTCCTTCTCGCGATCTTCACTAAGCAATGAATCTTCCAAGCCGTCAATACGCCATAAATGCGTCGTATGCACTGTGTGTCTTTTCCTCCTCTCTTCAACCTTCTTATAGAGCAAAATAGGGTTACGAGAAAAGTCCGATAACTATTGCTGACGTGGCATAAATGACACGTGGCATCGTCGAGGAAATCACGGTCAAGTACAAACTTCCACAACCGTGATTTAGACCGTGGAACTTTCTGATGCTCTCTAACGTCCCTTTCCATGATCCTTATGGTAGATCCACGGTCGTGGAATGTCTCAATAGGCCGTAGAAGATGAAATTCCTTCATGAAAGCCTTCTTTTCGTCAATTTCTCTAATCAAACTCCTTCCTTAGCTTCTCCAAGGCATCCTCATAACATCTAGCATGATCAAATCACTCATTTCTTCTCATATATGCTCCAGTTCAAGCCTTCATTTTCCTAAAAACAAAGCAAAGCTTGTGTAGATCTCTATATCGACAAAATAGGTGAATGTGCTCACAAATGCTTTAAACTCATATCCATGTACACAACAAAAGGGGAAAAACAACCAAAACAAGTGCCTAAAATATAGTCATATTTCATGCTAGAAAATGTACTTCAGACTCTTATGGTCTGTGAAGATCTGGCATGCAGCACCATACAAGTTATGTCTTCAGTTCTTCAAAGCTTGAACTACCGTTGTCAACTCCAGATCATGAGTCGGGTAGTTCTCCTCATACGTCTTCAGTTGTCTAGACGCATATGCAATCACTTTGTCTCTATGCATCAATACACATCCCAAGCCTAGCTTGGATGCATCACTGTAAACTACAAAATCATTAGTACCCTCTGGTTGTGCCAAGACATGAGCTGAAGTCAAACGCCTCTTCAACTCCTCAAAACTCTGAGCACACTGGTCGGTCCATACAAATCTGGTAGTCTTCCTCAAAAGACTCGTCAGTGGACGGGCAATCACAGAAAATACCTCCACAAAACGTTTGTAATAACCGGTTAGGCCAAGAAAGCTACGCACTTCCTTGACGTTCGTCGGTGTCGTCCATGCAGCAACAGACTCAATCTTCAACGGGTCAACCATAATCCAGTTGGCGGAGACAATGTGTCCAAGAAAATCAACCTTTGACACCCAAAACTCACACTTAGAGAGCTTGGCATACAGCTCTCTATCCCTCAAAATCTGCAACACTATCCTCAGATGACCGGCATGCTCCTCTCTACTACGAGAGTGTACCAGAATGTCATCAATAAAGACCACTACAAACTAATCTAGGAAGTCGATGAAGATATTGTTCATTAACTCCATAAAAACTGTTGGGGCATTCGTCAGCCCGAATGGCATCACTACAAACTCGTAGTGTCCATAACGAATACGAAATGTCGTCTTGTGCACATCTTGCTCTCTCACCCTTAGCTGGTGATAACTCGAGCGTAAGTCAATCTTGGAGAACACAGTCACTCCTTGAAGTTGATCTAACAAAGTAATGGATACTTGTTCTTGACCATCACCTTGTTCAACTCTCTGTAGTCGATGCACCATCTTAACGATCCGTCCTTTTTCCATGCGAAGAGAACAGGTGTTCCCATGGGTATACGCTAGGGCGGATAAAGCCCTTCTTAGCCAACTCCTCGAGTGGCTTCTTCAGTTCTAACAACTTGACAAGCTCCATAGGAAATGGAGCCTTCGAGTTCGGTTTCGTACCAGGCTCTAACTCTATGCCGAAGTCCACTTTCCTCTTGGGTGGAAAACTGAATGGCTCAACGAACACATCCACAAACTCGCAGACTATTGGGATGTCCTCTAATGCTGGACTCTCTCCATCCTTCATGGCATAATCCAGAAGGCCTTGCAACTCTATGCGATTAATCTAGCTGCTCGTATTGGACTAATAACCATACTCGTCCTCCCAAGGTCCCAACCTCGAAAGACCTCTATCTAACCCAACTCGGTAGAAACTGTCACGGTCCTACTACCAACGTCTAACACAACACGATGTCTATACATCCAATCCATACACATAATGACTTCCTCACGCACCAGCGGCATGGAAAGAAGTCCACAAACAAATCACAAGTCCCAAATGTATAGGACAACTATGTACCTCTTACATGACCCTCATTTGGTAACCCTACCAAGAGAGGTCTATCCTCTACTGTATCTAAGGTTAGTCTATCAACGCATGCATCAAAAAGCAAAGAGTGTGTAGCACCCATACCAAACAGAACTCCAACGGCTCTACTACATATTATTACTCAAAACTCAAACCTATGCTCCTCAAGTATCACGGAGGTCATCGCCATAGTCTCTGCCTCTACTCCTTCTACACTGAAAGGCGGAGAGTCTCTTTGAGAAGGAAGATTGTCTTGCAGACAAAAGGGAGCCAAATCGCTTAGTTCACCACATGTAAAGCATGTCACTAAAGATCTCTTACACTCCGGTCGTAGTTGTCCAAACTATCCACAATTGAAACAGGATCTCATCCCATCAGAAGTCCGTGTGGACAAGGGATCACTCAAACGTCCATGTGTCAAACTCTATCTAACACTTGAAGGGTATGCTTCATCACTCACTAGTTCGGTCCGTTGTTTCTTCTTTGATCTGGAAGCTTCAGTTGGTCCCACAAATGTTGGTAAACCCGGTGTAGGTCTACCCTCTCTCGTAGCCTCTTGTACTTAACGTATATATTCTCGAAACTCGGGTCCACTCATCGAGAGGTACGTAGTGAGACTCCTAAGGTCTGCCCTCTGCTACAGGCGGAACAACAGCGGAAACCGGTCCCTGACCTAACACTACTGGAGGAAGAGAGGGGTATATCCTACCTCGTCCTATTACAGATGTCGCTCTAGTCTGAGCCATCTATAGGGTATGCGCACTTAATCCTATAAGGCTATATATATATGCCATATGTATATATATATATATATATATATATATATATATATATATATATATATATATATATAATACTTAATATTACATGCATACACATCAGCACATAGAAGATAACTATATATATAGGGTGTGGTTCCCATGAGAACACCCCTAACGTGAGAACATGAGAACAATCGTACACCATTGGATGTGAGTATTAAGGGTTGAGATTTAAAGTAGATATCAAAAATAATAATAACTACGAATAATAATAATTAGGAATCTAACAATAACTACGAAAAATCCACTCAACCAACAATAACTACGAATAATACATTAAACGATATGGCACATTCGTAACAAAACTAATAATAATTATGAATTTGTTCTCATGTTCTCACATTAGAGGGTGTTCTCATAGGATCTATACTATATATATATATATATATATATATATATATATAGTTTGGCTCCAATATAAACAGCCCTTATAGTGTTCAATGAGAACAAATTGTATCCGTTAGATCGTTAAGTAGATGGCTGAGATTAGGCGATATTAAAGGATAAAAAAATCATGTTATTAATGGAAGAAGATTCGCCGGACCTGAATCTATATATTCGGCAGTATAGTCACATATATTCGGCGGTATACTCACGTATATTCGGTGTTTACACGTTCACACGATAAGAGTTGTTACATATGAGTCAGGATCTATATATATATATATATATACATATACTGTCGAGATCCTCAAAAGGGTGACGGCTTCTGTACATACTATCCCAAAACATTTGTACTCACTTTAAAACCAAAACCTTTTCAAAAGTTAGACCCCTTTCGGGTTCTGTTTATTTATCCACTCTACCTTTATTGCATATAGCAAGTGTCATTGTTGTCAACCTATGGCTCTGATACCAACTTTGTAACACCCCAAATCCGCGGGACTTGGAGTGCCACATTGGGCTAGGATCTCACAATGGATCTTGACCCTAGCCTGACACAAGTTCACTGGATCTCACAACAAGACACGGGTAGATTAAAACCAAATACATAAAGCTATATAAGATACATCAAAAGGGTCTATAACATACAAGCCGAGTACAAAACAACACCCATAAACAACAACCACAAAAGACATCCCATATCCCACGCAATCCTAATGTACAGAAGTCATCGGCTTGTCACCACATCTGGCTCACTCCATAGTCTTCCTAACATGTAGGTCATCTACAACACGGTATGAAACCATTAGCTACAGTAATGAATAAGTATGAAGGTAATAGCATATACACACATCAGCAACTCATGCATGCAATGCCACACACATTCATTTATTATCTTTCAATTATGTTATTCCATTACTAAGTCAACTTATTTTGTGACACGAGGAGCCTAAAGAACCTCGTCCCTTCCCCCGTTAACACAGGGGTTTTGCATGGGGGTGATCATCACTCGTCCCCCCTATGTTACTGAGTTACAGGTCCTCCTACCCTCGAGCGGAGGCAAGTGGTCACGACCCGTTATAATACACTTGGGTCATTTAATGTAATAAATGGTCATCCTAGTCCGGTTTAGTTTATAAATGCACAATCATATGAACAGATACAACCATCACAATCACACAAACCCACAACTGAACGCTAAGTAAGTCCTACGGACTTACCTGATATACTCGTAACCTGTACCACGTCACAACTTCCCCTTGGGGAAGTAATCAACGCCTGCAATAGCAAGGCACACACAATCACATACTGCAAAGGTTAGGAGACTCGCCTCACTAACCACAACGAACCTATATCTCAAATCTAAACCTCAGATCCTCCACACATTCATAAATGCCTAAGGCATATCCTTAACATAACATCTCATCATACTCGTACACATACTAAACCTTAAAGCCATAACCGATATCCATAACATCATCATGATCCTCAACTCATTCTGACACCTAGCATGCATCTAATCAGTATTCCTCAATCTCAAATTTAATCCTAATTTAATTAATTAACCTTTAATTAATTAATTAAATTTCACCAGAATAACGTTTTGCCCGCAAACCATTTCTAAACCCATCTGTCATCAGATTTCATCAAACAAACAACTCATAAACACCAGAATAATATAATGATCATAATGGAATTTCTAATTATCCTTTTTGAAAAGCCTAAGGTCAATTTAGGCCAAATCGCAGTACGGAAAACGAATAAATTCATAACTTATTCGTTACTAACCCGATTGACGATTTGAAATAAGATTTTGAATCACAACGACGCAGGCTACGCATGTACAACATAAAATTCACCGGAATCTTAGCGAAGGAACCGTCCTGGTGACATATATGCTCGACCAGGTCTTCATATGCTCGGAAATGCAGAAACTCGATACCGATATGAAGAGGATGAAGAGAGGAATCCAGAAACTCAAACGTAATTGAAATCGGATTAGAAACGGAGAGTAGATCTGAGTTTGAAGTTTGAGAGAAATCCGAGCTTTTACGAAGAAACGTGAAAGGAAATGAATTAATAAACGATTTTCCAATATTTATAGTGAAGACGATAATTATCCTTTAGCGAAGTCGATAATTATCCTTTAACCGATCCAATGTCGGGTTGAACCCCCTTCTCCAAACTTCTCGAAATTGGAACAATAAATCTTGAATATTGTAGGGATAATTATTCCACAATTGTCTCGGAAAACGTGTATTCCTAAGCCGTCTTTCTTAGCCGTTAAGAAACAAAATAGAGACTCTTTTGGCCGTTTTGCCTTTCCACGTTATTTCATATTTAGGACATGTTTGATGGTCTGATCATTTCTCTCAACTGCATATTTATTACTTGGAGCTCCCAAGTGCTCCAAATAACACCGGAGGGTAAAAATAATTACCCGGGGAAAAAGTGAAAATTTTCCCATAAGCCCAAAATTACGCCAGGAACATAACGGTGTGACGTATACTCATCACTTACGCAATCTTCGCGAGTTATATGTCAACTACTATCAATGATTAACTTAATCAACATTAATTAGAATTCGGAAATCCTAGCTATTACAGTTTTGATAAGTGTTAAATATCGATCAATTGTGACAAGCGAGATTTAGAAAAATCAAAGAAATACTTCACATGAGAGTAGACATAATTGAATAACGAGTTCCTGCATAATAGAGAAGCCGAAAAGGATAGCAGTTTTCAAAAGATGCAGCATACTCTAATCTCTTATCACGGCCGAAACATGAGTCCGGTTTGGGCTAAACCGCCGAATCGGCGGTTCGCAATCCGGAGGTTTAGGTTTGTCGGTTTGGCCAAACCGTGGTTTACCGGTTTAGGCTTTCCCCAAACCGGTGGTTAAACTGCAGTTAACCGCCGGTTTGGTTAATTTTTTTTTTAATAAAAATAGACCAAACCGGAAATTATCTTTTTTTTTATAAACCGCCTACCAAACCAGCGGTTTAGGTTAACTTAAACCGGCGGTTTAGGCCAAACCTAAACCGACGGTTTAGGTTTCGGACCCATGTCTATCACGGCCCATCATCTTTAAAAACAAATCACCAAGTTTGCAAGTGTTAATTTAGCAAACAAGTTGTCATCTCCTAGAAATTTGGTATCTTAATTAACTACTAACATGACTAGGGCGGACATCAATTGTTACATTCTCTTTTATTGCCCCGGACTTTGAATAGGAAGAATTGAAACTACTTATGCTCTAAGTGTTTTGATTATCCATTTGTTGGCCCTCTTATGCCTCATCTCGATGTGGGTTAGCTTTGAAGCAGTGTGTAGCTGGAAAGTACTGCCCATTGATGCAGCTCGTGAATACAAGCTTCATAACAACTCTCATTTTAATATATACTAGCTTGAGTTTGTGAGTGTGATTTTGATTTTTCAATATTTGCGTCTCTTTGGGGGTCTGAAGAAGTTTAGTTGCTCTAACATTGAATATTTGTTGTTGAATTAGAAGGTGTAGTTGTAATAGCAGCTCCACTGGAAGAAGCATTCTGATCAGTTCAAATTGGAAGGTGATTTTTATTTACTACTTTTCCACATGCAATTTATCTCTTTTCATTGATGTTAGATATTTGATCTACAATTGAACTCTAGCTTTCCGTAGTTAGCCATAATCGTTTATTTTGTAAGTAAGCAGTGTACTTAACATATTGTGATGGCTTGTGAACTCTATGGAACCTACCTCTCACTCTTCCATACCCCTTGTTGTTTGATGTGCGCCGGCTAAGGTTAGCCTCTTTCTTTGGTATTGTTCTCTTGCTCAATATAAATCATCTACATTTGTAGTTTTGTATTTCAATAGAGGTGTGAAGTTAAAATGCTTTTTTTTTTTCTGATTTTGCCTTTATTAGGGATTAGGAGGAACTATTCAATTCATCTGCAGGGCAAGAAAATTTCGTTCTCATTCATGTGAGCCTTGTCCCTATTCTCGGTGTTGTTGGAGAGCAGGTAGTTTATATGTTCTTACTGGTGTCTTTGCAGTTATATGACGATTTATTACACACTCTAATTTGTAGTATTTTTGCTCCTAGAAAACAAAGCCTACCCAACAAAGTGTGAGGGAGCTCATGACACTTGGTTTGACTCCTAATCTATTGGCATGCCGTTGTGCTGAGGTTAATTATCTCTTTTCATTTGTTTTCCCTGATTTGGGTACTTGTGTTCCTTGCTATTATTGAACTACAAATTACATCAGTAGAGGAAATGCGTTTCTTCATTTTTGATTCCCCAATTTCTCAAGTACTTATATGCTAATCTTAGGTCAAGACTGTGTAAATTTATGCACTCCATTTTCTTTGATTTGTGTAAATTTATGCACTCCATTTTCTCTGATTTGTGTATTTGGTTAGTATTTATCGGACTGTATATTTTTTGATAGTCTTCTTTGATTAAATCTTCCTGCTAACAATGTATGTTGATGTTGTATTTCTATCTGGATGGCAAGCAAAGACATTGATGTTTGTTCATATACCTCCAGATTCCGAAGTTGTTAGTGAAACATTGAGCACCCTAAAATTTGATGAGCGCGTGTCTTCTGTCGAACTTGGAGCTGCTCAGGTTCACAAAGACAGTAGAGATGTCAAAGAGCCCAAACCAGGGGCTGATATCTTCATAGTACTTTTCATTCAAATATTTCATTCAATTGCTTATGGGCTTTTATACCTCAAATGGGAAAGTACTATAGTTGTTGACCTTTGGTTATTTATGAGAGTGTAAGATTGGATTCACATGATTGTGTGGTGGAACATGTTACTGAAGCCGATTGGTTAACTAGGTCAATTACAGAGATGATTTTGTGTATAACTTGGCTTCAAATAATGGAATAAGCATACGGCAAAATCTTGTCCATTGGTAAATTCCTGAACTTAACTACTATTCCATTTGTTTGAACTGCCTTTCAAACTCATCCATCCATTAGCCGTTTCAGGCCACTTTATTTTTTTGTACATGTGTAAGTTATTGATATCTATGTTTCGGTATATATTAAGACTTCCATTTCTTTTATTATAGGTACTATGGGCATAAACATGTAAACGCTTATCTGTTTCATATATGATAACTTACTTTGGTGGTTTGATTTAATAGCAAAGTAGGATGCTACATAACAGGCTACTCTAATTTATTCTCTATTTTTTTTAGTACTGATGTGTATGATGTGTACTATTGTTCATGTACACATGTGATCTATTCATAATTGACCCCGTCATTGAACTGATCGGCCTTAAAATCAGCTAACCAGTAAAACGCTCCTTTCTTATGTGAATTCAGCAAAATCAATCTGTATTTTATTAATAGCAGAGATTGAAACCTAATTAGTACCTGAGAGCAAAAGTACCTGATGAGCAGGTTAAAACCTAATCATTGTTGTTCATTTTGCTGATATTTGGGCTCTTTTCAACCTAATCATTGTTGTTCATTTTGTTGATATTTGGGCTCTTTGACATCAGTACCTTCTTGTGACAAGTTAAAGCCTAATCATCGTTGTTCATTTTACTGATATTCCTGGATCATGACTGCAGATGTTGTCACCAAAGCTCTTAAATTTTTAATTGGTAAACACATCTTGGCAAACCTTGTTCTTTTCCTTAATCTTGTTGCTGATGTTTTGCATCATAGATAACATGTATTTGTGTATCATTACAGATGTGAGAAATTACCCAGTTCTGATCCACTGCAAGCGCGGAAATGTTATATAATCTTAAATATGTCGGGGTCATTTATTAGTAATGGTTAGAGCATTGAGGATCAATGATTTTGAAAATTATAGCACCGGACAGGCTGCCTCGTGGCGTGCCTAAGGAAGGTGCATAACATTTGCTCTACCGTATTGCCTTTCACTTCTGAAACATACAACTACCACTTGTAACTTAATTTTATCGTTTGTATACAACTATTTATGTACTTCCTTTCTCAGGTCCAGCAGGTTTGCCCCGCTATTTCTTCTTGGGTTGAGTTCTGCTATGCCCGTCCTGCACGTATATATTATGGTGAGCATGTCCTTTATTCTTGTAGAGGTGTTCAGCAGGGGGACCCTCTTGGCCCAATACTTTTCTCTCTAGTCCTCCATCCCCTTATCCGAAAAATTTCGGATTGTTGCTGGCTAAAGCTTAATGCTTGGTACCTTGATGACAGGACGTTGATTGGTGATACCCTGATGGTTAGTAAGGCGCTTGATATCATCAGGGCGGATGGCCCCGCATTAGGTCTTTATCTTAATACCGGTATAACGGAGATCTTTTGGCCGAAGGTTGACCCGCGTAGCTTTGAGCCTGGTGTTTTTCCTGAGCATATTGCTAGGCCGCTTGATGGGGTCCAGTTGTTGAGTGGTGTTGTCAGCCTTGACCCGGCCTTTTGTTCTCGTGTTTCTTTGATGAGGGTTGCGAAAACCAAGTCTTTGATGGAGGCCATTATGAGATTAGGGGACCCCCAGTGTGAGCTTCTGCTGCTTCGGGCTTGTTCCGGTGTGTCTCGTCTTTACTTCGTTATGCAATCTGCTCCCCCTCTCATTTTTCTGAGGCTATGGAGGTCTTTGATCAGGCCCTTCGTTGTTCTGTTGAGCAGATTGTCACTGCTGGAGGGGCCGCTGTTGGCCCCCTTCAATGGCGTCTCTCTACTTTGCCGATTAGTGACGGAGGACTTGGTATTTTTTCTTGTGTGGATACTTTGCATTTTGCCTTTTTGACTTTGAGATCTCAGACCCGTAGCTTGCAGGATCAAATCTTGAGGCTTTCTGGTGTTTCAGGCGATGAAGTCTCTTTTGAGACGGATATTGCTTGTTAGGTCAACTTTTGTAAAGACTACGACTTGGACATGACGGTAATACGCCCAGCCCCCCCATTTAATGAAGAAATTGGCTGGATGTTATTACAATATCGTGTTTAAGGGTTTTCTGAGGGACTTTGACCTTACGGTTATGCAGAAGGCCTTAGTTGAGAACTTGAGGCTTCCTTTGGCTCAACAATGGCTTAAAGCGGTCTCAATTTTTGGTCTTGGTCAGGTTATGAACCTGGTTACCTTTCGGAATGTCGTTAAGTACCGTCTAGGTATCGAGATGTTTAGGGAGGGTTCCAAGTGTCCTGCTTGTGAGAAGGGCATTTTGGACTCTTGGGGTGACCATGCTCTTGCTTGTGTTGCACAAGTTGGTATTAAGCACTGGCATAACATGGTGTGTGATTTCATTTATTATGAGTGTCTTAAGATTGGGATCTCTGTTCGAAAAGAGGTTCACACCGGTATGGTTGATGATGGTGGTAGGGAGCTGCGCCCGGCCGACATCCTTTTTTATAATTGGTTTTAAGGCAAAGACACTGGTACATCTCAATTCTCTTCGCTTGACCTTTCTAGCTTCATTCCGGGTAAAGCTGTGAGGGTCGCTGTTGATAACAAGAGAAAGAAGTATGCGGAGGTTTGTAGTTCCATGGGGTATCACTTTCTTCCCTTTTCCTTTTCCACGTTTGGCGACCTGGGTGACGACGCGGTGGAACTTCTTAAAAGGTTGGGTTCGGTCGTTAAAAAGTTGTTCGGATATAGTAGGAGTACTTGCTTTATTTTGACTAGGATTGCGTTTACCATTCAGAAGGGAATGCGGGGCCCAAATTGTTAGTCGGCTCTCATCCAACGGCATGTAATGTGTTTTACCTTAGATAATAATTCTTATAAAAAAAATAAAAATAAAAATAAAATAAGTAATAAATAATAATAATAATAATAATAATAATAATAAAATTCATTTTTATTCAATGAGATTAATGAATTCATTGCTAAATATAACCAAACATGCAATAAAAATAGCCATTTTCGTTTCCTTGCTTTATTTATTCATTCCGTTTTCGTTTTCAGTTTCGTTTCTCCTTTAGTATCCAAATCAGCCCTAAAAGTAATCTGAAAAGTACATGACAACCAAGATACAATCCTAACAAAATTTAATGGATATATATATTTTTATGATCCACTAACAAAATGTTAAGGATAAGTATAAAGCAAAGATAAGGGTTAGGGGCAAAAAATGCATCTATGGAGCCTGCAGAATAACATGTTGTTGGTATATGTCAATTTGTTATCCACTATTAAAACATTCTTTAGTTGTTAGTGAGGCGTAGAAATATATAAATATGTTTCCACCAAAAAAAAGAAATATATAAATATGTATGTAGTTGGTGAGTGGTGATATTGAAGTTAGGTTCAAAATTTCTTAAGCCAATATGATGAATTGGGGCTTGTTTTTTCCATCAAGTGGAAGGAATCTTCAAAGCTACAATAATTGCATCTTTGAGTTTGATGTTCAGTCTTCAGTATTGAGTAGAGCACTTGTGATTTGTGAATTTTCAATCAAATCTGGCATGAATCCTCAGTTCAGTTTTATCTGATTTTTATATGATAAAACAACAACTTGATTAAGGAGTTGTTACCAACCACAGCTTGGAAGAAAGCGTGCATCCTAAGGCTTTGCAACTGCCCCATACCTAACAAATATGCATCAGCCATTTAGCAACTAAAAATTTCAACCAAAAACTAAAATTTGGAAATATCTACATTATGGTGATATTAGACTCGAAGGGACGTACGTCATTCTATTGATGAGTCTGTTTTAAAATGTTTAAAATGGTGAGCAGGAGCGTCAAGCATTGCACAAGCTAGTTGAGGAGGTTGGAGATATGACTCCTCTTATTACAATTATGAATATTACTGATAAAAAGCACCCGGGATAACACTCAAGTATCTGCATCATTAAGAGCAGTTCAGCGAGGTACAAGGAATCAAGGAGAAGATATTAAACGGCACCGTTTCAGCATCTGGATTCTCTACCCGTTGATCCTTGTCCTCATTTGGTGGCTGGTGAGTTCCATTTCTCCTCTCCAATTTATCATCTTTACTGTCTGTTTTTGTTAGCTGTCTACATATTTTTCTATCTTTGATGGGTTTAGATTATGAGGCTCATTTGTATATGTTTTACTTTTCAGTGATCCTGATCATGTAAACTTTCTCAAATTGAATTCGGGTTTATTAACTTATAATCTGTCTTATTGTATGAGATGGTTGTTGTCACACCTAAATTAACAAATTCATCATTTTAACTGGAGATTAATCTGACTGTTTTATTCACCTTCTAGTTGCATAGTGACAAATTCTTGTCACGACACCTGTTGTGGACATTGGCAAGATGTCAAGTGAAAACACAATAGAGAATGAGGAGACAGACTTGAATTCAACTGCAAATGCACTTCCACTGGAGATGGATATGGATAAGAAACCGAAAAAGGAGGAAACCAATGAAACAGTTCCCTTCTACAAGCTTTTCGCCTTTTCAGATACCGCTGATAAAATCTTAATGGTCATTGGCTCCGTTGGTGCTGTTGGCAATGGTGTTTGTATGCCTCTAATGACCATCATTTTCGGTCAGCTCATTGATGCTTTTGGCCAAAATCAGAAAACTCAGCATGTCATTCATGTTGTTTCAGCGGTACAACCTCATCACTCTTTATAGTGATTCATGTCTTCTTAGTTTTCTGTTGATAATCCTGATCTGAAATTCTTTTCCTTAGGTGGCTCTTAAATTTGTCTACTTGGCAATAGGAGTTGCAGTTGCAGCATCTCTCCGTAAGCATATTTTACCATACAAAAATGCTAACATCTTTCAGATAAGTGAGCTCATGAGATATTTCTGTTCCTTGTTCTTGGCAGAGGTGGTATGTTGGATGGTTACAGGAGAAAGACAATCTGCAAGGATACGTAATCTGTATTTGAAAGCTATATTAAGACAGGATATCGCCTTCTTCGACAAAGAAACAAACACAGGAGAAGTTGTTGGTAGGATGTCTGGTGATACCGTCCTCATACAAGATGCCATGGGCGAGAAGGTAAACATCACATAAACTTACATACTAGTTTATATTTGTTAATCTCTAGATTCTAAAACCGGTCGTATTGATTCTAGGTTGGAAAGTTATTACAATTGATAGCGACGTTCGTTGGAGGCTTTGCCATAGCATTTGTCCAGGGCTGGCTACTTACCCTTGTCATGCTCTCTTGCATTCCCCTTGTTGTAGCTGCTGGTGGAGCTATGGCCGTCATTGTATCCAAGACGTCTTCAAGAGGACAAGCTGCGTACGCTAAGGCATCAGTTGTTGTTGAGCAGACTATTGGCACCATTAGAACAGTGAGATTGAATTTTTAACATGCAAAGTATTTTACCTGTCAGTTAAACCTGAAAAGAATATTTTTGTCTAGGTTGTATCTTTCACAGGTGAAAAACATGCTGTGGAAAACTACAACAAAGCCATCATAAGTGCGTATCTCTCGAGTGTCCAAGAAGGGTTGGCTACTGGTTTGGGTCTTGGAGTTCTTATGTTTGTCATTTTCGGTAGCTATTCTTTCGCAATATGGTTTGGGGCAAAGCTTATTATCGAGAAAGGCTACACGGGTGGTAGTGTTTTCAATGTGATTATCGCTGTATTGACTGGATCCATGTAAGTTCAAAGTTTCAATTGCATTTCCTAGAAAAAGTATATATTTGGAACTGAATACTAAGGACATGATGGTTTAATTACTCTTATTATGTAGGTCATTGGGCCAAATATCCCCTTGCTTGAGTGCATTTGCTGCAGGGCAAGCTGCAGCATACAAGATGTTTGAGACTATTAATAGAAAACCAGAAATTGATGCATCTGACATGAAAGGGAAAGTAATGGAGGATATCCATGGGGATGTTGAGTTGCAAGACGTTTACTTCAGTTATCCTGCTAGACCAGATGAACCCATTTTTAGAGGATTTTCTCTTTGCATCAATAGTGGAACAACAACAGCTTTGGTTGGACAAAGCGGGAGCGGAAAATCAACAGTTATTAGTCTTGTAGAGAGGTTTTATGACCCACAAGCTGGTCAGGTTCTCATTGATGGTGTAAATCTTAAGGAATTCCAACTTAAATGGATTCGACAAAAGATTGGCCTCGTTAGCCAAGAACCTGTGTTGTTTGCTTCGACAATCAGAGAAAATATTGTGTATGGAAAGGATGGTGCAACGGAATCAGAGATAAGAGCTGCAACTGAGCTTGCAAATGCAGCAAAGTTTATTGATAAACTCCCAAAGGTTGGCAAAAAAAACATTTTGTTATTTCAGTATGGTATAAGATGTTATCCTTAACTTTGACTATGCATGATACAGGGGCTAGACACCTTAGTTGGTGAGCATGGAACTCAACTGTCAGGGGGACAAAAGCAGAGAGTCGCCATAGCGAGAGCTATCTTGAAAGACCCGAGAATTTTACTTCTTGATGAAGCTACTAGTGCGCTTGATGCGGAATCTGAAAGGATTGTACAAGAGGCCTTAGATAGGATCATGGTCAATAGAACCACTGTCGTAGTTGCTCATCGCTTAAGCACGGTTAGAAATGCTCATATGATTGCTGTTATTCATCAAGGAAAGGTGGTTGAGAAAGGTTATTCTTCTACCTTACCTTGTTATATATAAGTTCCGTTTCATAAGTGCATAAACTAAGGGATTAAGGTTATGAGATCTAAAAGGGAGAAATAATTCTCGTAATCTCGTTTGGTAAGGAAATTAAGAAAATTAAAGGGGTTAGATTAAGGAGATTATCGGAAATTTTGTAATCCTTAAAACTTCGATTATAGGGATCATAAAGATTATTGAGGCTAAAATCACATTTTTACCCTCTTCCTTTATAGGGATCATACTCTTATCAGTTCAAATGCTTATCACAAGTGCATCATTACTTTATTCATGCACTGTGCAGGCACACACTCACAACTGCTAAAGGATCGCGAAGGCGCATTCTCCCAGCTTATAAAATTACAAGAAATGAGAAAGGAGACTGAAGCAGCAGAAATCTCAAAGTCTTTTAGCCAACGACGAGCATATTCCTTGAGATCATTGAGTAGAGGATCCTCGGGCAGAAGTGGAAGTCGACGTACATTAGCATCTATGTTTGGTATAGGCCTTGATGCCCCAGAGCCGAATGAAACTGATTTGAAACCCTTTGATGATGGCAAAGATAAGCCACAAGTATCCATTACTCGACTTGCAACTCTCAACAAGCCTGAGATTCCTGTGCTTGTCCTTGGTACATTAATTGCAATTGCCAATGGTTGCATATTTCCAATCTTTGGAATCCTTATTTCCAGAGCAATCAAAATATTTTACGAGCCACATAACCAACTTAAGAGAGATTCCGTGTTCTGGGCTGGAATGTTTGCAGTCCTTGGCTTTGCATCACTGGTGACTTATCCAGGCCGAACATACTTCTTTGCTGTCGCTGGCGGAAAGTTGATACAAAGGATCAGATCCATGTGCTTTGAGAAAGTGGTAAATATGGAGATTGGTTGGTTTGATGAGGCGGATAACTCAAGTGGTGCCATTGGTGCTAGGCTTTCTGCTGATGCAGCAGCTGTTCGCGGTCTTGTAGGAGATGCCTTAGGTTTGCTTGTTCAGAACATTGCAACAGCTGCTGCTGGTCTAGTGATTGCTTTCACAGCTGATTGGCACCTTGCACTCGTTATCCTTGTACTGTTACCGCTTATTGGAATGGGCGGGTTCGTTCAAATGAAGTTCATGGACGGTTTTAGTGCAGATGCAAAGAAGAAATATGAAGACGCAAGCCAAGTTGCAAATGATGCAGTTGGGAGTATAAGAACAGTTGCTTCATTTTGTGCTGAAGATAAAGTGATTAAACTATACGAGAGCAAATGTGAAGGACCCATGAAGGCTGGCATCCGGCTTGGATTAATCAGTGGCCTTGGCTTTGGTGTTTCCAATGCTTTGATGTTTTTGGTGTATGCTATAAGTTTCTATGTAGGAGCACAGCTTGTTGGACGAGGAAAGACTACATTTGCTGATGTTTTCCAAGTAAGTAGATTCATTTATTCTTAAAAATTGCAAGAACTTACATTACTTTGTATAATGTGTGATTTTCTTTGCAGGTTTTCTTTGCTTTAACCATGGCTGCTATTGGGATTTCCCAATCAAGCTCCTTAAGTCCCGATTCTAGCAAAGCCAAAGGCGCTGCTGCTTCCATATTTGCAATTCTTGACCGAGATTCCAAGATAGACTCGAGTGATGAATCAGGAAGTGTTTTAGATGAGATCAAGGGAGAGATTGAACTAAGGCATGTTAGCTTCAAGTATCCCACAAGACCCGACATTCAAATCTTCCGCGACATCAACTTGGCTATTCGTTCTGGAAAGGTAATCTTGATGGCATTGACAATGACATCCCAATGCCTTTCTGATTTCAACTAACTTAACTGATTTTTTCTTGTTCAGACGGTTGCTCTAGTAGGAGAAAGCGGGAGTGGAAAATCAACTGTCATATCGTTGTTGCAAAGGTTTTATGATCCGGATTCCGGTATCATCACTCTTGATGGCATTGACATCCAAAAATTCCAGCTGAAATGGTTAAGGCAACAAATGGGTCTTGTGAGCCAAGAGCCGGTTTTGTTCAATGATACAATACGCGCCAACATTGCTTATGGAAAGGAAGGAAATGCAAGTGAAGCCGAAATAATCGCGGCTGCTGAGTTAGCAAACGCTCATAAGTTCATTAGCGCATTGCAACATGGATACGACACCATGGTAGGTGAGCGCGGAACCCAGTTATCAGGAGGACAGAAGCAACGAGTTGCAATTGCTCGTGCCATAGTGAAGAGCCCGAGAATACTACTACTGGATGAGGCTACAAGTGCACTTGATGCCGAGTCTGAAAGAGTGGTTCAAGATGCATTGGAGCGAGTGATGGTGAACCGGACGACTGTTGTGGTGGCTCATCGGTTGTCGACTATTAAAAATGCAGATCTCATTGCAGTGGTGAAGAATGGAGTGATTGCTGAGAAAGGAAGGCATGAAACTCTTGTTGGGATCAAAGATGGTGTATATGCATCCTTGGTGGCTCTTCACACCACCGCTTCCTCTTGACTTTTCATTTTTATTTTCATCTCATTTTCAACAAATTATGACGTGGGACATTAATTTTCCCATTTATTTCAAATGTGTATTTCATGTCATCTCTTATTTAAACGGAAATCATTTTTAAGTGCACATATTACGGGATTGTGTTCGGATAACACTTTCATTTTCCGATGTTGACAATGGATGATAGCCCATCGAAAATCGTCTTTATAAAATGAGTTCCTACGATCCACTTATACAAATAAAGGAATGGTGAGGTATCCATCCAACTCAAATTATTCATTAGACAGTTGGAATATATGCCACTAAACACGCTTGGTCCTACACAACGTACATAGGATGCCACTAAACATGCATGGTCCTGCACAATATGATTGCTACCTTGTTGATATTTCTTTTCAATTTAGTGGCTATATTTCCTCAAATGTAATTTTATTTACATAATACTTGAACAAAGTAGGCCGGACACCCTTCTAGAGTTGATAAATAGCAACGCAGTGTGACTTAGTTATACTTGAATTTTTAAAAAAAATATCTATGGAGTACTCACATAAGCATGCTTTCTTGAACATCACTCCATGGCTCCTAATCTTGATCTCCTCCACAACACTTGCCTACCGTAGTTCCAACCAATTCGGATCTCCAAGGCTCTCGATCCGACCCCCTAAGTGGCAAACGCGAGAAAGCGTCACGGCAGCTGCACTCAACACGAGCTTCTTAGACGAATATGAGTTGCACGAGTACAACCAAACTATTGATCATTTCAGTTTTCGCCCAGAAAGCTTCACTAAATTTAAGCAAAGATACGTGGTCAATCTTAAGCATTGGGGAGGTGGTAAGTCCAAATCTCCCATCTTTGTTTACTTGGGTGCAGAAGAATCTGTGATAGAGGAGGTTTTGGCCGTTGGACTACTCCATGAAAATGCTCATCACTTCAAGGCAATGATTGTGTATATAGAGGTATACATGTAACATATGTCGACACTTTTGTTAGTTTTGGGTACGTATATATGCTAGCTTGTGTGATTCATTACTTTGTTCGCATGCATGCAGCATCGCTTTTACGGGGAATCGGTTCCTTATGGGTGGCCGATTGAAAGGGCCCTGAAACACAAAAATGTTAGGGCTTATTTGAGCACTGCACAAGTCCTTGCAGATTATGCTGAAGTTATCTTATACTTGAAGAAGATATACTCTGCAGATCTCAGTCCTGTAGTTGTGTTCGGAGGCTCTTATGGAGGCAGTAAGTTATTACTTAGGGCTTGTTCCGCCAACTTTTTCTGTAAAACTTTTGTAGAGCTTTTGAAAATTGAAAGCTACTTTGGTGTTTGCTGTAGTAGATTATTTTGTAGAATAGAATTTTTATTAGATGTTTTTTGGTCTAATTTTAAAAAACTTTAAATGATACGTAGCTTTTTGAGTAGATTATATAGTTTATTTATAATTTTACCCTTTTAGCTAGCTTTAAATATTTTCATTTTTTTTAATTTTTGATAAATTCACCTTGAAAATCTACACATAAATCTACCTCTATCAAACAAGTGTTAGATTTTTTTATAACATTTTCATAATTTATAAAACTCTTTCAAACTCTACCAAAAAAAAAGTTAAATCTACCAAAAAATAAAACCTTAAACTATGGAAAAAGCTAATTTACAATACTGATCAGGCCTTAATTTTTCTTAACTTCTTTAGTTGAGAACATTACCTTTAAGGATTATCATTGTGGGTTTCTGCAGTGCTAGCAGCGTGGTTTCGGTTGAAATACCCCCATGTAGCCATGGGAGCTTTAGCATCGTCAGCCCCGATTCTTCATCATGTCAACGATCACTACTTCAAATACTTTGTCCGCGCAAGCCAAGATTATCGGGTAATATATATAATCCTATTAAAAGGCAAATACTATAATTAGTTTGTTGATTTGAAAATGTATGTATGGTAGGATACAAGTGAGAACTGCTTCTGGACCATAAAAAAGGCTTCTCCGAGATCGAGAGAGTATCTTCTCAACGGAATGGACTCGCCACCCTCTCTAAGAAGTTCAACTTCTGCAGTAGCATAAAGAAGGCGTCAATAATAAGCGACATTGTAACGGTGACTTTCAGAAATGCATCTCAGTATGACAATCCGCCAGATTACCCTGTGGAAAGCGCTTGTAAAGCCATAGACGCATCCCCTAAGGGCGCCTATGTCCTTGATAAGCTCTTAGCCGGGGTGAATGCCCTTACTGACATTTTCTCATCCCAGCCTTGCATTGACCCTAACCAAGACACAAACTCGTCCGATTATTTCACCAGTTCATATACCTTCGAGGTAAATATGTTTCAATGAGTTTCGGACGCTCTGTGTTGTTTCATAATATTGAGTTTTAACCAAGACACAAATATGTTTCTAAAGAGTTGCATGGAGTTGATCCATCAAGAAGGTGTTGCAAGCAACGATACCATGTTTCCTTATGCGCCCTTTAGTCTAAAACACTATGTTGGGGAGTGCCAAGCAAACTATGGCGTACCTTCTCGTGCACCTTATTGGTTCAATCAGTACTATGGTGGCAAGGTAGACTCCATCTACTTTCATCAGATCTGGATATTATTATTTGACTCTTTTTGAATTTGCTTTTTCAGCATATAAAACTAGATCTTCACGGATTTGGTAGCAATATCATTTTCTCAAATGGTTTGAGAGATCCTTGGTCTCTTTCCGGGTAATATATATATATATAGTCTCCTTAACATACATTAACTGTTGCCATAAATTAACACTGATGTCATAAATTAACATTGCTGTCGATCATAAATTATGTAGGGTGTTGCAGAATATATCAGATACACTTGTAGCTATTACCTATCCCGGTACGTCTCTATACGTACCTATATTCATGTTTATTATCGATCTAATCCAGAAATAATCATATTTGTTTCAGCTGCACATTGCTTGGATTTACAATTCTCTGCCAAAACTGATCCAAAATGGCTACCCGTTGTAAGAAAGAAGGAGATGGCAATAATCCGACAATGGCTTTCAACGTATTATTCCCATCTTCATCTTTTAAACATGGATTGAACTTGCTTCACCTGGGTTTTTTCTATTGGACGTACTTCCTAATTTCATGTATGTATAAGCATGATATTAAACATGGGAGATTATGTGTGAAAATAAGATATTCTTATGATAAATCGTTGGGATGGATAAAGTGATGCTTTAAATCCCACTCATACATCCTTTATCCTTGACCCAAAGTTAATAGTGGAAAATGTTGTCTGCCATCAATCTCATCTTTTGTCTAGATCGAAGATTATTCTGATAATATGCTACGGTAAATAATAGTAAATTAAAATACTATTTAATTTTATAAATTTCTGAATAATGTACCATTGTAAGTATTCACGAGTGTGAAACTCTGGTTAAAAATCAAAATATACACATTCAATAAAGGGCTAATTAGGTAACTAGGCCTTTTTAAGAATAGGATTACTAAGTAAGCCTTTTTAGGTTTTTAGTTTAGTAAATATACCCCCAAATTATTTTTAACCGTGGAAACCTAATCTTCAATTCATTCGCCTCCTTCAGCTCTCCCTTCGTTTGCACAGCAGACAGACCCTCTTCTTCCTTCCTCGCCATTGGTAGGGGGTGTTTTTCCCCTCATCACCTCATAGCGTAGCAATAGTCTCCTCCCTCGTCTCTCCTTGAGCACAACAACAGCACAGGTGAGCCCCTCTTCTTCCTTCGAGTTCGGACCGCCAGTCCCTATCCCTTTTCACACCTCCTATGCCTGACTCGTCTCAGGTTAGCATTGCTTTGGCCGATGTACGAAAATGTATGAAACACCCAAAATTACACAACAATCTTCTAATGTATTCTGAAAGTTATGAAACACCCTATCCCTTGTCACAGTGATAGGCACCAACCCATAAGGGGTTCCATTATTTTCCAGATCTTCAGGTTTTAATTTTGTTTCTGGTTTGCTCTTTCGCTTAATCGCTCTTGTAAATTTGAAGAGTTTAATGAATGGCCACCATGTGTTTGTTCAGGATCGTCACTGAAGCTCATAGCTCTACTACTAGGAAAAACAGAGAATGGCAAGAGAAGCTTCCTAATGTTGTCATTAAAGCTGAGGAAATCGTGTATTTTAAGGCCAATTCCGAGGTCTAATCTCGATTTCTTCTTCAATTTTATTCATTTTTGTTCTTTTGGATTACCTCCTTGCCCTAATTTTAAATGCCCTAAAAATTTGTTGTTTAGGTTGAGTATTTGGATATTGAAACCCTGTAGGATCGCCTAAACGAGGCAATTGACACCATAATAAGAAAGGAAGAGACCTTAGAAACTGGGGAGTGTTTACAGCCATGTTATGAAGGTAATTATACTACACTTCACTATTTAGATCCATATACTGATTTGAATAAGTTTGGTTGTTTCCAATGATAATGCCCAATTCATCTGTATGAGCTTCTTGTATGTTTTTTATGTGTTTGTATGTTTTTTTGGTAATGAATGGGATTACATATGTATCGAAGCTGAGTTGTAACTACTATTAACAATCCAAATCAGGATCTTACATGGGAGCTCTAAATGATCTGAAAGAACTGGATTTAGGAATTTGAACAGGGTCAATTACCAACCCGTACACTTCTTCATTCTTCCTCCCCAACACACCCCGTCCAGACTCGGGCGCTGCAGTTGGACTGAACTGCACATTTCCTGGTATTGACATCTCCTGAGAATGACCAGATATACAAAGCGCACCTGTATCGTCCGGTTCCCAGTATACCTCAACCATGATTCCTCTAGGATTCTCTGCTGATTTTGTCCCTGGAATTCCAACAAACTGAGCCCCAACTGGTATCTGTGCAGTAGAACAACACGGATGTGAGAATGAACATATGATCATAGATAAGCACCTTTCAAAAAAGATACTTGCATATATCTAGATGAAGTTTTAAGAATTGAAATACTGGACTTGCCTGAATTGAAGTGCCAGATGTTGTAAGTGTCAATGTTTAGATGTCATTGTCTAGCCTGTCAAACAGCGTCTTCGTAAGTGCTTGTTTACTCTTTTTATGTATCAAATTTATGTTATATAATTTTTGGTATTTAATTTCTAGTATCTAATTTATGGTATATAATTTATGCTATTCAATTTCTGGTATCAAACTTCTTGTATATAATTTATGTTATTTAATTTCTGGTATTTAATTTCTAGTATCTAATTTATGGTATCAAATTTCTGGTATATAATTTCTGGTATTCAATTTCTGGTATCAAATTTCTTGTATATAATTTATGTTATTTAATTTCTGGTATTTAATTTCTAGTATCTAATTTCTGGTATCAAATTTCTGGTATATAATTTATGGTATTCAATTTCTGGTATCAAATTTCTTGTATATAATTTATGTTATTTAATTTCTGGTATTTAATTTCTAACATCTAATTTCTGGTATCAAATTTATGGTATATAATTTATGGTATTCAATTTCTGGTATCAAATTTCTTGTATATAATTTATGTTATTTAATTTCTGGTATTTAATTTCTAGTATCTAATTTCTGGTATCAAATTTCTGGTATGAAATTTCTGGTATGAACTTTTCGTATGATAATTTCTGGTATGAAATTTCTGGTATAAAAATTCCGGTATGAGAAATTTAGTCCAGAAAATAAAAAAGAAAATAAAAAAAAATAAAAAAAGATAAGAAAAATAATAAATAAAAAAAACAAATTCAGTAATTAAAAATTAAAACTTATACTTATATAACAAATAGCAAACATTATATATTCATTTTTCATTTCTTTAGAAATAGAAGGGTTAATAATTTTTACCTACTATTAAATGAAAGTGGTAAAAAATTTGGGGTACACTTTCTTAAACAAAAACTCAAAAAAGCCTAGTATGCCATTTAATTAAGTAAATATACCCAAACCTTTTGTATTTATTCTCAAACTCACACAAAACTAGAAAAAGACTAGTAAACCAAATTGTTTATA
>BSUD01000002.1:116768496-116892749 GCA_033239045.1 Fagopyrum esculentum
TTTTCGAACTGTTTAATTTTTTATTAAATAAAAAATATTTTCAAAATATTTTTTGAATTAAAAATTTTATTATTTTTTTGCGCAGATTAAAAATCAGATTTTTTAGTATAAGTACGTATATTATTAATATTTTCATCATACAACAGGTTTTCAAAACATTGATTTTTTTTCTCGAGAAATATCTTATTTTTTGTTTTTATTTATTATTTTTCTAAAAATATCATCTTATAGTAGGTTTTCAAAATATTGTGTTGATTATAAATATTGTTTTTTATATGACTGTTTAATTTCTATTTGATTTGAAAATTACAATTTTGCTTGAAATATAGATTTTTTATTTTCATTTATTGTTTTTTTTATAAATTTTTTGCAACAAACGTGGACTAAAACCCATATTTAATGATTTAAAAAAAATATTAATTATTAAATTTTTAGATTAGTATAAGTTTGTTTCCAAAACCATACTAATCTTTATCGTCCAACCTTTCTTCTTCTCATCCCTCTTGATTATTTCTGTATTTTAGTTTCATCTATTCCATTCGATTCTTTGTTGATGTTTAAATTTATTTTATTTTTTCTAATGTCAGGAAGATGAAGGAAGAAAGATTATCGAAGAGATTTTATGTGTAATTGTCAAAACAATATCTATTATATAAGTAAAAATATCTCTGTCGATATTTATTATCCAACAAATTAATTCTTAGTATAATAATAAATGTAATTTTATTCTCCGCAAATTATTTGTAATAAAGTATAAATATTTACAATATATTAAAACGCAATCCCGCACAAGGTGCGGGTAATATACTAGTATCTATTAAAGTAGAAACCTCTATTGTCACGTGTCAACACCAGGTTTCTCGAAACCAAAAAAATTATTTTAAAAAGTGATTTTTAAATGTTAATATCAATTGAAAATTAATTTCTAATTTTTTAAAAAATATTTTTATAAAAATAGTTTCTTTTACGAATTTATTTTACCAGTAAGCATATATCTTAACAAATCAATTTAAAAATATAATTAATTATAAGAGATAAATACTTAAAATAGAATTAAAAATCATAATATTTATTATAATTTCATTTTTCGGATTTTTATTTTACAAAAATATACATATAAATTTTTAAGTATTAAATATTTATTAAAACTGAACCCGCACTTTGTGCGGGTAATACACTAGTATATATTAAGAGAGAAGCGTGTTTCGGATTATCCTCTCGGCAATTAACATTAGACCAAAATCCTTTTTTTTTTTAAATACAACACTTTTAATTCAAGTATTTAAATTAGTATTTATATTAGAAAAAGTGAATAATTCATTACGTTTTAAATAGATAATTAGAATTATCATTAAGAATTTGTTAAAGAATTATTTGACAATTAAACATTTTTATTTAACTAAAATTTTTTTTTTAATAATTAAATTTGATAGTTTTATTTAACTAAATATTTTTATTATTTTGGGTTTTAATTGTTAATCCTAAAATATTTAGGATTCAGTTATCAATCCTCATAGTCAGCCAAACGATTTTTATATTTGAAATTTTAATTTATAAAAAAACATAGAAATTAAAATCAAAATATTTTTGTTACATACGTTGAAGTTTATAAGTTTAAAAAAAATTATATCAACTAATCCGTGCAAGGCACGGGGATTACACTAGTTAGATTAGTAAAAACGAAAGGTCAAAATCCAAAATCCATTGTTGTCATTTAAGTTGATGCTTTATTGTAAAAATAATTACAAAATCTAAAGTTTTGGATTCAGATTATTATTTGTTATTAAATTTTAAATTTAAATCTTATGTTGATCTTCCTTCTAAAAATCAGGCACACCTTAAAAAACTATGGGCTAATTTGGTAACTATAGGCTTTTAGGGTTTTTTAATTAAATAAGTATACCCCGTTTGCTTTTTTACCGTTCCAGGGTTTCACCTACTGTCTCTCCTCTGCTTCCGCCGTCCACCACTTCGCCTTCACCTCCCACCTTCGACTTTCTCTCTGTTCTCATTCATCTCCTGAACCTTCCTCACCTTCGACCTTCTTCACCGCCGGCCCCAATCGCTATTGTTCTCCTTCAATAATCGTCTCGTACTGAAAGGGAATGACTTGTTGATTATCATATTTATGCACCGGCTTTCTTGCGGACACAAAGCAAATGTCGATGCCGTTTTGTCCGGTGAAATCGGCGATTGATTGACTTAGAAGACGATTCGGTTTGCTTCTGCTTCTCTTACTTTATTTTCCACCACAGTCATTTGTTAGATTTGGAAAATATCCCAATCAAATTTCGTTTTCCTAGAGCTTCTAGGTTATGCTGCTTGACAAGTTGTATACCACACCTCATTGTCTTACAAATATCTCTCCTCCTGGCAACAAGATAAACTTTCTTTTCATTATTGTTACCATTTAAGATGAACGATCTACACTTGTTCTCGATCTCTGAGTAAATAATTGTGGTGCTCATATAGTAGGTAGGAATGTTGGAGCATGCCCGGATACATTCTCAAGTGATTGACAATTTTGGGAAGGATTTGAAATGGCTCTTCGTCTTCTTTATGTGATTTTGGTTCCAAGCTCGAAATGGAATCGATGAAAATGAAAGAGATGGAAACATTGGCGTTGGTTTTTGAAGAAATTCAAACCCGGCTGGATAATGCAAGACGACATGGATGCAGGTACTTGCAATCTTGCAACCACGAACCACAAGTCTAGTATGTTATGCGCCATTATTTTACATTTTTCAACCTACATTGATTATTTGAATGTGTCATCAAATTGTATCAATAATTCAGAAATGGCGGCGTATCCGGCGGGAGCGGTGGTGGTGCGAGGGAGGAAATCAACAGATGTGCCCCAACACACCATACGAAAACCAAATCGGGGAGAGAGGACACGAGTGTGATTCCGACAATTGGATACCAGGATGAAGCATTAGGGTGAAGCAGTAGAGGACATTTATCGGATTTGACTTGTTTCTAAACAAATTGAACTAGTTTGATCTTTGCAATTTGAATAGATCTTTGTTTTGGTATGTAAGTTTCTAGTACGTAGAATTGGTACATAGAAATTGTGGTATGTAGAATATCTTGTATGTAGAATGTCTGGTATGTAGAAATTCTGGTATGTAAATGTAGAATTCTAGTATGTAGAAATTATGGTATGTAGAAATTCTGGTACGTAGAAATTCTGGTATGTTCATTATAGAAAAAAAAAAGGCAAAAAAAATAATAAAATAAAAAAACCAAATTCGGAAATGAATTTCTGGTATGTTGAATTTCTGGTATGTAGATTTTCTGGTATGTAGAAATTCTGGTATGTTTATTACAGAAAATTAAAAAAAAGGCAAAAAATAAAAAATAAAATAAAAAAACCAAATTCGGAAATGAATTTCTGGTATTTGAATTTCTGGTATGTAGAAATTCTGGTATGTTTATTACAAAAAAATTAAAAAAAAAGGCAAAAAAATAATAAAATCAAATAAAAAATCAAATTCAGAATGAATAATTAAAACTTACACTTAAATATACTAGCAAACATCTATTATTCTTTTTTTATTCAAATAGAGGGGTTAATTATTTTTACCTACCATTTAATGAAAGTGGTAAAAAATTATGGGGTATATTTACTAAATCATATTCTCAAAAAGGCCTAGTAGGCCAAATTCTCCAAAAACTATTTAGAAAATCAGATAACAACAAATTTGTTCTTATCCAACTCTTAACAAATTTCCATTTGTAATTCTTTTTGTTCTTCTCAATATTTCGGCTAACTTAAAAATCTTGCATTGGTCTTCAATTGCTTAAATAGTTTAGTCGTAAGGTTGTTGGTGATTGAGTATGGTTCTTGGTGCGCTTCTTAGTGAAAATGGTTAAATTAAAAGTTAATGCTAATTGTTAAAATAAATGACATTTTTCATGTAAATTATGACTATGTTGTTCATGTTATAAGGTTATGTGTAATCACTCTAATTCAACAATGAATCTCTGCCATTAGACCGTTCGCATAGAGCTTGAATTTGTATAAGGCTTGAATTTGGTTATCTTTGTACGGTAAGTTCGTCTTTTAATGTTCGTTGTGTAGTGAGTGCGGAATCAACAACTAATGGAGAATCAACCAATTGATCAATAGATCCAAGACACATCATGTCAATGATGACTTCGACATTGTGCAACCTGGGAGAAAGGCAAGACAATGGAGCAGAACAACAAAGGCATAATCGATTCGGCCGTCAGAGAGGAGGTTGATGCCGACGTGCTCGACGACTATGACTCCAACGAGTGATTCATCGTCAATGCAAATAATCAAAGGCGAAGGCGTTTGTATCATGTTAACAATGTCATGCCTTCATCTCCTGTCATCATGTAACAACTTAGGTTCTTTTGGGTTGTTTAGAAGATTTGATTATGTTTTTTAATCCTATATACAAATCCGACAATGATGAATTAATAAAAAAAAAAGAAGCTTGCACTCAACTCTATCTTATATCTTTAATGGTACCCTTTTCATATCAATATGTTTACCTTTGCCGAGTTATTGGCATCAAAATCTTTCAGAGGTGACCTTTTTTTTGTTGTTGCGCAGGACAAGCACACCCTCAACCAATAACAGTACATAGACTACCGCTTTAACAACCCAAAATCGATATATTTTGTCTGATTCAAGGTATTCTTCTTGAGGATGATGGATAAGACAGATACTATGGAGTAGGAGGTGATCTGTGGATCCTATAAGCTATAGAGATGGAGGGTACCACTAAACTCCTTTATAAACAAAATTATCATTTTGACTAAATTTTTTTTTTATTGAAAAGGCTTTTTAGATGAATACATAATACAAGTAAAACGAAATCTGATATTAATATCCTAATTCCTCGTTACAAATCCAATGTTTAAAAAAACTTATTGGTTAGGTCAAACATAATAAGATGTTATAATTTAATAAAGGCAAAAATGCTAAATAACACAACATTTGCTACTGTTGCGGAAGATGACACGAACTTTTAAAATTGCGGAAAAAAACACGAACTATAGGGGGTGTTGCACTTTTTAGCACCGGTAGTTAATCCGTTAAAAAAAATATTAGACATTTTATAATTTGTTATAGTTTGGTAAGATATAAATTTTTAAAAAAAAGTGAAAATGTTTAAAGAAGCAGTTAGCGTTATCTTTGATATTTATCTTTTACATAAGAAAAAAGAAAGAAAAAGTATAATAAGTAAAAAAAAATATTATAAATTTTATAAGTTGATAGGATAATAATTTAAAATAGGAAAACATATAATGAAAATGTATACTTCTTTACAATAAATTACTTAAATTAAATAAGCTACAAATCATAAAATAAAAAATTATTTTTTAAGTTCTTTTATAGGTCATAAATATTTGTTTATGTTTGATATTTATATTTCATATAAAAGAAAGAAAAAAGCAAAGCACAAAAAATCTATTTTCATTTTATAAATTATAGTTTATATAATTTAAGTAATTTACTACAAATAAATTATAAATATTTATTATTTATTTTTCTTTTTAAAAATTTTATCCTATCAAAATAAAATGTATATTTATTTTTTTTTCCTTTTTTCATTATTTGGTTTCTTTTTTTAAATTTATATCTTACCAAACTATAACAAATTATAAAATGTCTAATATTTTTTTTAACGGATTAACTACCGGTGCTAAAAAGTGCAACAACCCCCTATAGTTCGTGTTTTTTCCCGCAATTTTAAAAGTTCGTGTCACATTCCGCAACAGTAGCAAAGGTTGTGTTATTTAGAACATTTTTGCCTCTAATAAATTATTTATTACAAATCAATAGTGATCAAGGAAAAATTAAAGCCATAAAAAAAAGTTATTTACATAAGTAGATAAGATTGATATGAAAGAAAGAGAACTAATCTTTTATTTATTTATATATATAAAAGTGGTAAGAGATTATTAGCGTGTGTCCTCTCAACACCTTTTTCATTACAAAATCGAACTATATCCCACCTACAAGTAGGTTTGTTATTTTTTGTAATAAATTATGTTGCAATTAATATATTTAGCAAACAAACCCCTTCATATCTAATATTTATATAAATCTTAGCCTGAAGAAGCAAATTTTGTAAAAAAACGCTCTTAATGGCCTCCCTCCCTTCCCCAACAATCCACCGACGTCTCTCACCAGTCCACGCCCGCTAACGTCCCACCGGATAAACCTCCCGAATGTAGGTCCTATGCTGCTGCTGTAGGTGGTCCACGTCCGATGGCCGCACCGTTATGGTGCGATTCGCTTATAGAGTCTCGCCGGATGCGTATCTCTTTCCCGGAAGGAGTTTGTGGGTTGGCTATAGCTGAAATCGACACATATGTAATTGATTCCCTTTCGGAGAAGTGGAAGACGGTTGTTATCATCAAGGTGCTTGGACGGAACGTGACCTTTCGGCTACTGGAATGTCGATTATATCAAATTTGGCGCCCTTCGGGTTAGATGCCTATCTTGGACCTTCCTAATGGTTTGCTGATAGGTTCAATAACGAAGAAGACTTTATGAAAGCTCTTACGGATGGTCCTTGGGGGATATTCGGACACTATATAACAGTTCGGCCATGGTCGGAAGAGTTTAACCCAAACAATGACACCCTTCGGTCTATTTTCGCTTGGGCTAGACTGCCAGGATTGCCCATGCAACTATATGATGAAGCTGTGTTATATGGCCTAGCGTCAGCACTCGGAACTCCTTTGAAAGTTGATCTTAACACGTTGTATGCAACAAGAGGCAAGTTCGCACGTGTTTGTGTTGAAATAGAGTTGGATAAACTGCTGATCGGTACAATATTGATAGGAGACAACCGTGTGCAAGTGGAATATGAAGGTCTGAATGCAATTTGTCACCTTTGTGGTTTATATGGGCATGGAACAAAACGGTGCAAACTTCCACATCCAGTCCTAGTATGGTTCCATCTGATCCGTCTGGCAGTAATAGGGCTCATGTCGACGAAGTTCAGAATAATATCAGTGAGGAGGCTGACGTATCTGTGCTCAAGGAGGATGGTTTTCTTGGGCCTTGGATGTTTGTCGTTAGAAAACCACGTAGAAAACAGAAGTAACCGTAAGAGAGTCACCCAAGACTGAGCAGAGTTCAGTCAACAAATTTGCGGTCCTTGGGGGTACCCATCAAGGTGAATCTTCACCGGAAAACATAGACACTGTACTGGTGCCCGCCGCTACACCATTAATTAACTCTTCAATCTTGAATGTGGCCGTTACTTCCGGAAATACTGCTCCATTAATGGAGAATGTCATTAATGAAAAGGAAACTTATTCGGCTACCTCGATCTGCAGACCCACCTGTCACGGTTACATCTCCAAACCCTAGTGACCAACATAAAAGGACAAAACGGGCTACAACGGCTGACCCAATGATTGTTGGGCGGCCCAAAGCTTCTCCACTAATCATTGGCCCACAATTAAATCACATCAGGCATGTCGAATCTAGGGTTACTCCCTCAACGGCGTCGCCGTCATTGAGCTCTCCCACACGTGATTATGAAGCTACCAATGGTTCACCGGAGATGGAGGTGGATACGGTTAGTCCATCTTGGGTATCCACACCGTCGAACACAGGTTTCCCGGAAGTCACCATGGATGAGGGCCACATCGTTAATACCAACTCAGAGATATCATTGCCCATCATGGTTACTTGTTCAAATGAATACAATATTCTAGAATTGCAAGGGTGCGGGTAATCGACGGTTCCGCAAGGCCCTAAGTTATATGTTAAACCGTCATAAAGTTGAGTTACTTGTTTTGTTCGAAACTAAGGTCTCGGGAGACACGGATGAGAACGTTTGTTTACGCTCGAAGTTTTCGGATTCTGTCAGAGTTGAAGCGATTGGTTTTGAGGGAGGTATATGGATATTGTGAAATTCCAGGGATCTTAATGATTTTGTTATCACGAAGGAAATTAATTTTCTGCACGTTGAGATTGAAATTGATAAGTGCAAGTTGAGTTTGTTCGCAGTATAAAATCTTCCTATAACTACCAGACGTGCTTCGGGGGTGGAGGTCGCTCCTGGCATCCATTCTTTCTTGTACAAGACCTATTATAGTGGTAGGTAACTTTAATTGTGAAGAACCGGTTGGTGAATAAAAAGGATAAAAGATACTCTAGAAGGGGGGTTGAATAGAGTATGAGAACTTTTTGCAAAATCAATCTCAAGGCCTTGAAACCAATTTCAAGAGCCTTGATGTCGATCTGAGCTCTTTGTGATACACTTTGATTTCAAGGGCTTTGAAAAAACTTTCAAGGGCCTTGACTTTGTACTCCTGTAAAACAAAGTTAGTCACAATAAAGCAAGATAAAACGCGGAATGTAAAGATCGACACGAGGATATGTTTACGAATTTTGGCTCTAAATAGCCTACTCTCCGTCCCAGGGTATAGACTTAGTATCTAGCTATTTATTATCAGCTTCAAAGAGTCCTAGATACAAACTAGAAGAAATCTCCGTCTTCTCTCACTGTAGCCAATGCTACGATCTAGCTCCAACTCTTCACCTTGCTATAATAGCCTAGTTACTTCGTAGAGTAACACACACTCGAGTATAACACTCTTTATATATACCAATGGAGCTCTCGAGTTTTATCTCTCTCTAGGGGATAAAGCTTTTTAGAGAAAGAGATAAAGAAAAACTATTTGATCGAATGAAGATGTTTTGGATTGCTTGAAGACTTTTTGATGTTTCCGTGTAAGCTTGTTATCTTGTTCTTCAATTGCCATCTTCATTTATAGCCTTCTATGGAGAGGTCTTCTAGCCGTTGGAAAGATGACCGTTTGAAGATGATTCTTCTTTTCCATGAAGATCGCTTCTTGGTTGAGATGAGATAGACGTTGTGGATCTTCATCTCCGGAGAACACGTTGATCTCTCGGCTCCTTAATCTTCTCGTATTTTTTGTGATGATATCAAATTCCAAAGGAGAGAATCTTTGCGCTTTCGGTTGAGGATCTTTGTAAGATCTTTATTGGCTGGTTGAGATCTTCGTTTGATCATATCTTCTTGTTGAGCAAATCTCTCCTAGAAGATCTTCTTAGTGATTTTAATTCCTTTAGCGGTGCAGCCTTGATTTCGTTGTTCCCTTGAAATAAATTTCAAGGCCTCCGTCGTTTACACACTCTTAAACTCCTTGGATAGCTTGCTTCCGATTTCAAAGTCTTCCAAGGTCTTTTGAAGTGTCTTTCAAAACCTGCACTTCATTTAATACAAACCACCAAACCAAGCCAAGCAACTCGATATATAATCAATAAAATGTTAGTGTATAAAACTACTTCATTTGTGTTTAAGTCTTCCATCATCAACACATGTACAACTTTATAATCAAGGTGGAGTTTTCACATATGCGTTCTTAGCAGTAGTGACGTCGGAGGGTCTTCTCAGTCTCTTTCACCCGATACTACTGTGTTTCAAGATTGGGTCAATGAATCCAGTCTATAGACATGGGATTCAGTGGTCCTACGTTGAAATGGAATAGAGGGCATCTTCTTGAGCTCAGGCTCTCCAAAAGGCTTGGTAGGTCTTTATGAATGGCGTTGCGAGATTACGTTGGCCCGAAGCCACAATCCGTCACCTTCCAGCGTTGTCATCAGACCATAATCCCCTCCTTCTGCTATTCTATCCCAGGAGAGTGATTGATAAATCTCGTCGTCCATTTCATTTTGAAGCGGTGTGGACCCTTCACCCTGACTTCCCTGATGTTGTGGGCTCCTCGTGGGGTTATCCAGAAGATCATAACCTTTCTAGGGATCTCTTGACTATCAAACTGAGGCTTCTTCGTTAGAATAGGGAGGTTTTTGGTAGAATTGAGACTCATAAAAACATGGTTTTCGATCGGCTGGCTGCAATACAGAAGAAGATCGAGTCCAATATGTGAGCCGGACTTATTGAGCTGCATTTCGAGCTTAAGATGGAATTTGATTCCATTTCGGACCAAGAAGAACTGCTCAGGTTACAGAAATTTCGAGAGAAGTTTTTTACGGAGGGTGATAGGAATACTTCCTATTTTCACTTATCTACAATGGTGAGACATCGACACAACAGAGTGGATTGCCTTATGAATGATGATGGGTTCTGGATTATGGACCAAAAAGAACTTAGTCTTCATGTTGTACAGTTTTACAAACATCTCTTTACTGCTCCACTGGATCTTGCGATGCCTAATGATACGCTTTTTTACTAATTTCCTGCTATTGCTCCAGAAGATTGTACTCATCTTTGCAGGCCGTTTAGTGACATGGAGATTAAGAAGTGTTTGTTCTCTTTGGGCTCGTTGAAGGCTCCGAGTAAGGATGGTTTTAGTGCCATTTTCTTCAAATCAGTGTGGGATAAGGTTGGATCACACATCATTAAGTTCGTTAATAAACTCTTTGCTACGGGTGAGCTTCTGGAGGGCGTCAATAGTACCATCATTTCTTTGATTCCTAAGAGTGTCTCTACAGACTACATGTCAAAGTTCTGGCCTATCGGCCTATGTAATGTAAGTTACAAGTTAATTATGAAGCTAATGGTTTCCCGTCTACAGCTGGTTATGGATTCTTTGGTTAGCCCGATTCAAAGCAGTTTTATCCTTGGTTGTATGATTGAGGATAATGTGGTGCTCGTTCAAGAAGCGATTCACTCTTTAGTCCGGAAGAAGTCAGGTAAGATGTGAAGACAATAAAAATCGATCTGGAGAAGGCATATGATAGGCTCTCTTGGGACTTTATTGAGGAACGTGTACATGCATTGGGCTTCCCAACATATGGCTTAGGTATGTTTCAACGTGCATTCGCTCTTCTTCTATGGAAGTTCTTTGGAACGGAGAGATCTCGGAAAGTTTTATCCCGTCAAGAGGGGTTCGGCAGGGAGACCCAATCTCTCCATATTTATTTGTGCTCGCTCTTGAGAGACTCGGTCAATACATTTAGAGCTTAGTCGATGCAAGTTTGTGGAAACCTGTCCGTATCAAGAGGTGTTGTCCCCCGTTGTCGCATGTGTTTTTCGCTCATGACATCGTTCTCTTCTCAAAAGCATCCGAGGAGGGCATTGATGTGGTTAGTAATTGTCTAAATTTTCCTGTGCTCATTCTAGCCTGAAAGTTAGTCTTCAAAAGTCCCAGATTATGGTTACATGTTAGCATGAAATATTGTGATATTTTAGGCACGTTTTCTAAGTGTATTTGATCCATATTGATAGTCATTGATTGAGCATTGATGCATATGTGAGCTAGTTTATCTATAATGTCGATATAGAGATCTACACAAGCTTTATGTTGATTATAGGTAATTGAGCGCTATTTCCAAACGGAATTGAGCAAGGATGAAGCTGATTGTCATGTCCATGGATTGAAGACATTCCTAGGAGCTAAAGGAGTGTCAACTTGAAGAATGCGCGAGGCTAGGGAAGAATCACGTTCTTGCCCTAAACCACGCTCTAAAATACGGCCGTACTACTTTCCACGTTCAAGTCCACGGCCGTGGAACCAGGCAAGAGAAGCGTGGTTCATTCCAGTAACTTCTACGGCCGTGGAATCATTGGTTCAAACCGTGTTGATTTCCACGCTCTAAATTACGGTCGTGGAACCTTCCACGACCGTGATCTTGGCGATCTTTTTCGCCACACTTTAAGCCACGATCTTTTAGAAGATTGGGTCGGGCCGATACTTTATCTTACACTATAAAAGGACCGACGAAGAGAGATTCCGTCACCTTCGCTTACGCATAGACGCATCTTACACTTGCGCTTGGAATTGCCCTAATTTCGCTTTTGGCGGAAGTTGTGTTTGAGAGATTTTTGGTGCATCGCTATTGTGATTTCCGGATTGACGGAAGATCGAAGATTCGGAAGATTGTTCGCAATAAGATTTCTCTTCTTGTTTAGGTTTGATTTAGAAGACGGATTGACATCCCGTTCTTCCTTCTTATCTAAGATTTGTGTTTGTTTGTGTTTTTCCGAATCTAGTGACGATTATTGTTCTTGATTGTGACTTTGAGACTGACTTGAGGGTTATTGGAGGTTTTCGAAAGTTTTCATCTTTCAATCTTTTAATTCTTGAATTTGATATCAATATGACTATTGTTGGCTAAAAAACCCTTAACAATTCTAAGGTGAAGGGTTGATAGTTGTGGCTTAGATGATGATAGATCGATCGTAAACAGATTGGATCCTGAGAGTTAGAGAGAATCGTCGACAAACCCTAAATTACGGCCTGTTCTTGAGTCCACGACCGTGGAACCTCAAGAACTAACCGTGATTTCCCTTAAGTTTACGAACTTGCTTTTACTTTAGAGTAAATTACTCAAAACCACCTCTTATTTGTCCCTTTTTTCACATAACCACCTCTTATAAAAAGAATTTCATTTAACCACCCCTTATTCTATTATGTCAACAAATTACCACCACATTCACAATCTGTTAAATATTCCGTCCATGGAGCCCACAAAAGATAAACAAAAGTTTAAATAATCTTATTTTATCGAATTTAAAGCTCTAAAAAGCACAAAATATCTAATAAAAAAAATTTGAAGTCCACTCTTGCATCAGCTTATAGTATCAATGGGGGATGAAGAATATCTGATGAGAAGCAACTACCTATTTCAACTAATATCCTTATAAGACGAAATCCGCTTGTTCAAATCCTCCACGACACCAAAGGCCTCAGCAACTCGATGCCTGGGCATCTCCTGAGCAACGGGGCAAATCGGCGCCCAGGAATAGACCCGGAATTCATCCCCAATTTCAACGCTCTCCTTCGTGAGGAGATCGCAGAGCTGAGAATGGAGGTGGAGGAGGGTGAATGTGGGTGTAGGAGAGAGGAAAAGCAGGTTCCGTCGGAAGGGAGGCATGCGATGGAGGAGAAATTCAAAGTGCAGGGGCTCCTGCTTAGCGGCGAAGTTCTTGATTAGGGTTCGAGCTTGGAAGGATCGAGGAAGTGGGTGGAGAAAAGTGTGATGTGAGGACAAGATTTAATCTCGATGAGCTGAATGGTGATTTGACGGCGAGCTGAGTGATGAGCTTCAATTTAAAGCTCTAATAAACACAAAATATATGTCAACAAATTGAAAGCCGTGATTGGAGCGAGGGGAGACTTGAATCCGGTAGTGTATTGCTGCTTCTATTACAATAAGCAACCACCATTGTTAGGGTTAAAGTATTTTAATTTGGGTATACAATAATTAATTTTTTCTTGATAATTAAGAGTGTAATTGGTTGAAGGTTTTGAAAGGTAATTCAATATGAGAGTTATAGATATTAGTTGAAATAGGTAATATTCTTCATCCTCCATTGATATTAATAAGCTCATGTGACTGAATGGAGACTTCAAGGTTTGTTAGTCAGATATTTTATATTTTTTTAGAGCTTTAAATTCAATAAAATAATATTAATTAAACTTTTTTAAACCTTTTGTGGGCTCCATGGACGGAATCGTTAACAGATTGTGAATGGGGTGGTAGTTTGTTGACATAAATGAAATAAGAGGTGGTTAAATGAAATTATTTTTATAAGAGGTGGTTAAGTGAAAAAGGGACAAATAAAAGGTGGTTTTATGTAATTTACTCTTTACTTTAATCCAAAGTTAAAGATTTGCTTTAACTTAGTCTTGGCTTGCCTCTTCTAGGTGGTAGTGAAGCCTCAACAACCTCTACCTCGATTGTGAGTGTCACAACCTCAATCGGTTTAGTTAGTCTTGATCCTTGGATTACAAGTTTGGGTATTTGACATTAATTCTTGCCTTTAGAACCTTTCTATATTGAAGCCTCAACAACCTGTATAGAGAGTGTCTTGTAGGTGAGTCGCATAAGGTCTTTGGAACTTAACCGTACGATTACCTTACATTAGCATACCTTTGCATATCTTAACTCTGTCCTTATATCATTAGTATATCTTGAATCGATTGCCACAACTGAATTCCTGGATCTTTAGGGTTGTTGTTTTCCCAATAACTCGAAAAGCTCTTACATTTACTTGCTTGATAATCTACAATTGAATTTGTTCCCCCCAAATCCCTGTGTTCGATACTCTGGAATTCTTGCTTAACTACGTCGATCCGTACACTGCGGGTTCGCTTGCTTGATTCTAGTTTTATAAATTTAAAGCTTATTTGCACGCACACTAAGTGGCGAACAAGTTTTTGGCGCCGTTGCCAGGGATTTGGTTTAGGCCGAATTTGGTTATCGGTTGTCAAGCTTGGGAGCTTGCTCTCGTTATTTGATATCTCTTTGAGTGCATGCGCAGGTCTAGGAACACCGAGGATCTCTTACCTCTTGATCAAGAGCTTGAGAGAACTTTAAGGCAAAAGCGTAAGGAAAAGAAAATGGCTGAAGAACACGAACGTGATCTTCAATCGGAGTTAGCGGAGAAAGAAGCTCAACTCCAATGGAATGAGAAGATTCGCCGGGATGAAATGGATCGTCATCAATCTCAAGTTGACGATCTAAAAGATATGATGTTCCAGATGAGGATAGAACTAAGCAATCTTAAGAATAAGGGGAGCAAGAAATCCTTAAGGAGATCCTTAAAATCAAATAGAGGTCATTCATCCGCTGATGATAGCGATTCCTCCATGCCACCATTAGAGGAGATTGATCCAAGGATCAATGCAAATCCATTCGCTCCACGGACAACCGCAAACCGACGCATTCCGCCTAGGAATGTAAGGGTGAACCGCGTGGATGAAGAGCCAAGAACTCTTGGCCAAAGGATGGATCCAACGCAGCAACCACGCCGTCTAGGTGTGAACTTTGATGCTGATGATGTACAAGGGTTTAGCTTCAAGCCTCAAGTTATTACTCTTGTTCGCCAAAACCAATTTGGCGGGACAAGCGCTGAATCTCCACACCAACACTTGCAAAACTTTGAGTGTATGATGGAGACAATGAGGCCGAAGAACGCGACTACCAACAACTATAAGCTCAAGCCTTTCTTTTTCTCCTTGAAAGAGAAAGCATTGTCTTGGTACCAAGCTCTTCCTAATGGGAAACTAGACACATGGGAAGACCTTTCCGCGGAGTTCCTCACTAAGTTCTTTCCACCATCCAAAACGGCGGAACTTAGAGGTAAGATTAATGCATTTTCCATGAGATCTAACGAAAGTTTGTTTCAATCTTGGGAAAGGTTTCAGGATTTGCTATTGGATTGCCCTCATCATGGCATATCCAAGCTTGCATTGCTAGAGATATACTATAAGGGGCTGGATGTGGAAACACAATTCAAGCTCCAATCCCTCTCATGTGGTACATTCATGGACATGAGGGAAGATGACGCTTGGGACTTCATTGAGAAGCAAGCAAGAGTCATAGAGAAGTATTCCCACCGGAAAGTGGAGGGAAATCGTGTGGAGCAAGGAGCGAAGCTCACACACGAAGCTCAAAATCAGATTTTCTCCCTCAATAATGAGATCAAAGAGTTGAAGGAGGATATCAAGACCAACTTTCCAAAGCAACAAGGAAAGGATGTTGGCTATTTGGGCAACAACAACAATGGCGGTGAGAACACAAACCGCAACAACAACAACAACCGGAACAACAACCGGAATAATTGGAATGGCAACAACAACAACCGGAACAACAATTGGAACAACAATAGGGGTTCAAACAACAACAATTGGTGCTCCAATCAACAAAATTCCGGTAACTCTTACCCTTCCAATTCTAATTCACTAACTCCACCTTCCTCTTCCTCTACTCCTTTGAAAAGCCAGGGGCAAACATCTAATGGAGGAAGCACTTCGGGGAAGGAGAAGCCCGATCCCATGTTGGAAACGATTTTGGGAAAGCTTCAAGGTTTGGAGAACCGCATTATTAAGGTTGATGATCAAATTTCCAAGGTTGATAAAGCCTAAAAGGTTTTAGAAAACCAAATGTTCAGCCATGCGGAGGAAGTTCCTAGGAATCAAGGGAAACTTCCAGGAAAGACGGAGGACAACCCTAAGGGAAGGGTGATGGCAATCACAACTAGGAGCGGAGTGACTACCACCGATCCGCAGCCTAAGTTTGTTGAAGTCTCCGTTGAGAAAGACAAAGAGAAGGGGAAGGAGAAGGAAGATGTCTACGTTCCTCCTCCGGCTTACAAACCTCCTCTACCATTCCCTCAATCTAGAGCGAGAACGCGCCTAAATAAACAATTTGGTAAGTTTATAGAACTCATGAGCAAGCTGCATATTAATATACCTTTCATTGATGCTATTGTAGGTATGCCGGCTTATGGCAAGTTCTTAAAGGAGATCCTCTCTAACAAGAGAAAGCTAGAGGACTTTGGAGAGGTTAAGATGAGTTCGGATTCTTCGGATCTCATCAAGACCATGAAGGAGAAAATGCCTCCAAAGCTAAAGGATCCGGGGTCGTTTTGCATTCCCATAGGAGTGGGAGATGTCACATATGATGCATTATGTGACTTGGGAGCAAGTGTGAGCATCATACCACTTGCATTATGTAGGAAGATCGGTTTAGGCGACCCTAAACCGGTGAAGATGACGTTGTACATGGCGGATCGATCCATCACTTGCCCCGTCGGTATTGTAGAAGACGTCCCGGTCAATCTAGGTAAATTCTTTGTTCCCATTGATTTTGTTGTGCTTGACATTCCTGCAGATAGTCCGGTCCCGATCATACTCGGAAGACCGTTTCTTGCAACTTCCGGCTGCATAGTCGATTGCAAGAATGGTAGACTCGCCTTTGATATAGGAGAGGAGAAGGTAGAGTTTGTTCTTTCCACTCTAGTGAAGGAGCCAATCTTTGATGAGGATATATTCAATATCCAAGATGAAGAAGGGTTGTCTAGAGAGGAGGTAAGTGCTATTCTCTTCAAAGATCCTTTACAAAAGGTTATTACTATGAGTCTAACAAATGTAGGGGAAGAAGAGGAGTGCAATGAGGCAATTGAAGCCTTAGAAGCACAAGAAGAAGTGGGTGAAGTGGAATTTGAGATGCTCCACGACGAGGTAGAAAACGTGAGAATCCACGGCCATACACTATATTCCACGGCCGTGGATTTCACCAACCAAACCGTGTCCCACTCCAGAGAGTTATACGGTCGTGGAGGAAACAGAGCAACCGTATTTCCTTTCCACGCCCTAAACCACGGCCGTGGAGGATGTAGGGAAACCGTGATTCTGGCCGTGGAAGAGGGTGATCGTACCTCTTCTTCAACTTCTTTTGATTCTTCTCTCACACCTTCTACTTCCTTAGACACTTCTAAGGAAGCATCAGAAGCTCCACAAGAACCATTGGAAGCTCCGAAAGCGATGGAACTGAAGCCACTTCCTACTCATCTAAGGTACGCTTTTCTATGATCTAATTCTACCTTTCCGGTTATTGTTAGTTCCGATCTAAGCATAGATGAACATAATGAGCTCATGATTGTCCTTAGGAAACATAGAAAAGTTTTAGGATATACTATTGAGGACTTAGTAGGAATCAAACCTTCCCTATGCATGCATAAAATACTAATGGAAGAGGACTTTAGGACTTCAAGACAACCTCAAAGGCGGTTAAACCCGACCATGAAAGAGGTTGTCAAGAAGGAAATTCTTAAACTTCTTGATACAGGTATCATCTATCCTATCTCCGATAGTAAGTGGGTGAGTCCGGTTCAAGTAGTTCCGAAGAAGGGAGGAATGACGGTCATCACCAACAAGAACAATGAACTCATTCCTACCCAAACCGTAACGGGATGGCGGATGTGCATAGACTACCGCAAACTTAACAATGCGACGAGGAAGGATCACTTCCCATTGCCATTCATTGATCAAATGCTTGAAAGGTTAGCACAACATTCACATTTTTGCTACCTTGACGGTTATAATGGTTTCTTTCAGATTCCGATACACCCGGACGATCAGGAGAAGACTACATTCACGTGCCCGTGGGGTACGTTTGCTTATAGGAGAATGCCGTTCGGGCTTTGCAACGCCCCAGCCACCTTTCAAAGGTGCATGATGGCCATCTTCTCCGAATATATTGAGGAAATCATGGAAGTCTTCATGGATGACTTCTCCGTATACGGTTCCTCTTTTCACAATTGTCTTTCTAACCTTGCTCTTGTTTTACAAAGGTGTGAAGACACTAACCTAGTTCTAAATTGGGAGAAGTGTCAATTTATGGTTAAGGAAGGAATTGTATTAGGTCACTTAATCTCTAGTAGAGGGATTGAGGTAGATAAGGCGAAAATAGAGACTATAGAAAAGCTTCCTCCCCCAACTTCGGTGAAAGGGATAAAAAGTTTCCTAGGACATGCTGGATTTTATAGACGTTTCATTAAAGACTTCTCTAAAATATCAAAACCGCTCACTAATCTATTGATGAAGGATGCAATTTTTGAGTTTTCGCAGGAATGTTTGGATGCGTTTAACACAATTCGGCAAGCTCTAATTTCAGCACCTATTATCCAACCTCCGGATTGGACTCTTCCCTTTGAGGTTATGTGTGATGCTAGTGACGTAGCTATAGGAGCTGTTCTTGGACAACGAAAGGAAGGGTGAACCCATGCCATATACTATGCTAGCAAGACGCTAGATGAAGCGCAGCTCAACTACGCCACTACGGAAAAGGAATTTCTAGCCATTGTTTATGCTATTGACAAGTTTCGCTCTTATCTTGTAGGTGCAAAGGTGATTGTCTACACGGATCATGCTGCGATCCGGTACCTCCTTGCAAAGAAGGATGCGAAGCCAAGGCTAATTAGATGGATTCTTCTCCTACAAGAATTCGATCTAGAGATCCGCGACAAGAAGGGTTCGGAAAATTCGGTTGCGGATCATTTAAGTCGCCTAACACATCTAGAGGGCGACCACTTACCTATAGATGACTCCTTCCCGGACGAACACCTACACATTATTGAGGAGTGCATCGATGTGATCTCCAAAGGTAACGAACCATGGTTTGCTGATTTTGTTAACTATTTGGTTTGTCAGGAGATACCACCCGGACTATCCTACTGTTCGCCACTTAGCGTGCGTGCAAATAAGCTTTAAATTTATAAAACTAGAATCAAGCAAACGAACCCGCAGTGTACGGATCGATATAGTTAAGCAAGAATTCCAGAGTATCAAACATAAGGATTTGGGGGGGGAACAAATTCGATTTCAGATTATCAAGCAAGTAAATGTAAGAGCTTTGCAAATTATTGGGTAAACAACAATCCTAAAGATCCAAGTATCCAGCTGTGACAATCGATTCATAATATACTAATGATATAAGGACAGAGTTAAGATATGCAAAGGTATGCTAATGTAAGGTAATCGTACGGTGAAGTTCCAAAAACCTTATATGACTCACCTACAAGACACTCTCTATACAGGTTGTTGAGGCTTCAATATAGAAAGGTTCTAAAGGTGAGAACTAATGTCAAATACCCAAACTTGTAATCCAAGGATCAAGACTAACTAAATCGATTAAGGTTGTGACATTCACAATCGAGGTAGAGGTTGTTGAGGCTTCACTACCACCTAGAAAAGGCAAGCCTAAACTAAGTTAAAGCAAATCTTTAACTTTGGATTAAAGTAAAAGCAAGTTCGTAAACATAAGGGAAATCACGGTTAGTTCTTGAGGTTCCACGTCCGTGGACTCAAGAACAGGCCGTAATTTAGGGTTCGTCGGCGAATTCTTTCTAACTCTCAGGGTCCAATCTATTTACGATCGATCTATCATCATCTAAGCCACAACTATCAACCCTTCACCTTAGAATTGTTAAGGGTTTTTAGCCAACAATAGTCATATTGATATCAAATTCAAAGATTCAAAGATTGAAAGATGAAAACTTCCAAAAACTTCCAATAAACTTCAAACCAATCTCGAAGTCACAATCAAGAACAAATATCGTCACTAGATTCGGAATAGAACAAACAAACACAATCTTAAGTAAGAAGGAAGAACGGGATGTCAATCCGTCTTCTAAATCAAACATAAACAAGAAGAGAAATCTTCTTACGAACAATCTTCCGAATCTTCGATCTTCCGTCAATCCGGAAATCTCAATCACAATCTCCACCAAAAGTGCGAGATTAGGGCAATTCTCAGCGTAACGTAGGGTGCGTCTATGCGTAAGCGAAGGTGTAAAACGAGGTCTAAAGCGAGGTCAAAGTGCGTCTAAGCGAAGGTGACGGAATCTCTCTTCGTCCGTCCTTTTATAGGGCAAGATAAAATATCGGCCCGGCCCAATCTTCTAAAAGATCATGGCTTAAAATGTGGCGAAAAGGATCGCCAAGATCACGGTCGTGGAAGGTTCCACGACCGTAATTTAGAGCGTGGAAATCAACACGGTTTGAACCAAAGATTCCACGACCGTAGAAGCTACTGGTATGAATCACGCTTCCCTTGCATGGTTCCACGGCCATGGAACTGAACGTGGAATGTAGTACGGCCGTATTTTAGAGTGTGGTTTAGGGCAAGAACGTGATTCTTCCCTAGCCTCGTGTATTCTCCAAGTTGAACTCCTTTTTGCTCCTAAGAATGCCCTCAATCCATGGACATGTCAAACAACTTCATCCTTGCTCAATTCCGTTCAGAAGTGGCTCTCAATCACCTATAATCAACATAAAGCTTGTGTAGACATCCATATCGACAATATAGGCAAACTAGCTCACAAATGCAACAATGCTCAATCAAAGACTATCAATATGAATCAAATACACTTAGAAAACGTGCCTAAAATATCACAATATTTCATGCTAACAAATAACCTCATACTTGCCACTTGCTTGTCCCTAAGCAAGGTCTTTCAAAAGCTTTAAAACAAGAGTTAGGATGAAATATGTGTACCTTCTCAAATCAATACTTCTTTTGGATGAATGTGCCTTCTAAACAATAGATCATTCTCAAATCTTGCTTCAATCGTTTATAGGACTTTCATACACTTAATCAAAGAGTAAAGGGCAAAGAAAGCTCATGAATCAATTAAACTTCTATACAAATATCATAACCTTCAAACATTATCAAAATCAATCATAAGAAACTTCAATTTAGATCATCAAGCCATATAACATTCTTTTGATCTTAAGGACTTCCAAAGAAAAAGGTCTAGAATGTGGAAAGGGAAGGAAACTTTTAGGGAATGTGGTGCATGAATCCGGGAAAGTGGACAACTATTCTTCTCTTCTTCTCTTGCGGTTTCTGCACACTTTCAACTTAGAGCTTCGCTCTCTTCCTTTCATTTTTCGACTTTACTTTTGGAATTATGGATAGAGGTGCACAAAAACCGAAGCCTAGGAGATTAGCGTTTCTCAATTTTTATGAGATGCCTCAAACCCTTAGCGCACATACCATAATCCGCTGGGAATATCGCTCAATCCGACTTTGGCAAGACACAAACACCCGGCTATGTGAATGGTGCCGAGTTACTCATCGTCATGATTGACTTCCCCAAACCTATAATTTCTTTCTATTCTTTTGATTGCAAATAATTGCTCTCATGGCCCTCCCACATCAAACATGCCTTTTTCATTCACTTCTCCAAATTCCCGGATAGGTAAAGGAGGTCAATATTTCAATGAGGAGCTAAATGATCAAAGAAAGAAGAAAGAAAAATCGAATTGCCTTAATCATCTCAACAAGAAGCATAAGAACTTATAGTGTGATTTCAACTTCAATTTCTCAACATGATTTAGGTAATATTCATCACATTATGAAACTTATAAAAGAGGCATAATCAACACATTCAATTTCTTTTCAATTCACTAATCGTTTAAGCATGCAATTGTCATCAAACTCAATTCACAAGTAGCGATTATCATAGAAATCATCTCAATTCTTTAGAAGCACAAAATTTTCAAAACTTTTCAATTTTTATGGTTTTTTCAAGTTCTTTTTCATGCAATGCAATAATGAAACGTGCAACAATATAATGAACATGCAAGATAGTCTCGAATAGAAGTAAACATAGTGAGTAAGAGTTATTACAAACTTTTAGTCACACCCCACCCCATACTTGGAACAAACATTGTCCCTAATGTTCAAATAAAAGAAAGAAAAGAAGAAAAGAAAAAGAAACTTACAAAATGGCGGTGGAGCGGCTAAAGCAATCGGTCATGCAAATCATCACTGCTGCGCTGGTGGAGGCGGGAATGGAGAGAAGCTAGGATCATAAAACCGCCCAAACTGCTGGCGGTAGACATCTCTCATCATGTGATCGAGGTCGTCCAAGCATCCATCTCTAGCATCGGCTCGAATCTCCAATGCTCCTACTCTCTCCGAAAGACCAGTAGCCCAATCCGGCATCTGCTCATACCATCCCGGAGCATGACTGTACCACTCTGGAGCGTCGGACGGTGCTGGTGCTGGTGCTGATGCAGATGGTACCTGTGTAGACCATGGAGGTGGAGCTCCATACCATGCAGGAGGTGTGTCAGCCCATGTGGGTCTCTCACTCACGCTGGCGTGGCGAGAAGACAAGCCTGAAGCTCTAGCGGGACGTGGAGAACGTCTAGGCACATCGGGGGCCACATCCGGCTGATCCGGAAACGTGCCAAACTTCTGCTCGGCTCCTCCTCCACCCTCAAACTGATCCCTCATCTCCTCCTCCTCAACAACGGGCGGTGGTGGAACATATGGAGGAGCTGCAATCCTGTTCGCATGCATAGCAGCGAATGTCTCCTTCCAATTATGGCGTCCAGCCATAATGGAATACTCCTGTAGCCACTCAAGACCCCTACCCGTCCTGCTCTCCCAAGGCATGGCCGCATAAGGCGGACCTCTATGTGTGGGGAAGATGAGACCTCTAGTCATGAAGGCATGAAGTCCTAAGGGTACGGCTGGTATGCGGGTACATGCAGAAAAATCAACTCCCAAACTCCTAGCAAGGTGGGTAACTATCCCACCATATCCAATGTTGCCCTTCCTCTTGTTCTTAAGCTTGCTCATAGTAGCAGCTAAGAGGGTGGCACAGTCAGCTCGGCGCCCATACAGCATAGAATACAGCAGAAATAGCTCATCCGTCTTGATCTTTTGGGGCGTCTTCATCCTAGGGAAGAGACACTCCGAAAGAACACGGTGAGCAATCTTCAAGGCTAAGTGGTACATCAACTTAGCCTTGGTGTCAGCAGGTTGCCAACGGTCCTCGTTGGCGTAGATCATAGCAACTTCCTCCCAAAAATCCTTGGCGTAAACGCCACTAGGAAAACGACCGTTAAAGGTCTCATGGAACCCAAAGAAGGTCCCGAACTCACGGATGGAGAAATCATAGTTCCTTTCCATAAGACGGAAAGAAACGGTCCTATCCACATGGCTGTGCTGAAAAGACGTCACAACCTCCCTCGTAATCTCCTCATAAGCGTCTTCTCGGATAGCCGAGAAGACAACTAGTCCGGCTCTATCCAAGAGCCAAGTAAGGTCCTCTATGATGTTAAGAGGAGCTAGATCCTCTAAAAATAAGTACCTAGGTCCAATCACATCCCTCTCCTGGATCCTCTCGAATGTATCGAGGTGATCCTCATGAATAGTCGGTACTCTAGGGCTAGGAGGTGAGGGTGATGAAGGTGATGATGGAGGTGAAGGGGAAGAAGGTGGTGGTGCTCTAGAGGATGAAGAAGAAGAGAGATTACCCTTCCTCTTCTTGTTTTGGTCATTCTTCTTCTCTTTGATTCTCCCAGAAACTCTCCTCACAAAGTCCATCACTGTTAAGAATCACGGTCTGTTCTTGCCTTTCCACGGCCGTGGAACTTCCAGGAACCGTGATTCGTCTCAGTTTTTCTCAAATCTCAACAATCAACACTCAAATTCAGCAATCAGGCAGCCCTAGTCTAATTCCTTCCAATTTCAATCAGTTCTTCCTACAATTTCTAACAAAAACGAACCAAATTGACAAAGATCAAGAAGAGTGGAAAAAACCTAGGTTTCGGATTTTAAAATCCGAATTGTGCATTCCTTGGTGAATTTCCGCTCGATTCGTCGCTTGGATATTGTTGGTGGTTGAATTTGCTTCAATTTGGGAAGAAGAATCGTTGAAAACGATTAACGAACGAAGATTTGGGAGGAGGGCGTGGATTCGGCGTTTTGGGTCGTGGAAAGGGGTTTTTGTGGAGTGTTTTTGTGAAGAACGTGGTTTATATAGTGATAGGCAAAATTTTGAAAATCATGGTCTGTCGGGGGGTTCCATGGCCGTGGAATTATACGGAACCGTGGTTTTGGTGATTTTTCAAAGGCTTTTGGAAATTACGGTCACTGTAGCTGTCACGACCGTGGTTTAGGCCGTGGAACTCTCTGTAAAGCTCCAAAGTCCAAGTTTCGTCACTTTTCTTCAACATTACCCTTCCCTTTTCCTTTTACATCGTTCCTACATTCAAAAATACGAACATAACGGAAGGAATCGAAGGCAAAACAAAGCAAAAACGTCTAAACTAAGCTAAACTATGAATCGAAAACAAAAACAAAAATGCAATACCTTGGGTTGCCTCCCAAGAAGCGCTTTGTTTAAGGTCCGTAGCTAGACCAATCTCGCACTTATTCGAGTGCGGTAGGTGCGAACTCTTCAGCTTGGAGTTCCGGCGTATACTTCTTGAGTCGTTGGCCGTTCACCTTAAAGCTTCCGCCTGCTTCACCCCATACTTCAACTGCACCATGGGGGAAAATACGCTTAATTAGAAAAGGTCTGGTCCAACGAGATTTAAGCTTACCTGGAAAGAGACGAAGTCTTGAATTGAAGAGGAGAACTTGATCTCCTTCTTTGAAGTCCTTTGGAATGATATGCTTATCATGCCAACGCTTTGCTCTCTCCTTATAAATCTTAGCGTTTTCATAAGCGTTCAAGCGGAGTTCGTCCAGCTCATTAAGGTCTAGGAGACGCTTCTCTCCCGCTTCCTTCATGCTGAAATTCAACCACTTGATGGCCCAAAACGCTTTGTGCTCCAACTCCACCGGTAAGTGACAAGACTTCCCATACACAAGGTTGTATGGTGTGGTTCCTATGGGTGTCTTGTACGCAGTCCGGTACGCCCACAATGCGTCATCAAGTTTCAAAGACCAATCCTTCCTAGTCCTTGAAACCGTCTTCTCTAAGATTCCTTTGATCTCCCTATTTGAGATCTCAACTTGTCCACTTGTTTGTGGATGATAAGGGGTGGCGATCTTGTGAGTAACCCCATACTTAGCTAGAAGAGCTTCAAAGCGCCGGGCAATGAAGTGAGAACCTCCATCACTAATGATAGTCCTTGGCGTCCCAAATCGTGGGAAAATGGTCTTGTTAAAGAACTTGACCACAACCATGGCATCATTGGTGGGAGAGGCAATTGCTTCCACCCATCTAGAGACATAATCTACCGCCAATAGTATGTATTGGTTTCCACAAGAGGATGAGAATGGTCCCATAAAGTCTACTCCCCAAACGTCGAAAATCTCCACCTCTTGGATGTTGTTGAGGGGCATCTCATTCCTCCTAGAGATATTACCTGTTCTTTGACAAGCATCACAGCAAGAAACAAAGGATTGCACATCTCTAAACAAAGTAGGCCAAAAGAATCCAGATTGCAATACCTTTGCGCTAGTCTTGTTCGAACTAGCGTGTCCTCCACATGGTAGTGAATGACAATGGCGGATGACACTTTGCATCTCATCTTCCGGCACACATCGCCGAATGATGCCATCCGGACCTCTCTTAAAAAGGAGAGGTTCATTCCAAAAGTATTCCCGGACATCCTTAAAGAACTTCTTTCTTTGTGCGTAGGATAGTCCGGGCGGTATCTCCTGACAAACCAGATAGTTAACAAAATCAGCAAACCATGGTTCGTTACCTTTGGAGATCACGTCGATGCACTCCTCTATAATGTGTAGGTGTTCGTCCGGGAAGGAGTCATCGATGGGTAAATGGTCGTCCTCTAGATGTGTTAGGCGAATCAAGTGATCCACAACAGAATTTTCTGAACCTTTCTTGTCGCGGATCTCAAGATCGAATTCTTGTAGGAGAAGAATCCATCTAATTAGCCTTGGCTTCGCATCTTTCTTCGCAAGGAGGTACCGGATCGCTGCATGATCCGTGTAGACAATCACCTTTGCACCTACAAGATAAGAGCGAAACTTGTCAATAGCGTAAACAATGGCTAAAAACTCTTTCTCGGTAGTGGCGTAGTTGAGTTGCACTTCATCTAGCGTCTTGCTAGCATAGTATATGGCATGGGTTCGCCCTTCCTTTCGTTGTCCAAGAACAGCTCCTATAGCTACGTCACTAGCATCGCACATAACCTCAAAGGGAAGAGTCCAATCCGGAGGTTGGATAATAGGTGCTGAAATTAGAGCTTGCCGAATTGTGTTAAACGCATCCAAACATTCCTGCGAAAACTCAAAAACTGCATCCTTCATCAATAGATTAGTGAGCGGTTTTGATATCTTAGAGAAGTCTTTAATGAAACGTCTATAAAATCCAGCATGTCCTAGGAAACTTCTTATCCCTTTCACCGAAGTTGGGGGAGGAAGCTTCTCTATGGTCTCTATCTTAGCTTTATCTACTTTTATCCCTCTATTAGAGATTAAGTGACCTAATACAATTCCTTACTTAACCATAAATTGACACTTCTCCCAATTTAGAACTAGGTTAGTGTCTTCACACCTTTGTAAAACAAGAGAAATGTTAGAAAGGCAATCGTTAAAAGAGGAACCGTATACGGAGAAGTCGTCCATGAAGACCTCCATGATTTCCTCAATGTATTCGGAGAAGATGGCCATCATGCACCGTTGAAAGGTGGCTGGGGCGTTGCAAAGCCCGAATGGCATTCTCCTATAGGCAAACGTACCCCATGGGCACGTGAATGTGGTCTTTTCCTGATCGTCCGGGTGTATCGGAATCTGAAAGAAACCACTATAACCGTCAAGGTAGAAAAAATGTGAATGTTGTGCTAACCTTTCAAGCATTTGATCGATGAATGGCAATGGGAAGTGATCCTTCCTCGTTGCATTGTTGAGCTTGCGGTAGTCTATGCACATCCGCCATCCCGTTACGGTTCGGGTAGGAATGAGTTCGTTGTTCTTGTTGGTGATGACCGTCATTCCTCCTTTCTTCGGAACTACTTGAACCGGACTCACCCACTTACTATCGGAGATAGGGTAGATGATACCTGCATCAAGAAGTTTAAGAATTTCCTTCTTGACAACCTCCTTCATGGTCGGATTCAACCGCCTTTGAGGTTGTCTTGAAGTTCTAAAGTCTTCCTCCATTAGTATTTTATGCATGCATAGGGAGGGTTTAATTCCTACTAAGTCCTCAATAGTGTAGCCTAGGGCTTTCCTATGTTTCCTAAGGACAATCATGAGCTGATTATGTTCATCTATGCTTAGATCGGAACTAACAATAACCGGAAAGGTAGAATTAGGTCCTAGAAAAGCGTACCTTAGATGAGTAGGAAGTGGTTTTAGTTCCATCGCTTTCGGAGCTTCCAATGATCCTTGAGGAGCATCTGATGTCTCCTTAGAAGTTTCTAAGGGTGTTGAATGTGTGGGAGAAGAGTCAAAGGAAGTTGAAGAAGTGTCTCGATCACCCCTTTCCACGGCCAAAATTACGGTCTCCTTATGTCCTCCATGGCCGTGGTTTAGGGCGTGGAAGGGAAATACGGTTGTTCCATTTTCTCCACGACCGTATAACTCTCTGGAGTGGGACACGGTTTTGTTTGTGAAATCCACAGCCGTGGAATATAGTGTGTGGCCGTGGATTCTCACGTTTTCTGCCTCATCGTGGAGTTTTTCAAACTCCACTTCATGCATCTCCTCTTGTGCTTCTAAGGCTTCAATTGCCTCATTGCACTCTTCTTCTTCTTCCCCTACATTTGTTAGACTCATAGTGATAACCTTTTGTAAAGGATCGTTGAAGAGAATAACACTTACCTCCTCCCTAGACAACCCTTCTTCATCTTGGATATGGAATATATCCTCATCAAAGATTGGCTCCTTCACTAGAGTGGAAAGAACGAGCTCTACTTTCTCTTCTCCTATATCAAAAGCGAGTCTCCCATTCTTGCAATCGACTATGCAGCCGGAAGTTGCAAGAAACGGTCTTCCGAGTATGATCGGGACCGGACTATCTACAGGAATGTCAAGCACGACAAAATCAATGGGGACAAAGAATTTACCTAGCTTGACCGGGACGTCTTCTACAATACCGACGGGGCGAGTGATGGATCGATCCGCCATGTACAACGTCATCTTTACCGGTTTAGGGTCGCCTAAACCGATCTTCCTACATAATGCAAGTGGTATGATGCTCACACTTGCTCCTAAGTCACATAATGCATCGTATGTGACATCTCCCACTCCTATGGGAATGCAAATGACCCCGGATCCTTCAGCTTTGGGGTCATTTTCTCCTTCATGGTCTTGATGAGATCCGAAGAATCCGAACTCATCTTAACCTCACCGAAATCTTCTAGCTTCCTCTTGTTAGAGAGGAGCTCCTTCAAGAACTTGCCATAAGCCGGCATACCTACAATAGCATCAATAAAGGGTATATTAATATGCAGCTTGCTCATGAGTTCTATAAACTTACCAAATTGTTTATCTAGGCGCGCTCTCGCTCTAGATTGAGGGAATGGTAGGGGAGGTTTGTAAGCCGGAGGAGGAACGTAGACATCTTCCTTCTCCTTCCCCTTCTCTTTGTCCTTCTCTACGGAGACTTCAACAAACTTACGCTGCGGATCGGTGGTAGTCACTCCGCTCCTAGTTGTGATTGCCATCACCCTTCCCTTAGGGTTGTCCTCCGTCTTTCCTGGAAGCTTCCCTTGATTCCTAGGAACTTCCTCCGCATGGCTGAACATTTGGTTTTCTAAAACCTTTTGAGCTTTATCAACCTTAGAGATTTGATCATCAACCTTAATGATGCGGTTCTCCAACCCTTGTAGCTTTCCTAAGATTGTTTCCAACATGGGATCGGGCTTCTCCTTCCCCGAAGTGTTTCCTCCATTAGATGATTGCCCCTGGCTTTTCAAAGGAGTAGAGGAAGAGGAGGGTGGAGTTAGTGAATTAGAATTGGAAGGATAAGAGTTACCGGAGTTTTGTTGATTGGAGTGCCAATTGTTGTTGCTTGAACCCCTATTGTTGTTCCAATTGTTGTTGTTTCCATTCCAATTGTTCCGGTTGTTGTTCCGGTTATTGTTGTTGTTGTTGCGGTATGTATTATCACCACCATTGTTGTTGTTGCCCAAATAGCCAACATCCTTTCCTTGTTGTTTTGCGAAGTTGGTCTTGATAGCCTCCTTCAACTCTTTGATCTCATTATTGAGGGAGAAAATCTGATTTTGAGCTTCATGTGTGAGATTTGCTCCTTGCTCCACACGATTTCCCTCCACTTTCCGGTGGGAATACTTCTCTACGACTCTTGCTTGCTTGCTTCTCAAACCTAAACAAGAAGAGAAATCTTCTTACGAACAATCTTCCGAATCTTCGATCTTCCGTCAATCCGGAAATCTCAATCACAATCTCCACCAAAAGTGCGAGATTAGGGCAATTCTCAGCGTAACGTAGGGTGCGTCTATGCGTAAGCGAAGGTGTAAAACGAGGTCTAAAGCGAGGTCAAAGTGCGTCTAAGCGAAGGTGACGGAATCTCTCTTCGTCCGTCCTTTTATAGGGCAAGATAAAATATCGGCCTGGCCCAATCTTCTAAAAGATCGTGGCTTAAAATGTTCCACGACCGTAATTTAGAGCGTAAAAATCAACACGGTTTGAACCAAAGATTCCACGACCGTAGAAGCTGCTGGAATGAATCACGCTTCCCTTGCATGGTTCCACGGCCGTGGAACTGAACGTGGAATGTAGTACGGCCGTATTTTAGAGCGTGGTTTAAGGCAAGAACGTGATTCTTCCCTAGCCTCGTGCATTCTCCAAGTTGAACTCCTTTTTGCTCCTAAGAATGCCCTCAATCCATGGACATGTCAAACAACTTCATCCTTGCTCAATTCCGTTCGGAAGTGGCTCTCAATCACCTATAATCAACATAAAGCTTGTGTAGACATCCATATCGACAATATAGGCAAACTAGCTCACAAATGCAACAATGCTCAATCAAAGACTATCAATATGAATCAAATACACTTAGAAAACGTGCCTAAAATATCACAATATTTCATGCTAACACCTACGCACAAAGAAAGAAGTTCTTTAAGGATGTCCGGGAATACTTTTGGAATGAACCTCTCCTTTTCAAGAGAGGTCCGGATGGCATTATTTGGCGATGTGTGCCGGAAGATGAGATGCAAAGTGTCATCCGCTATTGTCATTCACTACCTTGTGGAGGACATGCTAGTTCGAACAAGACTAGCGCAAAGGTATTGCAATCTGGATTCTTTTGGCCTACTTTATTTAGAGATGTGCAATCCTTTGTTTCTTGCTGCGATGCTTGTCAAAGAACAGGTAATATCTCTAGGAGGAATGAGATGCCTCTCAATAACATCCAAGAGGTGGAAATTTTTGATGTTTGGGAGTTGACTTTATGGGACCATTCCCATCTTTTTGTGGAAACCAATACATACTCTTGGCGGTGGATTACGTTTCTAGATGGGTGGAAGCGATTGCCTCTCCCACCAATGATGCCATGGTTGTGGTTAAGTTCTTTAACAAGACCATCTTCCCACGATTTGGGACACCAAGGACTATCATTAGTGATGGAGGTTCTCACTTCATTGCCCGGCGCTTTGAAGCTCTTCTAGCTAAGTATGGGGTTACTCACAAGATCGCCACCCCTTATCATCCACAAACTAGTGGACAAGTTGAGATCTCAAATCGGGAGATCAAAGGAATTCTAGAGAAGACGGTTTCAAGGACTAGGAAGGATTGGTCTTTGAAGCTTGATGACGCATTGTGGGCATACCGGACTGCGTACAAGACTCCCATAGGAATCACACCATACAACCTTGTGTATGGGAAGTCTTGTCACTTACCGGTAGAGTTGGAGCATAAGGCTTTTTGGGCTATCAAATGGTTGAATTTCAGCATGAAGGAAGCGGGAGAGAAGCGTCTCTTGAACCTTAATGAGATGGAAGAACTCCGCTTGAACGCTTATGAAAACGCCAAGATCTATAAGGAGAGAGCAAAGCGTTGGCATGATAAGCACATCATTCCAAAGGACTTCAAAGAAGGAGATCAAGTTCTCCTCTTCAATTCAAGGCTTCGCCTCTTTCCAGGTAAGCTTATATCTCGTTGGACCGGACCTTTTCTAATTAAGCGTATTTTTCCCCATGGTGCAGTTGAAGTATGGGGTGAAGCGGGCGGAAGCTTTAAGGTGAACGGTCAACGACTCAAGAAGTATACGCCGGAACTCCAAGCTGAAGAGTTCGCGCCTACCGCACTCGAATAAGTGCGAGATTGGTCTAGCTACGGACCTTAAACAAAGCGCTTCTTGGGAGGCAACCCAAGGTATTGCATTTTTGTTTTTGTTTTCGATTCATAGTTTAGCTTAGTTTAGACGTTTTTGCTTTGTTTTGCCTTCGATTTCTTCCGGTATGTTCGTGTTTTTGGATGTAGGAACGATGGAAAAGGAAAAGGGAAGAGTAATGCTGAAGAAAAGTGACGAAACTTGGACTTTGGAGCTTTACAGAAGTTCCACGGCCTAAACCACGGTCGTGACAGCTACAGTGACCGTAATTTCCAAAAGCCTTTGAAAAATCACCAAAACCACGGTTCCGTACATTTCCACGGCCGTGGAACCCCCCGACAGACCGTGATTTTCAAAACAACAACCCTAATGATGCGAGACATATTTACTGGTTTGATGAGATTTTACAATTTGATATTGTGTGACCTATTTTATATTTTTGGACCTATTTGATATTTTTGGAAGCAAAAAACTTTATAGACCTAAATAAAAATAAACAAATTTTCAAACTCTCAAACTTCTCTAACATTTTCATGAAGTATTAATTTAATATCATTAATCACTTTTATTGATGCAAAAATATTGCTTAAGTAAACCAATACCATATTTTAATTAAATATTTAATTTGTAATTAAAAATACTTTAATCTTAATTACAATATTAACATACTCGGTCAATCTCGTGCCATTATCTTCAAACCACAAGCCCTAATGATGCGAGACATATTTACTGGTTTGAATAATGATATTAAAAGCACAAGGGCAGAGCATCACTTGTATTCAAAGATTACTCTTACGGTACTACTAAGTGGTACTTTTCTTGATGAAATATAAATGTATCATCGTCGTATTATTACAAGCACACGGCCTCGACCTAGTTTACTTAAATTTTAGCCTAAAGTAAATATTTTTGCAATAAAATTTATCTCAATTAGTGTAATATAACACACCCTTTCATATCAAATACCTGGTGTAAATCATGATAATATTTATAATTAAAAATTAATTTATATATAAGATTTATAATTTATCTTTAATCAAACAAATCTCTTTATATCAAACAATTAGTTTAAATTTTAACCTATTATTACATTAAATTTTATCTCTAATAAATAATGTCACCCTTTCATATCAAATATGTATTTTAAACCAATGTTTATAATTAAATTTTAATATATATGTAGGATTATAAAATTTAATATAAAATATTGTTGTACTTTATGTAATTCAGCAAACCCGCCCCCTTCTTAGCAAATATATTATAAGTAATTTTTATTAATAATTTAATACAAATTTAGAACTTATAGTTCTTAACATATCAAATTAATCCAAAATAATTTATAATTTATAAAATAAAATATATTAGGATCTTAAATAGTTAAAATAATAAAGTCTAATTATCGGTTGTTTGCTAAAGTATATAAGATAATAAATTGTTGTTAAATAATCAATTACAAATATCTATTTAATTATTTTTAGGAGTATCGGTACGTAATACAAGTCTATACTCATAGTTAAAAGTAAAATAATTAAAGGAAAATCAAATACCATAATAATAAATGTAATTTCATTTTTGTGTCTCATTTGAAATAATTATTAATGTCAAATATTTACAATTTATTAAAATCTAATGTGCAGTAATACACTAGTTACTAAAAAAAGACTTTAACATCTATAAGATTTGACAAACCACTAATAAAAAAAATTAGTTGAAAAATAATAAATAGTTATAATGATTAATTAATCAAAACCTCCTCAACACCGCAGCATTTACATAGTAAGAAATTTCCGGATAGCTTGTTTGTGTTACTGACATCTCTTGTGTCTGTTCTTGTATTGATTTGCTAAAAAACAAATCACATTACTGCCTCTCTCCGTCACCAATCGAAACATTGCAAACACAGTACAATTCACCTCCAGCAGCTGCCAGATCCACCGTCGCTTCCGCCTTGCTGAAGCCGGACCTCCGTTACCCGATCACCCCTTCCCGAGGTTCGTGATTTCCCACATTCTCTCTTTCCCCTCCAAGCCCTCGATGCTAGACTCTGAATCCATGATTTTTTATTGAGATAGAATCGCGACTCGAATCCCAAAATCAATCTGGAAGCACATTCCACTGAGCAATGCATCAACCTTTATGATGTATCGAAACCCTAATCTATTAGAGTGCATAATCTGGAATTGTTGTCGTCTTACTTTCTTTAATTCTGCTTGTGTGGTGAATCGTTTTTGTTTTCTCCTGGAAAGAAGGTGGAAATGTGAGTAGTAGTAGCTCCTCTTTTCCTTCTCCTTAATCGATTACTTGATCACTGATCTTGGTTTGATTTGAAATGCTTAGCTTTTATGATATTTGTTTCTTTTTGCTGATTCATGGTGGTGGTGGACGATGAAGGTATGGGTTTTAAATTAGAGAATGATCGTTTAGTTTACTGTGAGAAATTTTCAAATAGATCAAAGTGACGTGTTGGAATTTTGGCAATCAGATAGGGCCTCCTCTTAAATTTCTATTTGATCATTGAATGATGTAAGTTGTATCTGCGATGAGTCTGATTGTTGTCCAGAAAAGACTGTATGATTACTACATGACAAGTTGTATCTGTTGATTCACATGTACAGTTTTGTTTTGGTGAAATACCAAATCCAATTGGAGTCTCCTTCATTGAAGTTCCTCCTTTTCATTTATTGTTCACACTTGTCCACGGAAATCCAAACAAATTTTTCTAGGTTTTCTGTTTGTATCAAGAGAAACCATGGAGAAAAGAGATAAAAGAGATGAAAAACAGTTGACTTCTTGATTGAATGAACAATCAAAAGACAATTTCACTTTCTTTTACGGAGAGCTAGTTTTGTACTGTTTACTTATTCTAACTAACTGATTAACATGGAGAGAGATCTAGTTCTCTACCTTCATTGCATTGATGGTGTGCAAGTTGGTAAAGAAAGTGAAATTGTCTTTTGATTGTTCTTTCTTTCTGCTGAGGATGATATACATGACCGGACTAGGTGAAAATAAATACTTGACTGACAATCTTAAATCGTAATGCTGATGCTGTTTTGCCATAAACTTTGTCATCAGTGTAGTTCATTTGGTTTTATTTATCATTGCAGCAATAAAGATGAAGAGACATTTCATCGCAACCGTCTGTGGTCTTGTTGTTGTTTTGCTACAGTTCATTTTAACCGTGGAATCAACAAGTCCTGCATTTTTGTGGTCATCCCATGTTGATGATATGTATGCTTTCCTTTTCCTTTTCCTGAAATTATTTTTTTTCCTCTCTTTCTGCTTTTAGATTTTGTATATTATAAACACTATCTTTAGGTACTATATATTGCATTACCACATGTCGGACAGTTATAGCAGTTTTATCTTTTATTTAATTATGAAAGAAAGACAGAGCTTATTGAGGGGATCATGCATTTAATCTTTTTATATATAGTTAAGAGGATTCATAAGGCTTGATGACTTGTATGCTTTCAAGTTGTCTTTTTGCAGCAAATCAAAGGATCATTCATTATTTCTTTGGCATCAATACTACAAAAATGTCGACTTCTTATGTTTCACGACTAGGCAACTCAACATTGTTGTTTTGATATCCATGATCTACTCTGCTACTTATACTAGATCTGCAATATTCTCTATTGCCGGTAGCTCTATGATTTACTATTCTTCCACTCTTGTTTTTTTTTCCGTATGTTGAATCGTTCTCACCCATCTTTGCAGGTCACGAGCTGTAAATTATCAAACCATTTCTCCTACAGATCTAGCCAAGTCTATTTTATCTGAAGGAGGCTGGTCAGACTTGCTGGTACTTTCTACTGGTGTAGTACTTGACTGAAAGTTATATTCTTGTGTAACTTATTCCATCTCAGTCAACTTGATTTGGTTCCTTTTGCTTCTTTCTCTTGTTGCAGTGTGCTGGAACAAGTTCTCCTCACCCAATAGATGTTGCTCTTGTATTTGTGGGTGAAGAGGTATAATTTCATGCCGAGTTCTGTGTTTTGATATGTTTGAAGAGCATGTGACAGGAAATACCTAATTTGACTGATCGATGCTGGTTACTGTACATATGCAACAATCCGGGAAAATATTTTGTTGTGCTCTTGTGCAACTCATTAAAATCAATATTGTATTTTCCTCACTAATGTGAAGTCTGTTATATAGGAGAAATTCTTCAATATTAGCAATCAAGTTTACTTCTACCATTCATGTTTGTTTCTGATTTACTATTTCAAATATGCATTTGCAGTTTTCTGGTGCTGATGCAAACTTATTTCCGAAGTCAAGTTTAGTGGATTTGCTCAAGGTAAGCTGAATTTCAAATTTTTTTTTTATAATAGGTATGTGAATTCTGATCCCTCATTTGCTATAAGCAGGCTTCTTTCACAAGGTCCAATTTCTCCATGGCATTTCCATATCTAGCAGTAACTGATAAGAATGGAAGTATGGGGGATTTGCTGCTCACAGAATTTGAGGAAACATGTGAGCATGGAATCGGAGTTGACAATATTATTCTGACAGGTTCCTGTTCAGCAAATGGCAAAGGATATAAAGTTGCAGAACTGGATTCCATATATGTAAGTTGGAACAGAATACTTAGGTGCTGAGATTCTTCATACTTTAAGTATACTAATACTTTTCTCTTTCATTTCAAATAAAATATATTAGGATTATCTGAGTGCAACAACAGCCAAGGAGAGCAAAGGAGTAAGGAATCTTATTGTATACTGTCATGGAAGCTCCGATCCTTCCACAGGACTCAACCGGCCTTATTCTGAAAGTAAAATATTCTGAACCAAAGATACATATCTGTGATGTTAAGATTTAAAGAGGCTTCGTAGTTTAACTTAACGTTTTCTGTTCACCTTTAAACTGCAGGTGATGTTTTCACCAATGTCATAAGCTCTATGGACCAAGCTGGGCTGAAGTATACAGCGCTTTACGTGTCCGATCCATATAACTTGGTTGAACATCCTTCTAGACGGCATACCCAAAGGTTTCTTGTCCAAGGGTCTTATGGAAATGCATCATCAAATTCAACTTGTGATGGAGTATGCCAGATTAAAACCTCTCTTCTAGAAGGAATTTTTACTGTAAGTTGTTTTAATAAACTTCTTGGGATAAAACTTAGTATAAATTATACACAAGTAGTATTTGTGTATACTATATTATCTATGGGTAATATTGAAACACAATAATGTAGTATAGAACATTAAACATAACAGTTGCTTTTATAGATCAAATGTTATATATCCAAACCAACCCGATGCATACATATTGTTTAGAAATGTCAACTTAAACTGTAAAAGAAGGTCTTAATGTAGCTTCATTTGATTGTTGGTCGTGTATCAGGGGCTTGTCTTGCTATTAATACTCATATCAGGACTCTGCTGCATGATGGGTATCGACACGCCTACAAGATTTGAGGCAGCACAAGATTCTTGATGAATTGTTCTCCATTACAGAAGCTTATTTCACAGCACATTGGCCCTGGGCCTGTTCTCTAATGGTATTGATTCTCATATTACCTTGTCTTTACAGTACTGTGCCCACATCACTGGTCACACTAATTCTAGTCTCTTGGCTTTGACTTTTGGTCGGGAATGGGCATCTGATACGTCACCTTTTGGTTACTGTTTTTTTGGAAATATAAAAGCCATTGTTGAGGTTGATATGATATAATATTTGTGTACTAAATTTGAATGAAACCCCTGTAATTATAATCTGGTATCAATTAGGCGTGTCTTAGCAGGTGATCAAGCCTTGAACTGGTCAGTACGTACCACATATGATTATGGGGAGACTATAAAGCTCTGCCTCAATCATTTCTTAACATTATCCATTCTTTAATTAAAGTTATAAAATAGAGGCTCTCTTTAGCCTTATACGGAAAAAGGGACTACGTATGTGTTGGAATGCTCAACCTTGTCATAATCAAAACTATAATTACTAGTTTAATTAATACAGTATTGATCTCTGCTGGGTATGTCTTTGGGATAGGAGCCTTGCAACTACTCTAGGAGACCAGCCCAGATTGGTCCCTCCTTGAATACATGATTTAAATTAACAGTATGCCAGTTCTACTAACTAGAAGAACAAATTTGAAGTCAAGCTCGTTGGTCTTGTTGGACTAATTTATATTTTGAACTGGATCTTGATTAATTAAGGCAATGGGCTGTAATACTACGAGTCAAGATCGAAATAAAAATGTCTAATTTAGAGCTAGGAATGATAAGGACCCATGTTGTTTGATAGTTATCGTGGAATGAAATCACCTCCATTCACGTGATAAGGTAACTTTCAATATCTATATCTTTTCTAATAATTTTTAAAGGGTTTGATAGGTATTCTCCAGTCTACCTCAAGGATACTACTATGTTCAGATACATGCTAGGTAGTGTAAAACGTAATTTAACACATCTAAAGCAAAAACACCCAGAACAATTTAGAGTGATTGTCTTTAAGAGTAACAAGAATACAGGAAATTTGTTCACGAGGTTCGGATCAAGTCCTACGTCTGGAGATCTCAGTCAGATCCAATCCACTATAGTTTCAAAACCAATACAAGCAAGAAATTAACGAGGGGAAAGCGTAAGCGTAAAACCAAAACAAAGGAAGCAAGAGTAGAATCGAAACTGAATGAACACTAAAACGCACGAGTCTAAAGATCCAACGATCTTCTTTTTGATCCACACACAAAGGTTGTTCAAAGTTCTTCATCAAGCCAGAAAACGTCAAAGACTCCGACGCCTGATCTTTCTTTCGGTTGTGGAAGCTATCACTCATATGAAAACAATTCTAGGAAGGAGAAACCACCTATTCGTTCAAGAACACTCAAAGATGAAGGAGAGCGGAAAAGAAGAGAGGAGAGGAGGAGAATCAATTATTTGGGTTTAGGTGAGCTTCGGTTAACCTTTTATCTCCCCCTCTTCTTCAAACGATGTTATTGGCATCAATGAACAAACGCACCAAACATAAACCCGGTTCAGAAGCAAGCGTGTCTCAAATGCCGGTTAAAACAAAAAACCCAGTTCAAGCCATTTGGATCCTACATAAAACACAAGGTTGGGCTCCTTGGTTTGTTGGGCCTTTGAGAGCCCAATTAGCTCAGAATTCTAGTAACCATGCTCAAATATGATCATCAATCCAAATGCCTCACAATTCCTGTTTCATCACTGCTTCGAGACTCACCGGCTTCATTGCAAGGAATTACTCCTTTCAATTTACCCTCCAAATTCTTGTGTCTAAGTTTTGAAAAACATTTCGAAGTCATAAATTTTTTTTTACAGTGGGTAGGCAACCATCATTGATCCATACTTCTTTAGTCTTCTACGTGATAATAGTAAGATGAAGAAAATCCTTACAGAACAAATTTATAATTAGTAACAACTTTGATACCAAAATTAGCTGGATTTACCTCTCCTTTTATTTTATGTACACTTAGCTCCTTATTTACAATCTTATGCCTTATATAATGATATCTCATACCTATGTGCTTTGTTCTCTCATGGTAGACTAGGTCTTTGTAGTAGAAAAAGAGCACTCTGACTATTAGTGTAAAGTGTAACACTATAAGGCTTGTTCTCAATCTCTTTGAGAATGCCTTTTAACCACACACTTCTTTAGCTGCTTCACTAGCAACTACATATTCAACCTCTGTTGACGAAAGAGCAACAATAGACTATTGTTGTGACTTTCAAGATACACAATTTTCAGACCAGGTGTATACATAAGTTGCGGTAGAACTTCTAGTGTCCTTGTTACTAACATAATCTAAGTCAATTGATCGTGGAAGTTTTACCAAAAAGTAACAACAAAATCCTCCGCAAGTATTACAGGATCATATGTAATATAATCTGGTATCGAATCACGGGAACCGCGTCTGTTTAGATATATAAGATAGGAATTACGCTAAGTAAAGGGAGAAGAGAGAGACAAAATGGAAGAGAAAAAACTAACTATGAAAGGTATGAGAAAAAAAGAAAGTAATGATTGTTAAGGACAAAATAAGGAGGGAGGTGATCTAAGGAAACATGAATCTCCACTATAATAAATTGAAGTAAGATTAGATATATGAAACTCATTAACATTGATATTTGAACATTGTAGGTAACCATCTAAAATAGCCTTTGGTATAGACAAACAAAGACCGTGCTTTCCAACTCACGTAGCTCTCGATCCAGCGGTTTGAGAAGTATAGGAAAATCCATTAAACACTTAGAAATCCGGAAAATAATAGGAACAAGCTTCACTTTTGGCTCTTCAGTTGGAAAAAGGTACAAAGACCAAAACTTTCTACAATAGTTAGAAATCCTCGAGCCAATTATAAAACATTACTCTCAAACCAAGTGCTATTTAAAAAATCGAATAAAACACCCTTCGTTTGTGGCTCTTCAGTTTTTTTTTATCTAAACCAGTTATAAACACCACTTCTTTCGAAGGTAAACAAAAGGTAGGAATTAAGCGCTTTGAAAAGAAGCAATATCACAATCTCAATTAACAAACATATATGCAATGACAAATCAAACCATTATAAGGATCATACAATTCTTAGTTAAAGAGAAATCATCCAGACGTGATAAAACAAAAGACTTTCATGAATGTCAAACCTGAAAAGTACTTATATAACGAAGGAAAGGTGATGTGGGGTTTGAAGCCATTGTTCCCGATCTAAGTTAGAAGTCCACGGAATCAATAACTGGGGCAAATCTTGGTTAGAATCTCGGGCGAGATTGCTAATAATAGACCGAGATGTGTGAAACTCGAACACAAAAGAATGTGAGTTGATGAAATGATAATGAATAGATAAGAAGATGCAAAATAGGGATTGAAATTGATGGAAATATAGGAAGATACAAACCAAGATATTATTGCAAAAAATCTTGACCAATTGGATCAAAACCCCTTAACAAAGAGCTTAACTTAACCATCCCTTCTTCAACCTTACACAAGCCAATAAGGTAGCAAACACTTCTTGGATGGCCTTTGAAGATGACAACTCCTTCTCCTTCAATGCTCTTGCTCTTGCTCTAGTGATTGGTACATGTGTAGGGTTTGTTTAGGATGGTCCTACATCATACTCCCCTTCTTGAAAAGTATTCATCCTCGAATCATCAACATGCTCATTACTAGTCATGTAAGGACTCAAATCTCCTACATTGAAGGTAGGACTTACTCCATAATCCTACGGAAGCTCCAGGACCTAAGCGTTGTTGCCAACCTTGCGCAACACTTTAAATGGTCCATATCCTCATGGAGACAACTTAGATTTTCTCTTCTCTGGAAATCGCTCTTTCCTTAGATACAATCAAACTAGATCTCCCGGTTTGAATAACATTTTCTTGCGATTCCGATTTGCCTTGGTATCCACGACTTTCCGTTTTTCCTCCAGCCTTATGCGTGTCCTCTCATGTAGATTCTTGATGAACTCCACCTGTTTTCCTACATTAAAATCTACTCGCGCCTCTACAAGCAACGATATAAGATCAAAAGGGGTCAAAGGATTCAACCCATAGACACACTCAAAAGACGTTAGGTTAGTAGATGAATGAATCGTTCGATTATATGCAAACTCCAAATGTGGTAACATATCTTCCCAAGCACTCAGATTGTCTTTCTCAACAGCCCTCAAAATGGTAGTTAAATCCTATTAGTAACCTCCGTTTGACCATCCATTTGAGGATGACTAGAGGTCGAAAATAACAACCTAGTTCCTAGCATTCCCCAAAGAGTTTTCCAAAAGAAACTAAGAAACTTAACATCTTTATCACTCACAATAGTCCTAGGTACTCCATGTAATATAAAAATTTCCCTAAAGAACAAGTTAGCAACATTATAAGCATCATCGGTCTAATGACAAGCAATAATGCAAGCCATTTTAGAAAAGCGATCAACAACCACAAAAATAGAATCTCTCCCCTTCTTAGTCCTAGGTAATCCTACAAAAAAATCCATACTAATTTAAAGCCACGGTGAGGTAGGCAAAGTAAGAGAGTGTACAAACCACGTGGTTTCAATCTATCCTTATCTTTCAAGCACATAAGACATCTCTTTATCATATTCTCAACATCTTTAAGCATATGAGGCCAATACAAGTGTGAATGAAGTGTATGAAATGTCTTATCTTTACAAAAGTTTCCCATTAAACCATCCATATGAGCTTCCTCAACAAGTAAAAGTCTAAGAGAACATCTAAGAATGCACACTTTATCCTCACGAAGTAAAAACCCTTAAAAATGTAGAATCTATCTCGTGAAGTCCGAGATTTACAATGCTAAAAAATACCACCAAAATCAATATCATCCATATATAGATCCTTAATGTAATAGAAACATAAAAACCTTAGAATCCATAGTAGTGAACAAAGAATATCTCCTAGAAAGGGCTTCATCAACAACATTATCTTTTCCCTTCTTATACTTAATGATATATGAAAAAGTTTCTATAAACTCCATCCATCTACCATGCCTTCTATCCAACTTATCTTGACTCCTAAAGTTCTTTAAGAACTCATAATAAGTTCTAAAAATAAATTTATTAGGCCAAAGGTAATGTTGCCATGTCTTGAAAACTCAAAATAATGCATATAATTCCTTATCATATGTCGAATAATTCATGCATGCTCCCTTCGAGTTTCTCACTAAAGAATGCAAGTGGCTTACCTTCTTGCATGATCACTCCTCTAATTCCAATTCCCGATGAGTGACACTCAACCTTAAATGGTTTAGTGAAATCCAGAAGTGCTAGTAGTGGTGCATGTGTTAGTTTCCACTTCAATTCCTTAAATGCCTTCTCTTGTGCATCTCCCCACTCGAACTGTACTTGCTTCTTTATGAGAGACATGAGGGGGGATGTAATGGTACTGATTCCCGTACAAAACGTCTATAGAAGGTAGATAATCTACATAATGATCGAACATGGCCGAATGTTATTGGTGTAGGCCATTCTTGGATTGCTTTGATCTTCTCTTCATCCACTTCTAGACCTCTTGTACTCACTATAAATCCAAAGAAAATAACTTGATTAGTACTAAAGTCACATTTCTTAATATTAGCATATATAGATTTGTTTCTAAAAGTTCCTAGTACATCCCTCAGGTGCTCTTCATGCTCCTCAAGTGATTCGTTGTAGATGAGAATGTCATCAAAGTAGACAACCACAAACTTCTCAATGAAATGACGTAAGACATGATTTATCATTCTCATGAAAGTGCTAGGAGTGTTAGTCAAACCAAAATGCATAACCAACCACTCATAAAGACATAACTTAGTCTTGAATGCTGTCTTCCATTCATCTCCTTCTCTCGTTTGAATCTGATGGTATCCACTTTTAAGGTCAATCTTTGAAAACAAAGTAGATCCACTAAGCTCATCTAGCATATCATCCAGACGGGGAATGGGATGTCAATACTTGATAGTAATATTTCTAATTGCTCGACAATCAACACACATCCTCCAAGTGTTGTCCTTTTTGGGAACCAAAAGGACGGGGAATGCACATGGACTTAAACTCTCTCGTACATAGCCTTTATCCAAAATCTCTTGAACTTAATCCTAAATCTTCTAACTCTCTTAAGGACTCATCCTATAAGCGGGTCGATTAGGAAGTGAAGCTCTTGGAATTAAATCAATTTGATGCTCAAGGCCTTGGAAAGGTGGAAGTCTTGCAGGATTCTCATTTGAAAATACATCACAAAACTCATCCAAAAAAATTAAAATGATTTTGGGTAAGGTAGCCTTATCTTCATCACTCAAAGTCATTAGGATTTTACATAGACTCATAAGAACAATATCCAAATATAATCATCAATAAACTCCCTTTTAGATGCCAAAAGAGCTCGATTAGTCTAGCAGAATGAATCTCGGTGGTAATCTCGGGCGAGATTTTATCATTGGGCCAAAATTCTGATGAATTGGGACGAGGTCTGGCATTGGAGTGAGAATCTCCTACACTGGGGCACGATTTTGTATTTCTCGGGCGAGATTTTGTACCTTTGACTGAGATTTCTTCTCTGCAGCGTGTTTCTCGCTCTCGTTCCTTTCGTTGTTCCTTCTTTTTTGTCATAATGTTCTGAAACCTGTAAAGGAGTTGATAACTCCACCTTGGTTATATATTTGCATATGTGATGATGGAAGACTTAACATTATGAGCGGCTTTAATACTAACAAATATTGATTATATTTCTAGATAGCATGGTTTGGTTTTGTGTTTGTCAAAAGTGTGCAGGACTTAGAAAGCATTTCAAAGGATGAATGGATGTAACATCCGGAATTTTTATTCCGGATTGTTAGCCAGTTACCGACCTTCCCGCAGGCGCGCCTCAGTCTTCCCGCAGGCACGAGGCGCTGAGTAACGGGATTATCCCGAAATCTAGTTCCGACCTCTCGTTTGTCCCTCTTGTTTTTGGACCCCTCGGTTCCTAGCGTAAATGAGAGGAAGGGTCAACTAACCTTTGGGTTCCCTCTTTTGTGGCAGCCTTGGCACTTCTCTCTCTCTCCCTTCCTCATTTCACGTTACTCTTTTCCCTCTTCCTTCACTTGAGCTCTCTTCTCTCTCTTTCCCATTGGATCTCTAGGAGTGTGGCTAGCAGTGGAGAGTTGTGGGTTTCAGTTTGGTAAGTCTTTCCCCTCCCTCTCTTCTTCTTCCTTGCTGAACATCTTCTTCTTCTCCATTGCCATGTGTGTGTTCTTGGCTCGATTAGGTCGTGAGGGAGACTCTATATACCATGGATGATGTTTGGAGAAGACCCATCAAGAGAAGGAGGCCATTGAAGCTCAAGATCCACAGTCGAAGACGAAGAAGACGTTGTTTCTGGAGTTCAGCCGCGGGGGCGGACTTTGTGAGCCGCAGGGGCGGATTCAGTAAACCACGGGGGCGGTCAGCAGCGCCATGGGGGCGGCGGCAGGATTGCCAGCAACCGCGGGGGCGGATGAAGCCACGGGCGCCGTGACCTTCAGCACGCAGTCGCACCAGCTTGTTTCCGCGGCTGCGTTTCTTCAACAGTAGGCTCTTCTCCTCCTTCCTCCTTGGTTCCTTCCTTTGTTTAGAGGTTGATATATGTTAGTAGCATGCCTAGGGTGGACCTATGGTAGTTGTGAATGCCACCTAGTGGTTGAGAACCTAGGATCCCTTATGGCTCGATGTAGTTGATGGCTTTGAGTTGTTTGAGCATGTTGGATCTTTCTAGGCTAGATTGACTCTCCTAGACTTTTGTTCATGACCATGTGAGCTATAGGCTGTTGTGAGTTTCCTTTGCTTGTTGAGAGTGTTATGAGTACCATGGATCCTAGGATGCTTTCCTAGTTTGAGAGTTGGGTGATCTTGCTTAGATCACTAGAGTGAAGTCTAAGACTTCTTGAGCGTGAGTTTGTGTTGATGAGTGTATTCTTGTATGAGCAGGTTGTGTGCTTCCTCTCTAAGGAAGCTAGAGTGTTGTGAGTTGAGAGACGAGGTAAGTCTCCGGACTTACTTAGCCATATTCGTCGTATTAGATTCATTGTGTGCTTGGTGGTGTGTGTTTATTGTTTTGTTATAACTTATAAACCGGATAATAGGACTACCGACCTTATATGTTATTTTGGCTCAAGTGTATGATAACGGGCGGTGACATCACTACCTAGCTTCCCGTGAGAGCTAGGAGGTTCTCGGCGACTGACCCGTGCTAGTTAGACGGTCGGAGGCATCCGACCGTTCCATTGCCGGAGGAAGGGACCGAGGCGAGTTTCCGGGAGATTCTCGTGTCACAAAAAGAAGTTGAACTAGAACGGGATATGACCTAATAAATAAAGATAATAACCGGATTGTTTGTGGAGCATGTTTATGTGATGTGTATATATATATGTTTGTGGTTGTGCCTTCACCATGTCTTTAATGCTTCGAATGTAGCTAACGGTTTTAAACCGCTTGTTGTAGATGCCCCGCAGGTTAGGGATGCCGCCGAGTGAGGTGGAAGAGTGGACGGCCGAGGGTCGCCGTACATTATAGGACGGGGGCGTTTTTTGGGATTGTTGTGTTTGTTATGTTACCTTTTGTTGGGATTGTGGTTGTTGTACGTTTCAGTTTATGTCTTGTGGAGTTTTTGTTGTTTTGAGGACTCGGCTGAGTTTCCAAGTTGTACTCTTTACCTTTTTTCGTCTTGTATACATTAAAACGTTTTCGAGTTTTAAGCCTTTATTTGTGCCATGTTGGAAAGGTCCGGTGAGATTGTTGTCGGGCTAAGGGTCGGGACCCATTGTGTGGTCACGCCCGTAGCATTCCAATATCCCGCGGATTCGGGGTGTTACAAAGTGGTATCAGAGCCCTAGGTTGACAACAATGGCACTCGCAACCTTCTAAAGGCCGAATGAGGAATAAACAGAACCCTTCGGGTTCTGACCTTTTTGGTTTTAAAAAAAAATTAAAAATTCATATGCATGAGTCGGGATTGGGTTAGAATGTACGGGACCACCACTCCTCACGCAAACCTCGGCGACATAGATTTCTGGATTTGACTCATGTAAGTATAATTACCTAGTTATCTATATTATGACCTTAGGGTTGTTGTTGGACTCGTATGTACTTAGATATGCACGTGACCTTAGGATGTTTCGGCTTGTATGCCTTGGTTGTATATGTGGATTATAAGTTGCATGATGGACATGATTGTGTATAGTTGTATATGTGGATGATGATGTGTATTAGACTTTGTATTGATATGATGGCATGTTGGATGTTTATGTTAGTAGAGATATGGACTTAGGATTTATATAGTTATGTATATGTAGACTTATACATATAGTAGTATGTGGAGCTATGTGACCTTTTAGCTAAGATGATGATATGATATCATCACCTTTAAGGCTATGATGTAGCTTATGACGAAGTTCATAAGTAGTAGAAGACACTCAAGTATCGAGTTGGGGCATTTTGTGCTAACGAACACAATGACGTTCTCGAATCCCTTTTAAAGGATGTCGAAGAGGAGGATTGGATGCAACGTAAATGAAGGACAACCAAGTAAAAGAACAACACGGGATAGCTTAAGAGAAAGCGGAATGGAGACCATACGGGAGTAACATGAAGATGTGGAAGTGGCTACCAATGCAAAGGATTTACGAATTAGGAAGACAACGGGACCTTTGGAGATAACGTATACAAGTTCTTCAAGAAAATGCGGGGACAACTAGAGATGCGAATCAAGGAGGAGATGGGTGCATTCCCATAATGTTATAGACGGCACCCCAGTACGAGAAGTAAAGCTTCTTTTAGACGCTCCAAGACTTTGGAGTCAAGACGTGAAGAGTGATCGAACCCGGTGTGAGATATGTAGGATACCGTAAGTTAAGCTTACGAGGTACCGTTAAGTGAAGAGTCAAAATTACGAGAGTAACGAGAAGATTCACCTGGAGTTAACCGAATTCCGTTATGGTGATAAGGCTAGGAAACGCCCAGAAGATAGAAGTGTGAGTAGGCGTGATCCCGAGAAGAGGAATGACACAACAAGGAGCTTTAGTTATGAAAGGACTTAAGAGGACAACCAAGGAATACACAAGCTGTTGCTGAATAATGTTGGAGCTTTTTGTAGAAGACACGCTTACAAGATGTCGTGAGGTGTGGGTAAGCCTATGAAGGCGAGTTATATGGAACGTGAGGCCTATAAGAGTGTGACTACATTATGGAAAAGGAAGAAAGCACGGAACGTGGAAGGAGCTAACGGAGTTGAGACGGAGTACCCAAGGAGGGTGACCTTCATAAGAATAGTGACATGAAGTATAGAGGAATGGTAAGTCCTTGATCTTAGAGAAGGTCCACCATAAGCTTATTGGTGATGACCGAGAATGCATAAAGTGCGGGTTGCCTGTGAGGATTGGTAGATGAGAGGTATAACCCAAGCGGAGACTATACAGGAATGGTAACAAGAGTTGGTGTATGCCCGACAGTTCAATGCCAATGGTAAGGAGGTGTAGCAACCAAGGTTCATTGTCTTGGCCATATAGCGTTAAAGAGCTTAAAGCAAGTAACCATAACCGACCTCCCGGGGAGGGATCGTAACGACCTTACGTGACCTTTTACGGTCATGAGATGGACATATGGAGGAATGGGGCGGATTGGAACCTTTAAGTTTTCAGCATGATAAAGTGATCTAGTGGTTCAGGGGGAAGTGAAGCTTCCCGGGTTGCTTTAAGCAAATGAGAAGATATGGAAAGAAGATGCATGTTATTTCGTTCTTATGAAACGAATGATAAGTTGTTGTGAACAAGAAATGAGTCGAAGTGGTTAGACTCACCCAAAGGAGCCATGGGGACTACGGTGTGAAACAAGCGACCGAAGCTACAGTAACGTTGTAGGCTTTAAAGTGTAAGGTGGTGGTACTTGAGGGATCATGAATCAGAAGTTTCCGCGGCTGGAATGGAGAATTCGTTCGGTCTTTCCCTCAAGGAAATTCTAGTACGAGTTTTAAGGGAAGGTACGAGTCGGGAAGTTACATATGAGTACGATGTTTTGTATGATCGTTTTGCAGTCGAGATGTTACCCGATCTGGGTGGAGAAAGGAAAGGAATTAAGTAAGATGACATTTCGGGTTGGTATGGTCACTACAAGTAGTAGTTGAAGCCTTTTGAAATCACAAGTGCGATTGATGTGTTGGAGTTTACATAGAGAAGTATCCATCGGTTTACTGAATCGAGTTGCGATGAAGTCGCGCAATTTATGGTGTTTTAGGCGATTCCAAGTGGGACACTAACCTAAGGATTGCTATGACAGTTATTGGTGCCTTAGTTGCAAGATAGATTCTTATGTTCAGATTTGACGATGCCTTACTGTACTCTCAGAATTGGGAGGAACAGGCTTGACATGGGACGACAAGGATACCAGTTATGCAGGATAAGAGGATAGCTAGAGTTATCTAGGTGGGTTGGGACGTCCGAGGTAACCTCCTTAGAGACATAACAGGTTGAGAATATCCAGTAGATCAGTTCAGAACGAGGTGGTAGTTTCGGTAATACCTTCGAGGCATGTTGATGAGATATGAAGCTTATAAGTTGGTAGGTCAGAACCGCCGAGTTGCGGGATGGTTCTGACGTTTTCTTTCCTTCTAAAGGGGACAATTGGATCGTGGGATCCAAGACGTATCCGTGGAGTTTTGATAGAAGCAGAAGAGGTGGGTGGCCTCCATTTCGTTGTCTTTGTCACCAACATCCAGTTATGGGACTGTATGATATTATGAATACATCCAAGCGGGGCTTGGAATGAGTATGAAATGACAAGAGAGATTTCGTGTGTATTTAGACAATTGCGGGTATGTCGGAAGAATAATCGACTAAGGGTCGAAGATTAGCCAGTTTGGGACGCGTGCTTATGGTGGTGTCGATTTAGCTACAGAGTAACATGCTAGGCATGCATGCACAATAAGAGTATGATACATGTATATATACTCACTCAGCAAGAGTTGAGTACCCCACAGAGGCGACTATTAGAGATGGTTAAGGACGTTAGTCGAAGATGGTCTTTGAAGGGCTTTGAGAAGGATCCGGGATAGAAGGTTACGAGGAGATACCCCATATTTACCTTTATGGGCTGATGGTTTGTTGAGACCATGTCGTTGGTAAGAGATATCCGGTTTAGGATAAGCGAGACGGGCTTAAGGTCGAGATGTCTAAGTACTTAACCCTTATGTGAACCACCATCAGGTCCGGTTAAGCAACATAAGACGAGAAAGGAGACTTCATCCACCATGAGTTATGCAGTGGGATTGGTAGAATACCTATAGGGAGATTGTTACTAGTTTGGGACCATGTAACGAAGGTGACGTGGTTGGGTCATTGGGAACCAACCGATGGAGATGATATATTTACACCCCTTTTTGGGAAACAAGGCCGATAAGTCGGCTAGTTGGGAAGTCCTTAATGGGATAGCAAGATGTTTGGTATACCGAGTATCGTTATCTCGGAGTGAGATGAGTGTTTTGTTTCGGGAATTTGTGGGCGGCAAGATCGTGCCGCATAAGAGACCCTATGTCTTACATGATAGTTTCACGTTGGATAATGGATCGAGTACGAAGGACTTTGGTGTCCAGTTGATGTCATGTAGAGGGTATGTGTGCGAGTTAAGGGGGTAAAGGTAGACCTGATACCCTCCCTTGGGTTGAGCTATCGTTACGACAGTTGAGAGGCACTGTTGTGAAGGCATTGTTCAAAGCAAGTTGTGGACGGAAGTGCGGTACCTGATGATGTTAGAATTGGTGAGTACATGTAAGTTTAGCTGAACAAATACGTGATGACCTTGCTCGAGTATCGGTGGTCCAAAGGCGGATGCTAGACAGGCTAAGTCACGAGAAAGTATGCACCGAAAAGAGGTACGAACCCCCTCGGGTTCGGATACGGAATGAGTCGATATAAGAGTGTCACGGATGTGAGGCGTCATACGTGTTGGCTACTAGAAGAGAGTTGGGTTCCAGTATATTAGACCTTTTGGGGGGGGGGGGATATTGATGCGTGTTGGGAAGTAGTTTACCAGTTGGCGTGGCCACCTAGAGTGGAGGATGTTCACCAGATTTCAGGTGTAACGGTCGATGGAAGACGTGTATGGATCGAGATATGATCTTAGTTGTGATGATCTAGGGATAGACGAGGAGCCGTTGAGGCTACCGAGAGGATGTGAGATAGTATCCTTGTTGGAGTTCGTATGATGACCTAGTTACATCGAGTTGACCGACAACTTAGATATTAGGTGCATGTGTGTTTTTATGTGTTTGGTGCCCCAAGCGGGAATGCGTGTATGATTGATTAGCTTTTGGCTTTTATGCGCTACGCGGTTCACACGAGTATGTATGCAGGCCTTGCGAGGTCTTGACGTGGTTACACGAGTGGGTGATGGATATCGATTAGGGAGTTACACGTTACGGTTTTGAGTGGTTACCGAGTTCTTACCGAGAGTTTTACGTTTTGCAAGTTTCGGGACAAAACATCTTTTTAGGGGGATTAGTTGTAACATTCGGAATTTTTATTCCGGATTGTTAGCGAGTTACCGACCTTTCCGCAGGCGCGCCTCAGTCTTCCCGCAGGCACGTGGCGCTGAGTAACGGGATTATCCCGAAATCTAGTTGTGACCTCTCGTTTGTCCCTCTTGTTTTTGGACCCCTCGGTTCCTAGCGTAAATGAGAGGAAGGGTCAGTTGACCTTTGGGTTCCCTCTTTTGTGGCAGCCTTGACACTTCTCTCTCTATCCCTTCCTCATTTCACGTTACTATTTTCCCTCTTCCTTCACTTGAGCTCTCTTCTATCTCTTTCCCCTTGGATCTCTAGGAGTGTGGCCAGCAGTGGAGAGTTGTGGGTTTCAGTTTGGTAAGTTTTTCCTTTCCCTCTCTTCTTCTTCCTTCCTAAACATCTTCTTCTTCTCCTCTTCTTCTCCATTGCCATGGATGAAGCATTTGAGGAGGCGATTCCTTAGATCCTTTGCATGTGTGTGTTCTTGGCTCGATTAGGTTGTGAGGGAGACCCTATATACCATGGAAGATGTTTGGAGAAGACCCAGCAAGAGAAGGAGGCCATTGAAGCTCAAGATCCACAGTCGAAGATGAAGAAGACGTTGTTTCTGGAGTTCAGCCACGGGGGCGGATTTAGTAAACCGCGGGGGCGGCGGCAGGATTGCCAGCAGCCGCGGGGCGGATGAACAGTGCCGCGGGCGCCGTGACCTTCAGCACGTAGTCGCGCCACCTTGTTTCCGCGGCTGCGTTTCTTCAACAGTAGGCTCTTCTCCTCCTTCCTCCTTGGTTCCTTCCTTTGTTTAGAGGTTGATATATGTTAGTAGGATGCCTAGAGTGGACCTATGGTAGTTGTGAATGCCACCTAGTGGTTGAGAACCTAGGATCCCTTATGGCTCGATGTAGTTGATGGCTTTGAGTTGTTTGAGTATGTTGGATCTTTCTAGGCTAGATTGACTCTCCGAGACTTTTTTTCATGACCATGTGAGCTATAGGCTGTTGTGAGTTTCCTTTGCTTGTTGAGAGTGTTATGAGTACCATGGATCCTAGGATGCTTTCCTAGTTTGAGAGTTGGGTGATCTTGCTTAGATCACTAGAGTGAAGTCTAAGACTTATTGAGCGTGAGCTTCTGTTGATGAGTGTATTCTTGTATGAGCAGGTTGTGTGCTTCCTCTCTAAGGAAGCTAGAGTGTTGTGAGTTGAGAGACGAGGTAAGTCTCCGGACTTACTTAGCCATATTCGTCATATTAGATTTATTGTGTGCTTGGTGGTGTGTGTTTATGGTTTTGTTATAACTTATAAACCGGATAATAGGACTACCGACCTTATATGTTATTTTGGCCCAAGTGTATGATAAAAGGCGGTGACATCACTGCCTAGCTCCCCATGAGAGCTAGGAGGTTCTCGGCGACTAGCCCGTGCTGGTTAGACGGTCGGAGGCATCCGACCGTTCCATTGCCGGAGGAAGGGACCGAGGCGAGTTTCTGGGAGATTCTCGTGTCACAAAAAGAAGTTGAACTAGAACGGGATATGACCTAATAAATAAAGATAATAACCGGATTGTTTGTAGAGCATGTTCATGTGATGTGTATATATATATATATATATATATATATATATATATATATGTTTGTGGTTGTGCCTTCACCATGTCTTTAATGCTTCTGATAGCATGAATTATAGTCTATATTTTGGGGCCTGTTTAGACGTTTTATCTTCAATAATCTTCATGTTTGGATGTATATTATTTGATTATATTGTCATTTCATCTACCTTTGCGGGAATCGAGGTCTACACCAAGTTTCGTTGTAATCGTAGGTAAAATGGCACGTTTTGCATCAAAATGGAGCTAAAGGAGCTAAGGAGTCATTGGAGCTACATTCAGGAGCATAAGGAAGAATCCAGAAATCATGGAAATGGATTGAAGATTCACTTTGGACCAGATTTGAGAGATTTCACATTCAGTTTAGAGTCACCTCGGTCAGCTACAGTACCATCTCGACCGAGGTGATCCAGAGGAGCTGCTCGACCGAGGCGAATACCTTGGACGCGGCGAGATATATTTTATTCTTGGCTGAGATCTTTTATCTTTGGAAAGAGGATCTTATATTTTTAGGCTGGATTCCTGGAAGGAAGAAGATAATTCAGCTGATATATTTTACCTATTTTATGGGAAAATATCTTTCTAAGATCTTTTATCTTTGGGAGGTAATTTTCCTATAAAAAGGGTTTGATTTTCCACAAATCCGGCATCCGCTTACGGCTGGAAAACATCCACTACAGCGGGGAGATTTGAAGAACCTTTTTTGAAGTTTGAAGGAAGATTGAAGGAAGGAAGTTGATAGCTTTTATAGCTTTTGTGAAGGGTTTTGTAAGATTTTCTTAGATTCCCTTCTTTGTTGATTATCTTATTGGATTGTGATCCAAGGAACGCTTGTTTGTTTGATAATTGATTCAGTTATTGAAGCCTTTTTGTTAAGGTTTTTGTGTTCAATTATTCACCTTCTTCCCTTATATTTGATTATTGCTTTCATGATGATGATTGGCTAATTTCTTTGTGTGATTATAGGGTGATTGGCTGAAGGTTGTAGGAAAAACAATAATAGAATAATCTTAAATTCCAGTAGGACCCTGAAAGCTCGAGTCTTTATCCTTAACCCTAGAACATCTCGCTCAGTCGATGAACATCTCGGCCGGGGTGGAATTCGTCTGACCGAGGTGACTTATCTGATCCGAAACTGAGAGTTAAGTGTTAGAGTTTGCCAAATCCTATTCTTATTATACCTTTCCTGGTTCAATGCAAGCTTAGGATGAGACTTACCCGGTAATTCCTTTGTTTGTTTACCTAAGATCATAAGTATAGGTAATAAAGGTTTATCCTTTATTGGGGGTTTGATTGTGCTTTCATTCCATCTTTGTGAGTTAGCCTGAGACTTACCCGGTAAAGGTTGATTCTATTCCCTTAGGCGGCGTGTTAGTTTGAGGTTATAGTTCTTTTCCTTAATTCCTTGAGACTTACCCGGTAATAGGAGTTACGGTTTGGGATTAGTGAGTAGTGAGGCTTACCCGGTGATCTATTCCACTTTAGAAACACCTTCCCTTTGCAAAAATCTCAGCTTTGTCCGCTTTATCTTTAGATCTTGAGTTGGAACCACAACTAGATGCTTTAATCCCTAAAATTGCATATTTCTTAATTGATTTTTTATCATCTTTGATTGCTTTAATCGCTTTTGTGGTTTGTAATTACATTGACAAACTATACCTGCTTTGTTTCACTTAGTCCCTGTGATCGACCCCTGGAATTTCTTGCTTTTTACTACGATTGACCCGTACACTGTCGGTTCGCATCCTTGTTTTAAGCTTACATCTAGGGTTATAAATTTAAAGCTTGCACACACCGTTTGGAGCGAACAAGTTTTTGGCGCCGTTGCCGGGGACTTGGTCTAGACCGAGTCGGTTGCGGTTGGCTTTCGGGGCGCTTGCCCCTATTTCTACTAACCACTCTACTTGAGTGACTTTCGCAGATTCTTTTTCTTAGGTTTATGCGAAGAACCCGCGCTGGAAAGGAAATCGTTCCTTACGACCCCGAACCAGAGAAGACATACAAAAGACGCTTGAAAAAAGCGAAGATGGCCAATCAGGATAATCGCGATCTTGAGGCCGAATTGAAGGAGGCGTTGGAACAACTACGCCTCAGCAAGGAAGAGCTGAGACTGGAAAGGGAAGAAACTCGCACAAGGACTGAGGCGATCGAAGCAGATATGGTGGCTTTACGAGACCAGTATCTACCTCGACCGAACCCAGATCCTCGACCGAGGCAAGACCCTGCTCCAAATCCTCGACCGAGGCAGAATCCAGTACTTGCTGCCCCGGCCGAGATACTTCCACCTTGGATGCCAATCCGAGATGATCTTTTTGCAGGTATTCCACAGACCATAGGGCAAAGGATGGACCCCAATCAGCAACTGAGGCGTCCAGGAGTCAACCTAGGTGATCTAGCGGACCATGATTATGAACTTCAAACGCAAGTTCTTTCCATGATTCGCCAATGCCAGTTTGGAGGGCTAGAGAGGGAATCTCCGCATCAACATCTACAAAACTATGAGATCTTGATGGAGACCTTGAGACCTTCAAGGCTGGAAAACAACAACTACAAGCCAAGGCCTTTCTACTTCTCTTTAAAAGATCGAGCACTTACTTGGTATCAATCTCTTCCTCCAGGAAAAATCAATACTTGGGAGGAGATGACGACGGAGTTCTTAACTAAATTCTTTTCCCCCTCTAGAACTGCTGAAATGAGAGGGAAGATTAATGCATTCATCATGAAGGACAAGGAGAGCTTGTCCAAGTCATGAGAGAGATTTAAAGACATTCTTTTGGATTTCCCACATCATGGGATTCCAAAGATAGAGTTGTTGGAGATATACTTCAAGGGACTGGACGGAAACACCCAGTTCAACCTTCAACTACTATCCGCCGGCACGTTCATGGACATGCCGATTGACGAAGCTTGGGAGTTCATAGAGAAGCAAGCTTTGCACATGGAGAAATACTCCCACCAAGGAGCTGAAGGTGGAGTTAAAAGAGTCAACTTTCAAGATGCTCCACCTAACAATGATCAACTCACTTCTTTGAAGAATGATGTGAAGCAATTGAAGGAACTCTTAGTTGCTCAAACCAAGAAGGAAGATCAAGGATCAAGGAACAACAATGGATACCGTAACAACAACGGTTCCCGGAACAACAACTACAACAACATTAGAGGATCCAACAACAATAATTGGAGGGCAAACAACCAAAATTCGGGTAACCCTTACTCTAACTCCAATTCGAATGACTCCTCTAATCCTTTCCTCTCTTCTTCTTCTTCTTCTACTCCATTGAAGAGCCAGGAGCAAGGATCGAGTTCGTCCCAGCCGGAAAAGAAAGATGCGGTGCTGGAGGCCATCTTGATCAAACTCAACTCTATGGAGACGTCCATGACTTCATTTTCGAAGGCACAAAAAGCCTTAGAACAACAATTCTTTAACAAGGCGAATGAAGCGCCAAGAGATCCAGGGAAGCTTCCAGCAAGGACGGAAAGCAACCCTAAAGGACAGATCATGGCAATAACGACGAGAAGCGGACTGAAGACTGCAGATCTAGTGCCTCGGTCGATGCCAGTACAGACGAAGACCACCTCAGTCCAGATACAGTCGAAGAACACTTCGGCCGAGATGCCAACCGAGGTGGAGCCACATAAAGCGGAGGAGAAAACTAAAGTTTATATTCCACCTCCTGCATATAAACCACCACTTCCATTCCCCCAGTCAAGGGCCAGAGCACATCTAGACAAGCATTTTGGTAAGTTCCTTGACTTGATGAATAAACTACACATTAATATCCCTTTCCTTGATACTATTCTAGGGATGCCCGCCTATGGGAAGTTCTTGAAAGAGATTCTATCAAGGAAGAGAAAGTTGGAAGACTTTGGTGAAGTGAGGATGACATCTAAATCCTCGGAGCTTATTCAAATCATGAAAGAGAAGATGCCACCCAAGTTGAGAGATCCCGGTTCATTTTGCATTCCCATTCAAGTTGGGGATGTCACTTGTGAAGCCTTATGTGATCTAGGAGCCATCGTGAGCATCATCCCGCTGGAGCTATGTGTTAAGATCGGACTTAGAGAGCCCAAGCCGGTGAAGATACGGTTATACATGGCGGACCGCTCCATTACCCATCCCGTGGGCATTTTGGAGGACGTTCCGGTTAAGTTAGGTAACTTCTATTTACCTATAGACTTAGTTGTCCTTATTAAAGATCCACTTGAAAAAGTTATTAGTTTTAGCTTAATGGAGGAAGGTATAGATGCTTCTTGTGATGCAGATATACGGAGCTTAAAGGCGCTGGAAGAAGATCCAGGAGCTAAAACTAAAAGACTAATCCAGGAGAAGGAATATCTCCAGTTTCGGTTCCAGTTGTAGTACCTCGACCGAGGCACTTTCTGGACCAAGCGAGGTGACTGAAGAACATTTCGGTCAACCTCTCTGGACCTCGACGGAGGTCGAAAGCGAGATGATGTCAACTGAGACTACTGAAAGTCCAGTTCTTCAATCTACTCCACTGGAAGGAGGAAGCAAGGATCCCCCTCAGAAAGCACCCCCAGTTGTGGAGCTTAAACAACTCCCTAGTCACTTGAGGTATGTTTTTCTTGGACCGGATTCTACTTATCCCGTCATCATTAGTGCTTCCCTCTCCGAATCTGAATTATCTAAACTAATGCATGTCTTGAGGAAGCATCAAAAGGCTTTGGGTTATACTATTGATGATCTTATTGGCATTAAGCCTTCTTTCTGCATGCATAGAATACTAATGGAGGACGATCATAAGACTTCACGGGAACCTCAAAGACGGTTAAATCCGATCATGAAAGATGTTGTGAAGAAAGAAATTCTTAAGTTGTTGGATGCAGGTATCATATTTCCTATCTCGGACAGCAAGTGGGTGAGCCCAGTACATGTAGTTCCAAAGAAAGGAGGGATGACCGTTGTGACGAATAAGAATAATGAGTTAATACCAACTAGGACCGTCACGGGCTGAAGGGTGTGCATCGACTATAGGAAGCTGAACGTGGCCACTTGGAAGGACCATTTTCCACTTCCCTTCATCGATCAAATGCTCGAACGGTTGGCCCAACATTCACATTTTTGCTATTTAGACGGCTATAGTGGCTTCTTTCAGATTCCTATCCATCCAGATGATCAGGAGAAGACTACTTTCACTTGTCCATGGGGGACATTCGCTTAAAGGAGGATGCCATTTGGATTATGCAATGCACCCGCTACCTTCCAACGATGCATGATGGCTATCTTTTCCGAGTATATAGAGGAGATCATGGAGGTATTTATGGATGATTTTTCAGTACGGTTCCTCTTTTGATAATTGCCTATCTAACCTTTCTCTAGTGCTACAAAGATGCGAATACACTAATCTTGTTCTGAATTGGGAGAAGTGTCACTTTATGGTTAATGAAGGCATTGTGCTAGGACACCTCGTTTCTAATCGAGGTATTGAGGTCGATCGCGCTAAGATCGAGACCATTGAGAAACTCCCTCCCCCTTGTTCTGTTAAAGGTGTGAGGAGTTTTCTCGGGCATGCAGGTTTCTATAGGAGATTCATCAAGGACTTCTCGAAGATTTCTAAACCACTAACTAACCTCTTGAATAAAGATGTTGTTTTTGAGTTTTCACAGGAGTGTCTTGATGCATTTTACAGGATTAAGGAAGCGTTGATCTCCGCTCCCATTATCCAGCCTCCGGATTGGACCTTGCCCTTTGAGATCATGTGCGATGCGAGTGATGTGGCGGTAGGAGTGGTGCTTGGACAAAAGAAGGATGGGCGAACCACCGCCATCTACTACGCTAGCAAGACGCTAGATGAAGCCTAGCGTAACTACGCCACCACCGAGAAGGAGCTATTGGCGGTTGTATATGCTTTCGAGAAGTTTCGTTCTTACTTAGTAGGGGCGAAAGTCATTGTCTACACCGACCATGCAGCCATTCGTTACTTGCTTGCTAAGAAGGATGCCAAGCCACGCCTTATTCGATGGATTCTCTTGCTTCAAGAGTTTGACCTAGAGATCCGCGATAAGAAGGGATCCGAAAATTCTGTTGCAGATCACCTCAGCCGGCTACCTTCCTCTTCACGCGAGAAGGACGATCCACCCATAGACGATTCATTCCCCGATGAGCACTTGCACTTGTTGGAACGTTTGATAGACCTCCTTATCTCACCCCATGATGAAGGTGAAGTATGGGGTGAAGATACCTCCCATCACGTTTAGGGACACCGTACGGTCCAGCTAGCGACCTTAAATCAAGCGCTTCTTGGGAGGCAACCCAAGATATTGCTTTCTTTTCCCTTTTTCTAGTCTAGCTTTAGATAGTTTGCTTTTGCTTTGCTTTGTTTTGTTTTTGGCGTCCTAGACAGACAACAGGTGACATCTAAGGAAAGAATACAACCCAGGAGCAAAACCGGAAGGACAGAAGTTCGAGAATTTGAGAAGACGGAGTTTGACTGAGACACATCTCGGTTGCTGTCACAGCACCTCGACCGAGATGATTCTTGAGCAACCGAGGCGACTAGGGTTACTGAAGACCCACCTCGGTCCGTACACCTCGTTCCAGTCGAGACCATTTCGACCGAGGTGACAGTAGTTCCAGAAAAGGGTATAAAAGGGGGTTGAGATTTCTCTCTCCTCCCTCTACCTCCTCGACCGCGGCGCACTCCTCGCCTCGCTTCTTCGTTCTTTGCTCGTTTTTGACGATTCTCGCTTCCAAACTGCAAGGAAAGGGTAGAGGATCAAATTGCAAGCGCAAATCTGCAGAGAAAACGCACCAAATCGACCGAATCTGGGGTAAATTTGAGAAAACCCTAAAACTCTCTCCTTCACTGTTTTTGATCAGATTGGGTTTTGGTTGCCCCTGCATTTTGCTGAAAAAGGATTAAGTACCTCATAGGAACCTTTGGTAGTGATATTGGGGGAAAAAAACTGTATTTTTGAGAGAATCGATCGCACAACACTTCGCCTCGGTCCAGTCGGCCTGTGCCTCGGCTGAGGTGTTCTTGAGATTTTGTCAGAGCAACCGAGGTGACCTGACAGTGATAGACAGAGATGAGTTCTGACAGACAGTTGGTTTTGAGGGACAGATCCTCTCCTTCTCCTTCTTCTTCTTCGCGCCGCTCTAGACCGGTGATTCACGAGCGTCACCAGGTCGACTACGACCGCATAGCGGCACGGCCAGTGGTTGCACCACGATTTTTGGAGATTTCTGCTTTTGATTGCCTCCATGTGGATGAGGATCTGAGGCGGATGATATCTGCTGTGGGGCTGGAGCAGTTTACTGAGATTAGAGCTCCAACCTACCTTGAGCCGACACTGGAGTTTGTTAGCTCCGTCACCTACTTGCCCACCGAGCGCGCCATAAAGTACCGGTTGATGAACCGGAACTATCAAGTTCCTATGGACCACTGGCGGGATATCTTTGGCTTCCCGGCACCTACTGTTACTGACTTTCCCTCTCGAGAGTTCTGGGGACAGATTGCTCATGTGGTTGAGCACGCTGACAGGTGGCGACCTGGAGATTCCAGGGAGCGGATTATATTTCACCTGGCTTTTAGACTTGCTCACAGGATCTTTAGTGAGACTCTTCTGGCGCTTACTGAGACGCCCCAGAAGATTAGACAAGGTGAGCTGCTGAGTCTGTACTGCATGGTGACCGGAGGAGTTCCGGATTTTGGAGTTATGCTAGCAGAGGATCTACACAAGATAAAGGCGAAGGCGAAGGGGGACATCTGCTGTGGAGGTATAGTGACTCATCTAGCGAGTTACATGGATCTTGACTTGAGTGCATGCACTATGGTGGCGGCTCCCAAGCCACTCGGGCTTCAGGAGATGATCACCCGGAGGATACTGGTTCCTCGCGGTCTTACTACGCCATATGTGGCGATGCCCTGAGAGCAGACTGCACCCCAGGGTATTAGGTGGTCAGCTCAGTTCTCTGTTTATGACCCGCACTACTGGCAGACTACATGGATTCCGCTGATGGAGGACGCCAGAGAGGCAGCAACAGCAGCAACTCAGGGGCCGGCTAAGGAGGATGAGGATGAGGATGAAGAGGATGAGGATGATGATGATGAGGATGGCGGTGCTGCCATGGATACGGGCACAGATACAGCTGAGACTAGTGCGCCTGTCATTGATTTTGATGACGACGAGACTGAGGAGGAGCCAGCTGCAGCACAACAACGTCCCGCTAGGCGTAGGGTACGCAGGCAGAGGGATCCAGTTGCTCACCGTCGGATCGATGATCTGACGGATCAGATGATAGATTCCTACGCTGCCCTGTCCTTGGACATCAGAGAGATGCAGGAGAGACAACATTACCAGCACGTGATGGCTGAGATTCAGTTTCAGCATATCATGGGCTATCCATTCGACCCATCTCAGTACCCGTACGTGCCACCACCACCACCACCACCACCGGATCGGGATTATTGAGAGCTTGCAGGATTTTCTTTATTTATTTATTATGCAGCTCAGCTTTATCCGGTGAGTACTTTGTTTCTTTAGACTTATTTTGACCCATTGGGACAATGTGTCCCAAGTATGGGGTATTTGGATGTATTATTTGACTTATGTGGATGTATGACTTGACTCGATGGTTATTTATGTTTTATTTTGCTCTATATGCTTATCTGAGACTACATGCATGCATATAGGTTATTTGATTGAGAAAAACGTCAAAAACTGGTTTGAAAAAAAAATAAAATAATTTTTATGACCTCGTCCGATGTGACTCTGACCAATCGAGGTGCAGTACCTCGGTTGACTTAGAACACCTCGACCGAGGTGGTTTAACTGAAAAGAATTTCGAAATTATTTTTGTGCTTCTTCTCTGGATATGACCTCAATGATGATTTTGTTTGCTGACTGGTTTTGAAATCTTTATATGTTTGAAAGGTTTTATGATATGTTTAAGTTACTAAATGCTTTGTTTGAAATTTGTGGCATGTTTAATATTTTATTTTTGTCCAAATTATGTTGAATTTGAAGGTTGACACCACATGATGAGTTCTCTCACTTTCTTCCTGGAAAGACCAAGGTAATTCATTCTCTTCTCTTCTTCTTCTTCTTCTTGATCACGCTTTAGCCCTTCATATACATATTTGCCTCCCTTTACCTATCCCGGAATTTGGAAGCAAGCAAGTGAAAAGCAAGTGAAAAAGAAAAGTTGAGATGTTGGCTGAAAGTTAGAAAGAAACAAATAGGTTTGGGGAAGTCAATCATGATGATGAGTAACTCGGCACCATTTACATAGTCGGGTGTTCGTGTCTTGCCAAAGTCGGATTGAGCGATATTCCTTACGGGTCATGGTATGTGCATCAAGGGTTTGAGGCATCTCGAGAAATTGATGATTGCTGATTTCCTAGGCTTCGGTTATTGTGCACCTCTGTCCATGCTTCCCAAAAAGTAAAGTAAAAAGTAAATAAGCAAAGCTTATTGGTGGATGATGTTGAAGTTCAAAGGAAGTAAAGTAAAGATCCTTTTCCCGGATTCCAGCACCACATTCCCTATATACATCCCCACCCTCACACGTTTCTTGACCTTCTCTCTTGGAAAGCCCTTGAGACCTCGAGCTTGTTGATTAACTTAGTGGTTTAAACTTGATTATACATGATTAATTTCGATAATTATGATTTATTATGCATTCTATGATTTTATGCAAAGATGAACAACTTTCTTATATTTATAAAATGTTTTGATCATATTTTGATTTTAAACTCCATGAAGCATTCTCTTAGAGTGATCTATGATTGTAGCACACCACTAAAATGTTTTGAAATACTTTTCATTGATCTTTATGACTTATAATCCATTCTATCTTGTACTTAAGATTTGGAACTTGCTTGGGGACAAGGGACAAGTATGGGGTATTTTGATAGCATGAATTATAGTCTATATTTTGGGGCCTGTTTAGACGTTTTATCTTTGATAATCTGCATGTTTGGATGTATATTATATGATTATATTGTCATTTCATCTACCTTTGCGGGAATCGAGGTCTACACCAAGTTTCGTTGTAATCATAGGTAAAATGGCACGTTTTGCATCAAAATGGAGCTAAAGGAGCTAAGGAGTCATTGGAGCTACATTCAGGAGCTTAAGGAAGAATCCAGGAATCATGGAAATGGATTGAAGATTCACTTTGGACAAGATTAGAGAGATTTCACATTCAGTTTAGAGTCACCTCGGTTAGCTACAGTACCATCTCGACCGAGGTGATCCAGAGGAGCTGCTCGACCGAGGCGAACACCTTGGACGCGGCGAGATATATTTTATTCTTGGCTGAGATCTTTTATTTTTGGAAAGAGGATCTTATATTTTTAGGCTGGATTCCTGGAAGGAAGAAGATAATTCAGCTGATATATTTTACCTATTTTATGGGAAAATATCTTTCTAAGATCTTTTATCTTTGGGAGGTAATTTTCCTATAAAAAGGGTTGGATTTTCCACAAATCCGGCATCCGCTTACGGCTGGAAAACATCCACTACAGCGGGGAGATTTGAAAAACCTTTTTTGAAGGTTGAAGGAAGATTGAAGGAAGGAAGTTGATTGCTTTTATAGCTTTTGTGAAGGGTTTTGTAAGATTTTCTTAGATTCCCTTATTTGTTGATTATCTTATTGGATTGTGATCCTAGGAACGCTTGTTTGTTTGATAATTGATTCAGTTATTGAAGCCTTTTTCTTAAGGTTTTTGTGTTCAATTAGTCACCTTCTTTCCTTATATTTGATTATTGCTTTCATGATGATGATTGGCTAATTTATTTGTGTGATTCTAGGGTGATTGGCTGAAGGTTGTGGGAAAAACAATGATAGAATAATCTTAAATTCCAATAGGATCCTGAAAGCTCGAGTCTTTATCCTTAACCCTAGAAAATCTCGCTCAGTCGATGAACATCTCGGCCGGGGTGGAATTCGTCTGACCGAGGTGACTTATCTGATCCGAAATTGAGAGTTAAGTGTTAGAGTTTGCCAAATCCTATTCTTATTATACCTTTCCTGGTTCAATGCAAGCTTAGGATGAGACTTACCCGGTAATTCCTTTGTTTGTTTACCTAAGATCATAAGTATAGGTAATAAAGGTTTATCCTTTATTGGGGTTTGAGTGTGCTTTCATTCCATCTTTGTGAGTTAGCCTGAGACTTACCCGGTAAAGGTTGATTCTATTCCCTTAGGCGGCGTGTTAGTTTGAGGTTATAGTTCTTTTCCTTAATTCCTTGAGACTTACCCGGTAATAGGAGTTACGGTTTGGGATTAGTGAGTAGTGAGACTTACCTGGTGATCTATTCCACTTTAGAAACACCTTCCCTTTGCAAAAATCTCAGTTTTGTCCGCTTTATCTTTAGATCTTGAGTTGGAACCACAACTAGATGCTTTAATCCCTAGAATTGCATATTTCTTAATTGACTTTTTATCATCTTTGATTGCTTTAATCGCTTTTGTGGTTAGTAATTACATTGACAACCTATACCTGCTTTGTTTCACTAAGTCCATGTGATCGACCCCTGGAATTTCTTGGTTTTTACTACGATTGACCCGTACACTGCGGGTTCGCATCCTTGTTTTAAACTTACATCTAGGGTTATAAATTTAAAGCTTGCACACACCGTTCGGAGCGAACAAGTTTTTAAACTCCATGAAGCATTCTCTTAGAGTGATCTATGATTTTAGCACACCATTAAAATGTTTTGAAAGTCTTTTTCATTGATCTTTATGACTTATAATCCATTCTATCTTGTATTTTAGATTTGGAACTTGCTTGGGGACAAGCAAGGGCTAAGTATGGGGTATTTTGATAGCATGAAAGACACGGTGATTGTAGCACACCGTTTGTTTTGAAAGACTTTTTCATTGATCTTTATGTTTGTGGTTGTGCCTTCACCATGTCTTTAATGCTTCGAATGTAGCTAATGGTTTTAAACCGCTTGTTGTAGATGCCCCGTAGGTTAGGGATGCCGCCGAGTGAGGTGGAGGAGTGGACGGCCGAGGGTCGCCGTACATTATAGGACGGTGGCGTTTTTTGGGATTGTTGTGTTTGTTATGTTACCTTTTGTTGGGATTGTGGTTGTTGTACGTTTCGGTTTATGTCTTGTGGAGTTTTTGTTGTTTTGAGGACTCGGATGAGTTTCCAAGTTGTACTCTTAACCTTTTTTTCGTCTTGCATACATTAAAATGTTTTCGAGTTTTACGCCTTTAGTTGTGCCATGTTGGAAAGGTCCGGTGAGATTGTTGTCAGACTAAGGGTCGGGACCCATTGTGTGGTCTCGCCCGTAGCATTCCGATATCCTGCGGATTCGGGGTGTTACAATGGAGGCCTTGAAAATCAATACAAGGGACAAGCGTAGAGATTGAAAAGCAATTTATAGTTTCAACACGGAGGCCTTGAATATCATTTTAAGGGATCAAAGCCGAAGCCTTGAAACAAGATACAAAGGATACAATGGCTGGAAGGAATTTAAAATTCAAGATTCAATCTCAACAAACAAGGATCAAGAGAAGATCTTCAAATAAGATATCAAGAAGATCTCGGCCATCTCAAGGAATATCTCCAACAGATTTAGGAGAAGATCTTTTCGGCCCAACACAAAGATTTTAGGAAGATCTTAACCGACGCAGATTGAAGATCTATTCCAACGGAAAAATCTGAAAGATCTTCAACCAAAGATTCTCAACAAACTCAAATATCTCGGAGCTTGAAACAAGGTCTTCAACGACAAGATTCTCAACAGATCTTTCAAGAGAAGATCTCAGAGAAGAAGAATCACAACGTGCGTCAAGGAGATGAAGAAGATAAGAAGATCTACAACGGCTATTTATCTCAACCTACACCGTTTTCTATGGAGAAGGAAGAACATCAAAACGGTCATCTTCACAACGGCTAAAAGACTTCTCCATCGAAGACTATAAATGAAGATGGCGATTGAAGAGAACAAGAACAAGCTTACACGGAAACATCTAAGTCTTCAAGCGATCAAAGCATCTTCATTTTGTTCCAAATGTTTTTCTTCCTCTTAGTTTACAAAAGATTACATTCCTAGAGAGAGAAAAACACGAGAGCCTCATTGGAATATCTAGAGAGTGTTGTACTCGAGTGTGTGTTACTATGCAAAGTAACTAGGCTATTATTGTTAGGTTAGGAGTTAGAACTAGATCGTAGCATTGGCTACAGTGAGAGAAGAAGGGATTTCTTCTAGGTTGTATCTAGGACTCTTTGAAGCAGATAATAGATAGTTAGATCCTACGGGCAAACAAACCCTAGGACGGAGACGTAGGCTGCTAGAGTTGAACTTCGTAAAAATATCACCGTGTCGATCTTTTTATTTCTGCACTATATCTTTCTTTATTGTGACTAATGTTGCTTTACAGGTTTACAGAGTCAAGGGGCACCAACATTGGTCTTCAGGGGTTGTCACTACAGGGGCGGCCTGGGAGTGCCGCAGGGGCGGTGACATCCTTACTCTCGGGCCCCTGGCTAGGCGCTGGGTGCGGCGTCGGAGGCATCGGTCACCGCTGGGGTGGTGACTTTGGGCCACGGGGGAAGTTGAGCAACAAAACGTTGCCTTGGTTGTCTTCTTTGATGTTCTTTATCTTTCAAGTGGTTCTAAACCTTCATAACTCTTCATTATGGACTTCTTCATCTGGATGTACATGTTTGTAACACACAACAACCAATATGACTCTAAATACATGCTAAAACAACCTAGATATGATAGTGATTCCATCACCTATCAATTTCCTTCAAGAACTTCCCATAAGGGGGCATACCTACAATATCATCCATGAACGGAATACTAATATGCAATTTACTCATTAGTTGAAGGAACTTACCAAAGTGCTTGCCTAGGCGTTCTCTAGCTCGAGATTGTGGGAATGGAAGTGGTGGCTTGTATGCCGGTGGAGGCATGTAAACTGGTTCCTTCTCTTTTCCTTTGTCCTCCTCAGCTGGATTTGGATCTTCCTCAACCATCACTTTCTTTCCCTTATCACATACCTTGCGAAATGGCTCATTAGTATTCAATCCACTTCTAGTAGTTATAGCCATAACTTGCCCTCTAGGATTATCTTCAGTCTTTCCGGGTAGCTTTCTTGTATCTCTTTGACCTTCTTCTGCTTTGTGGAACACTTTATTCTCTAAGGCCATTTGAGGCTTATAAATAGAAGTAACGGTGCTCTCCAATCTGCTTAATCTCCCCATCAATTGCTCGAACATCATTTTAGTTTAGTCCTTGGGAGTTTGAGTAAATCCTGGTGGAGATTCTTGTGAAGTCTGGGTTGGAGCCTTAGGTGGTGCTTGTCTCGTAGAAGCTGGAGGATTCAATGCACCATCCGGGTTTAAGTAAGAGAAACTTGGATGATTGTGGTTAGTTTTTTAATTCTTTCCTCCATGGAAATTCCTGTTGTTGTTGCAATTCCTTGTTCCTTGATAATTTTCTCTTCCCGTATAGTTCACATCTTGCTCCTTAGGTGGCAACTTAGCTTGCGTTGGCGCTTGAGTTTGAGCTTTTAAGAGCTCCTTCAAACTTTTGATCTGATTGTTAATAATATCAAATTGAGCATTATTAGTAGTATTGGTACTAACCTCATAGAATCTGTGTCTCCGGAGTCTCTCATCAACCTTTCGGAATACTTCTGAATCACTAAAGCTTGTTTCTCAACAAATTCTCATGCTTCATCAACGGGCTTCTCCATAAAGGTCCCTCAATAAAGGGATTGAAGCTTGAATTAAGTATCCTTATCCAAGCCCTTGAAGTAAATCTAAAGAAGCTCGATCTTCGGAATACCATGATGAGGACAATCTAGTAGAAGGTCCTTGAACCTTTACCATGACTTGAACAAGATTTCCTTGTCCTTCATCACAAAAGCATTAATTTTTCCTCTAAGCTCTTTTGTCTTTGATAATTGAAATAATTTGGTGAGGAATTCAGTAGTCATCTCCTCCCAAGTACTAATTTATCATATGGCAAAGATTGATACCAAGCAAGGGCCTTGTCCATCAAAGGGAAGGAAAATGCACTCAAATTGTGATATTCTCTAGTCTTGGAGGCCTCAAGGTCTACATCAATATCTCATAGTTCAACAAATTTTGGTGTGGAGACTCCCTCTCTAATCCTCCAAACTGGTTATGACGGATCATTTGAAGGACTTGAGGGCAGAGCTCATAATCATGTGCAACCGGATCTCAAAGATTTACACCTGGATGGTGTACTCATTGAGCTGGATCCATTCTTTGTCCAAGGGTTTGTGGCTCTCCCACAAAAGGTTCAACTCTAACATTCCTCACCGGTGGGCGAGGTGTAGGTGCTGGTGCGACTGGTGGAGGTACTTCTAGGCGGGCATTGCCTCCTCTTTCAAAGAGCACATGTCTCATATCAGTTTTGAGCTCAGGTAGCTCTCTAATAGTCGCATCTTCTCTCTCTCTCTTGTGTTCTTCTTCTTTTTTCTTCCATGGCTTCCTAGTCAAGCCGTAATTTCTCTAAATCATCTTCTAATTCGGCTTGAATGTCTCTTTTAACCATCTTCTCTTTCTTAGCTTCCCTTAATCTTCTCTTGTAAGTTTTCTCCAGTTCATGATCGTATGGAACGAGTTCTTTACCGGAACGAGATCTTCGCATAAACCTAAAGGAAGGGAAAATTGCAAGTACAAAGACTCAAAGCAAAAGGATTGAAAATAAAAGCGGAGTCTAGACTATCAATGACCGAAATCGACAATAGATCTAGACCCACTCTTCGGTAACGACACTAAAAACTTGTTTGCTCTCAGACATGTGTGAGTAATGAACGAATATAGTCAGAAATCTATACTTGTAATAATAGCTTGAACAATTTAGCGAACACGTAGTGTACGGATCAAATTGAAGTAAAAGCAAATATTTCAAGGTCGATCTCAAGGATTGAGGTGAAATCAATTGGTGGAAAATCAAAAGTAGAATAGACTTTATCTGATATTAATGAATGAAAAAGCCAAAAGCAATAAAGATGAATAATATGATAATCGAGGCAATGCAGATTCTAGAGATCAAGGTATCCAATTGTGGTTTTCAATTCAAGACTTGTAAAAACTAGGACAAGGTTGGGATCGCTAAGAAAAGGTGTTTCTAAGGTGAGAATGATCATTGGGGAGGTCTCACAAACAAACTATCCCAAACCAAAGCACCTATCACCAGGTAAGTCTCAAGGGACAAAGGAAAGGAATAAAAACTCAAACCAACCACTCAACCTAAGGGTCAAGAACTAACCTTCACTGGGTAAGTCTCAGGTTAAGCTCACTCAGGCAAGAAGAATGCACACTCAAACCTAATAAAGGGTTTTGAATCCTTTATTACCTTGAACTCGTCATCTTTGGTAACCAAGAAAGGGAATCACTGGATAAGTCTCTTCCCAAGCTTAGATGTAAGCCTTAGAGGGACCTAAGGGTATGAAAGGCTCAACAAAGGCTAGAATTTGGGCAATCAATAACCTAGCATAAATATATAGCAAAAACGGATCAATAGAAGAAACCTCGGGATGTTCTAAGGAAAACCTCGACCGAGATTCTTAAGAACGGGCCGAGATTCGTCTGATCGAAGGTTAAACAAACTCTTTAGGGTCCAATCTAACTTAAAGGCTTAGTCTATCATCATCTAAACCACAACCATCAACCAATCACCTTAGAATCGCAAGGGATTAGCCAACAACACACATATTCAAATCAAGAAAGCTATATGTAGGATTCAAGAAAACCATAAACCAATAAAACTAAAAGAAAAGTAAGAAATACTTAGCAATATGTCTTCAATATCCAAAAGAAAAATCAAACCTATAACAAAGATCCAATCATTAATCTAAAACAATGAAATCTAGAACTAATTTTCTCTCCAATAAATCTTCAATCTTTCTTAATCCAAAGTGTTGTAGCTAAATCAATATTGATGATCAATTTTTGTGTAAGAGACGTGTAATCCTATTTATGAACCGTGTTAACCGTCCTCAGGTTGTTGCAGGCTTCTCTATCTTATAGGAAAAGATAGGGTTTGAAAGCTTGGGCTTGGGCCGATTTTATAACAAAATCTCGGATGAACTTCTTATTAATCTCATCCGATATTCTTCATTGTCGGACCGAGATTTATGTTCTAGACGTGTCTTCCTTGGCTCTTTCCTTCTATCCTTTGATGATGTTCCAACTCTCCTTTAAGGCTCTACCATGCTCCAGTATGATCCACCTTGAGGCTTACTCCTCATATGTTCCATTGCGCTCAAAAATCCGGCAAATTTCTTACAAATGCAACAAGAATCCGTGTAGACATTTTTCTAGCAAAGTATGCAAATATGAGATCAAATGCTATGGATTCATGTCTATTCAATGCAAAAGAAAGAGAAAAACTACCTATATGCAAGGCTGTACCAAGGTCATAATCCATGTTATCAATTAGCTAAGGAAGGATGCAAAATTCTTAAAAATCGAGCCATAATTGACTCCTCATCCTCTTGAATGTTGGCTTTGACCATTACCATTTGCATGGTGCTTTAAACTTCTTCCACACTCATGGATCCTTGCTTGATTTTCTTCAACATTTGCCTCACTTCCCTATCATAATGTTGAGATACAAATCTTGCTCTCATCATGGCTTTTATTTGCTCCCAAGTGTTGACATCCGGATCTAGGGTTCTTCTCCTTTTTTTAGTAAGGTGATCCCACCACACTAAGGCATATCCTTGAATTCCAACAAGTTGGATCTTTCTTTGCTAACTAAAGTTATGGCAAGACCAAAGTTGTTCAATATTAGTCTCCCATTCCATGTACATGTCCGGATCTCACTTGCCCTCAAAGCTTGGAATTTTGACCTTCACCTTTTGTTCGCCCAAAAGTGTGCGTCACTAAGTCATAAATTTATATCCATAATCAAGCAAAGAAGCGAACCCGGAATGTACAGATCAACTATAGTAAGGCAAGAAATTCCAGAGTCAAACTCAGGAATTTGTGAGAATAAAATCAGTTTCAAAACTATCTAGCAAGATGTAAAAGCTTTTATAAAGATGTAAGAGACAAATGATTCCAAGGATCCAAGTATCCGACTGCGGCTTTAGATTCAAGACACTCTAAAGATCAAAGGACAGAGTTGGCGCTGCCAATGTTACGTGTTTCGAAGAAAGAATAATGTACGGTGAAGTTCCACTCCTCACTTATCCCAACTTAGAAGCTCTCAACCGAAGGATGTTGAGTCTCATCAAGAAGAGTACTCAAGGTAAGGATTAACACTTAAACCACTCACCAAAACCCAAGGATATGACTTTCGAAGGTAAAGATGAAAGGAACACTCAAACCATAATAGAGGATGTTGAATCTCTCTATTACCTGAATCTTGCAAACTTCGGTTACCAAGCGAAGAATCAATGATGAAGTCTCTTCTTACACTTGGATAAGGGTTATAAAGGTTAGGAAAGGCTAATATTTAGGCAAGGTTTACTTTTTGTCAAAGGATAAAACATTTAAGAAACGTCAGAGAGAAAAATCGGACTATTCTAGGGAAAATCGGCCGATTTTCTCAAAAACACCACGATTTTTCGCAATCGCAAAGGTTAAATCACAACTCTCAGGGTCCAAATGGTTAAATGAGTTCATTCTATCATTATCTATGCCTCAATAATCAATTATTCTCCCCAAAATCACAAGGTTTTTAGCCAATCTTTTTCATTTTTGGATCAAAATCAAGATTGAATAAAGAAAACCAAATAAAAACCAAACTTTGCATAAAACTCAATAAATCTCCAAAATCCGTAATCAATCCTTCAAAACTTCAATAGAATCTCTCAAAACACTCAGAAATATGTGTTCACAAATCGCAATAACGAACAATAATCAAAGATCTCACAACTTTCTTTAATCTTGACTCTATCTCCTTTCCGCCAATCCTTTCTCTCCAAGAATCTCCAATCTCTATCGTGTGCCGTCAATCCCGTTTTGTGCGACCTTTTTTATTTTTTTTTTTTTTTTTGTCTCCTAGGGTTCCAACATAACCCAATTCGCTAATGGGCTGCAAATCATACTCCTCTTCAGGCCCAAAATCTTTGGGCTTTCGAACGTTATATTTTTAGACGGTTACAAGGGAAAATTGCCCGATTTTCTACACAACTCGTCCGATTTTTCCTACAGGAAAATCGTCCGGTTTAGGTAATAAATCCCCCGATTTTCCACAACAGAAAGTGCTCGTCTTTTGGCTTTTTTTCCACCTTCTTTGTGTGACTCTTTCACGCACTTTCCTTGCTCTTCATAACTCCTCAAAGGTCCCATATGCTTCCTTATTGACCTTAGCTACTCCTTGATCCATTATTGCTTCCAATTCCATCGTTTTGACCTACAATTCAACCAAAACTCGTGTAGAGCTTTATTTCCGAAATATATATGAAATAAACCTTAAAGGTACACAAATCTCTTCGAATGTAAGGGAAACTGAGGTAAAACATCCACAATATGCATGATTATAATGGCATATAATTCATGTCAGCAAAATACCCCATACTTGCCTCTTGCTTGTCCCCAAGCAAGGTTCAAATCTAGAACACAAGATGTCATGGATTATATGATGCGAAAAACTCAAAAACTTTTTGAAATGTGCTTCTTCTTTTGGATTACCCTCAAAGTAATCTTTCAAGGCATAGGAAGACAAGTATGTATCAATAATAACCGTATCATGGACAAATCATCATTTCTTACTCAAAGACATATATAAGAGACATGATAAAGATGTAGAGATAATCAAAATCAAACAAATCGAAGCCATGTAGTCTTAAACACGTGCGCAAAGGTCTCAAGGTCTTCCAAATCAAAAGAGGCCAAAGAAACGTGTTAAGGGTGGGAAATCTTTAAGGTAATGTGGTGCTAATCCGGGAAAGAGGAACAACACAACAAGAGCTTTAAGAACATAACTTCACCACACATTCTTTACATGTAAAATTTCTTTTCTTTTACTTTACTTTTTGAGAGTATGGACATTGGTACACAAAAACCGAAGCCTCGGAGATCGGCGATACTCAATTTTCGAGATGCCTCAAACCCTTGGTGCACATACCATATCTCGTTAGGACTTGTCGTTCATTTGGACTTTGGCCGGACACAAACACCCGGCTATGTGAATGGTGCTGAGTTACTCATCCTCATGTTCAACATCCCCAAACCTATTTTTGCTGAACTTTCACTTAACACTTTTACAATGGCCCTCCCACATCAAACATGCCTTACATAACCACTTATCCTAATTCCCGGATGGTTAAAAGGAGGTCAAAGTTTTTCATTGAGGAGCTAGTATGAACAAGATGTGAAAGAAAAGAAGCGAATTGCATTGGTCATTCCAACATGATGCATAAGAACTTATAATATAGCTTCGAAGTTATATAAATCATACATGCATTCAAATAAGACAATCAAATTCATTCATGTTACCATTAAAATCTCAACACAGCTAAGTCATCTTTTGCCTTTTCCACATCACAATGATCATCATAGAGGTCATTTCCATCATAAGAAGCACAAAAATGTTGAAAATTTCACAAATTATTGAATGAAATATACAATGCAAATGTCATAGTGGAAAACGATAGTGCAAGAGTTATTACAAACCAAGTCATAGGGTGCAATGTAAAGTACAAAAGTGCGATAATAGGAAAGAGATTGTAAGTACCCCCACCCATACTTAACCTTCACATTGTCCCAAATGTGAGAAGTTAAGCATAAGATGGAGAAAAATACTTACAATGTAAAATGGAATGAAGTCTCAATCCTTAGCTGGCGGTGGTGGCGGTGGCTATGGATACCTCGGAGCTCCATGGTCATAGAAGGCACCGAAGGAATGGTAGTACATGTCTCTCATCTGTCTATCATAGGAGGAGTGCCGCACATCCATCACCTCACGGTACTCAGTAAACTGGGTGTTGAGTGCCTGGTAATCGGTGTGGAGAGCCTGATAGTCAGTGCGCAGGCCCTGGTAGTCAGTGTGCAATCCTCGAATGCCGGCAACCAATGCTCCAATCTAATGTTGGAGTCTAGATCTGCGTCCGCGACCTATCCCACGGATGGGTGCATAAGAAAATGAATGACGTGGAGCTGGTATCTCATCCTCGGTCTCCCCTACACCTCCACTAGTCCTCCTGGGTCCAGCGCCATGTGTATCTGTGCCCATAACATCTGTAGCATGACCGTTGTATGTGTCGCTCTCAAACTCTAGCATGGAAGGTTGGTATGCTGCACCTCCTTCCTCATAATCATCCTCCTCATCCTCATCATAATACACGGTCGGAAGAGCCATCCGATCAAAGTAGTGCTCAAACGTCTCCTTCCAATTGCTTTTGTTCCGAATAATGTACTCGGATTTCCACTCGATCTCAGTTGGCTTCCTTGCCCATGGCATGGCCACATGTAGGGTGCCTATACCTCTAGGAATCAAAACCTGTCTAGCAACCAATCTCTGCGAACCAAGGGGACATGCACTCTCAGCTAAACGATAATCAGAGAAATTCAGCTCTAATGCCTTGGCCACGTAAGTGACAAGGCCTCCAACACAAATGTCTCCTGCTTTCTTGTTGGCTATCTTCCCAAGATAGTCAGCAAGCATGGTGGCGGTGTATGGGATGGTACTTGTAGTCATGCAATGGAGGATATAAAGCTCATCCGCCTTGACCTTATATAGTGTCTCCATTCTTGCGAACAAAGACTCGCTGAGGATCCGGTGAGCTATTTTGAAGGAAAGGTTGTATATGCTCTTTTCGTTGGAGTTCCCGGGTCTCCATCTGTCCCTTCCGGCCTCTCCAATGGAGATGCTCTCCTAGAAAGCACTAGCACTCACTCCTCTCGGGAATGTGCCTGCAAAAGATGAAGGAAAGCCAAACAAGTCCCCAAACGCAAGAATAGACATCTCATGAACCTCATCCATAAGCCGAAAGGAAACATTCCTATCTCTAGGATCATGCTCGAAAGTGCTAAGAAACTCAAGAGTGATCTCAACATATGCATCCTCTCTAATAAGTGCAAACTGGCTCAGCCCTCCAATCAATATCCTCTCTCACAAACAATGCATCTAAGTCATCCAATACCACATAGCGAGGAGGGATAATGGGTCGAGTCAAGAGGCGTTCATACCTCTTCTTGTGTTTGGAAGCGGGAGGGGGAAGGTTTGGTCATGCTAAGGGAGGTGGTGGTGGTGCCCTAGAAGAAGATCCTTTCTTCTTGGTTAAGTTCCTAGTTGTTCTCCTTATGACGTCCATTCTGCAAAGGAAAATCGGTCGATTTTTCTGGGGTGGTCCGATTTTTTCTTCGAATTCAACAAAACTCACAAATATGTAAAGATATAACCAATGCAACTCTACAAACCACTTCCTAGGGTTGCTTATAAGCAAAACCCTCCAACAAACACAAAAATCCAACAACTTCAAAGCACAAATCAAAATCGAGCGAAATACTTAGGTTTTGGATGGAAAAACCTGAATTCCGGATGAATAAGCAGTTTGCCAAGCTTGTTGTTGCTAGATTCTTCTTCCTTGTTGCAACATCTTCAGTTTAGACTCAAGAATCGTGCAAAATGGTTACCAAATGAGGAGATTGGATGAGAGGCGATTTTCGGCTCTTTTGGAGTGAAAATGCACGAAAATTGGCTAAGTGTGGAATGAGGAAGAAGAGTGGAGAAGGCTTTATATAGCCGGGCTATTAATGAAGAAAATCGGCCGATTTTCAGGGTCGATTTTTTCATCGGCCCGATTTTCTATCCAATTTGCTCATCTTCAAGGAAAATCGACCGATTTTTTTATGGTAGGTCGATTTTTGGTCCTGTTGTCAAAGATCGACTTGCTCTGGAGCCTGAATCAATCGATTTACTTATGGTAAGTCGATATATTGTCCTTTGTTCCTTGAAAACATCCTTAAGAACACTTATATCAACCTTTTCCATCAAATCTTCAAGATTGTACCTAGTTCCTGCAATCTATGACACAAACAAACCGAGAGCGCATCGAGCCAAACAAAAACAAAGCAAAAACAAACTAACAAGCTAACTATCCTAAGCTACTCTAAAGCAAAAAGAAAGAAAAAGGTTAGAACTACCATGAGTTGCCTCCCAAGAAGCGCTTCGTTTAAAGTCTTTAGCTAGACGTTGCTCTTTTGATGATCAATGGAGGAGAATAGGAGCAGTCTCCTCAACCGGAGCTTCCGGTGTGTACTTCTTCAATCGTTGGCTGTTTACTTTGAAACTTCCACACTTTTCTCCCCATACTTCAACTGCACCATGAGGGAAAACATGCTTAATAACAAAAGGTCCTGTTCAACGAGATTTAAGCTTACCTGGAAAGAGTCGAAGTCTTGAGTTGAATAGAAGGACGAGATCTCCTTCCTTCAAGTCGTTTGGAATTCTATGCTTATCATGCCACTTCTTCGTTCTTTCCTTGTAGATCCTTGCGTTATCATACGCATTCAGGCGGATCTCCTCTAGTTCGTTGATGTCCAACAAACGCTTTTCTCCAGCTTCTTTCATGTTGAAGTTGAGTCATTTGACGGCCTAATATGGTTTGTGCTTTAGCTCTGCAGGAAGGTGACAAGACTTCCCATACACAAGGTTGTATGACGTTTTTCCTATGGGAGTCTTAAAAGCGGTCTTGTACGCCCATAATACATCATCTAGCTTCATTGCCCATTCTTTCCATGTTCTAAAGACAGTCTTCTCTAGAATCCCTTTGATCTCCCTGTTGGATATCTCGACTTGTCCGCTTGTTTGTGGATGGTACGGTGTGGTCCCATGAAGTCTACTCCCCATACATCGAATATCTCTACTTCTTGTACGCCCATAGTTGGAGAAGCAACAACTTCTACCCATCTTGTGACATAGTCTACAACTAGAAGTTTGTATTGGTTACCACAAGATGATGGGAATGGTCCCATGAAGTCTACTCCCCATACATCAAATATCTCTACTTCTTGGATTTTGTTGAGGGGCATCTCATTCCTCCTTGAAATATTACATGTCCTTTGACAAGCATCGCAAGCAACAACATAGTTTTGTACATCGTTAAATAAAGAGGGCTAGAAGAAGCCAGATTTGAGTACCTTAGCACATGTCTTGTGAGAACTTGTGTCTCCTTCACAAGGTAAAGAGTGACAATGACGGATGATGCTTTCTACTTCGTCCTCCGGAACACATCTCCTGAACATGCCATCAGGACCTCTCTTGAATAGTAGAGGTTCATTCCAGTAAAAGTGTCGGATGTCTCTAAAGAACTTCTTCCTTTGAGCATATGATAGTCCTGGTGGGATTTCCTGACAAACAAGGTAATTGACAATATCAACAAACCATGGGTCATTACCTTTCGAAATCTGATGGAGGCATTTTTCAATCTCGTGTTATTGCTTGTTTGGAAACGAGTCGTCAATAGGGAGCTCATCCGTTTCGCAAGTAAGGTGTGGAAGAAGGCTAAGGTGATCAACCGCCTAGTTTTCTGAACCTTTCTTGTCACGGATCTCTAGATCGAATTCTTACAGAATTAAGATCCATCTTAGGAGCCTTGGCTTCACATCCTTCTTAGTGAATAGGTAGCGAATTGCTGAGTGATCTGTATAGACTATCACTTTCACACCTACAAAATAAGAACATAATTTTTCAAATGCATAAACAACAACAAGAAGCTCCTTCTCTGTGGTAGCGTAGTTCAGTTGAGCTTCGTCTAGCGTCTTGCTATCATAGTAGATGGCATGAGTACGACCATCCTTCTTTTGTCCAAGTACAGCTCCTACGGCTACGTCACTTGCTCACACATGACCTCGAATGGAAGTGTCCAATCGGGTGGTTGGATGATAGGAGCTGAAATCAAAGCCTCCTTGACCCTGTAGAAAGCATCCAAACACTCTTTCAAAACTCAAAAGTTATGTCTTTCATCAAAAGATTAGTCAAAGGTTTTAAAATCTTAGAAAAATCCTTTATAAACCTCCTATAGAAACCGGCATGTCCCAAAAATCTTCTAAATCCCTTCACCAAAGCCGGAGGAGGTAGCTTCTCTATAGTTTCAATCTTATCCCTATCAACCTGAATTCCACAGTTCGAAATTAAATGTCCTTACACAATTCCTTCAGTAACCATAAAGTGACACTTCTCCCAATTCAAAACTCGGTTAGTGTCTTCACATCTCTTAAGAACTAAAGAAAGGTTAGAAAGACAATCATCAAAGGAAGAACCATATACCGAAAAGTCGTCCATGAATACTTCCATGATATTCTCTATGTATTTCGAAAAGATGGCCATCATACACCTTTGGAAGGTGGCTGGAGCGTTGCATAAACCGAATGGCATCCTTCAGTAGGCAAACGTACCCCAAGGGCACGTGAAAGTGGTCTTCTCTTGATCGTCCGGATGAATGGGAATATAAAAGAAACCACTATATCTGTCTAGATAACAAAAGTAGGAGTGTTGTGCTAACCTTTCAAGAATTTGGTCAATGAAAGGGAGGGGGAAGTGGTCCTTCCTCGTAGCAACATTCAGCTTACGGTAATCAATGCACATTCTCCATCCCGTAACTGTTCTCGTTGGAATGAGTTCGTTGTTTTTGTTAGCAACGACAGTCATTCCTCCTTTCTTGGGAACTACTTGAACTAGGATCACCCATTTGCTATCAGAAATAGGAAATATGATACCTGCATCAAGCAATTTAAGGATCTCCTTCTTCACGACCTCTTTCATGATCGGATTTAACCGTCGTTGAAGTTGGCGTGAAGGCTTATAATCCTCTTCCATTAAGATCTTATGCATACAAACAGAAGGTTTAATTCCTACTAGGTCATCAATGGTATAACCTAGAGCTTTCCTATGTTGTTTCAGAACATTCATAAGCTTCTCAAGTTCATCATCATTCAAGTTCGCACTAACTATAATAGGATATGTTGAGTTAGGTCCAAGAAATGCGTACCTTAGATGTCTGGGGAATGACTTCAACTCCAATGATGGTGGTGCTTTGCTTGATGAATCTTGACGAAGGAGTGTCATTGGAGAGGCCTCTGAAGGTTGAGGAAGTGTGCTACTACATCCAAGAACACTTGCAATTGAATTTGTAGAAGTCGGAGAAATAGCCGAAAAATCGACTTCCCTTGAAGCAAATCGGTCGATTTTTAGTCCAATTTTTCTTTCTGTTGTCACAAATCGACTTGCATCTTCAAAAATCACCCGATTTCCTTTGTGTAGGTCGATTTTTTCAGCTTCTTCCAAGACTTCTTTCAGCTCTTCAAATCTTGCTTCTGGCTCTTCCTCAACATCTTACAATGCTCGAATCTCATCATCACAATCATGTTCCACCCCTTCCTCAACGATGCTCATGCTTATAACCTTTTGAAGTGGATCTTTGATCAAGATCGAACTCACCATTTCTCTACAGTCTTCTTCATCAAGGATGTTAAAAACATCTTCTCCTACAACTGGCTTTTTGATCAAGGAGGAGAGTACAAACTCCACTTTCTCTTCTCCTAAATTGAATGATAGCTGCCCATTCTTGCAATCTACCATGCATCCGGAGGTTGCAAGGAACGGTCTTCCAAGTATGATGGGAACTAGATAATCTGCACGAATGTGAAGCACAACAAAATCTATAGGAATGTAAAACTTACCAAGCTTTACGGGAATGCCTTCTATGATTCCAACAAGTCTAGTGATGGAACGATCAGCCATATAGAGTGTCATCTTCACCGGTCTTGGCTCTCCTAAACCAACTTTCTTGCACAAAGCAAGTGGAATGATGCTCACGCTTGCTCCAAGGTCACAAAGTGCATCATATGTGACTTCTCCTACTCCGATAGGTATGCAAAACGATCATGGGTCTCGCAGTTTAGGGGGCATCTTCTCCGTCATAGTCTTGATAAGTTCAGAAGACTCCGAACTCATCTTAACTTCACCGAAATCTTCTAGTTTCCTCTTATTAGAGAGGATCTTCTTTAGGAACTTCCCATAAGACGGCATACCTAAAATTTGCATTCATAAAAGGTATGTTAATATGTAGCTTGCTCATGAGATCAATAAACTTACCGAAATGCTTATCAAGACGCGCTCTCGCTCTAGATTGAGGGAAAGGTGGTGGAGGATTATAAGCTGGAGGAGGAACATAGAGATCGTCCTTTTCCTTTTCTTTCTCCTTTTTGGCCGGGAGCTCAACGAATTTGGGTTGCTTCTCGTTGTCATCTGTTCGGGGTTTAGGATCGGTGGTTGTCACACCACTCCTAGTAGTAATTGCCATCACACGCCCCTTCGGATTGTCTTTCGTCCTTCCGGGAAGCTTTCCTTGATTCTTTAGGAGCTTCTCCGGCCTTGCTAAACACTTGATTCTCCAAAGCTTTTTTTGCTTTAGAGATCGAAGTGATGGAATTCTCCATCCCTTGCATCTTCCCTAAGATTGTTTCTATCGTCGCTTCAAGCTTGTCTTTATCCGGTTGGCTCAAACTCGATGAAGCTGGTCCCTGACTTTTCAAAGGTGTAGAAGAAGAAGAAGGAGGTGTTAGTGCATTTTAAGCATGGGAATAAGGATTACCGGGATTATGCTGATTGGATCTCCAATTGTTGTTGAAGTTCTTGTGTTTTTGTTGTTGTTATTGTTTCAATGGTTGTTCTGAATGTTATTCCTATTCCCTTGATTGTTCTCTCTTCCTAGGTAGCCAGCGTCTTGCTCCTTCTTCGATTGAATGTTGGGTTTCAAGAGTTCTTTCAACTCCTTCATCTCATTGTTGAGAGAAAAGATTTTAGCTTTACTCGCATGATTCAAATTCAATCCCGGATCTCCGAAATCTCGATTCCCACCTTCAATCTTCCTATGAGAGTACTTCTCAATCACTAGAGCTTGCTTTTCAAAGAACTCCCAAGCATCATCATCTCTCATTTCCATAAACGTTCCGCACGAAAGAGATTGAAGTTTGAATTGAGTTTCCACATCCAATCCCTTGTAGTATATCACCAACAACTCAAGCTTTGAAATGCCATGGTGAGGGCAATCCAATAGAAGATCCTTGAACATTTCCCAAGACTTAAAAAAAACTTTCGTTAGGTTTCAAAGCAAAGGCATTGATTTTACCTCTCAACTCAGCCGTCTTGGATGGTGGAAAGAACTTGGTGAGGAATTCCGATGTCATCTCCTCCCATGTGTTAACTCTTCCAGTTGGAAGAGCTTGCTACCAAGCTAAGGCCTTTTCTTTCAAAGAGAAAAAGAAAGGTCTCAACTTATAGTTGTTGTTGGTTGCTCTTGGAGGCTTCAAAGTCTCCATAAGAATCTCATAATTATGCAAATGTTGATGCGGAGATTCCGATTCCATTCCACCAAACTGACTTTGGCGGATCGTAGTAATGACTTGAGGGCGAAACCCATAATCACGCTTATCTGGATCTCCAAGATTCACGCCCAAGAGTTCGTGGTTCAGCCACGATAGGAGCAACTCTCGTATCTATAATAGGAGCACGAGGATTAAGTGGTGGATTAGGTGGTATTTCTTCCAGCTCACTCATATCATCATCGGATAATTCGTCTTTCTTATCTTTGACGGTTTTCTCCAACTTTGCTTGTCGTACTAACGCCCGGATTTCATCCATTTCAGCTTGAAATCACTCTCTATTAGCACGAGCTACAAATTTCTCCTCAAGAAGTCTTCTTTCACTTGCATTGAGGAGAGCTCGAATTTCATCAAACTCAGCTTGAAGGTTCTTTTCATTTTGTTCAACCATTTTTGCTTCCCTTAACCGTTTCTTTAGAGTCTTCTCAGGTTCAGGGTCAAAAGGAATGAGGTCTTTCTCAGATCGAGACCTTCACGTATACCTAAAGAGAAATCTGCAAAATCACTAAAGTAGATAGATAAAAAACAAAAGCAAAAGCTCCCAATCCAGACAACCGAAAACCGAATTTGGTTTTGACCAAATCCCCGGCAACGGAGCCAAAAACTTGTTTGCTCAAAAGTGTGCGTCACTAAGTCTTAAATTTTTTTCAGAATCAAGCAAAGAAGTGAACCCGCAGTTCACGGATCAGCGGTAGTAAGGCAAGAAGTTCCAGAGTCGAACTCAGGGATTTGGTGATAATAAAATCGGTTTCAAAACTATCTGGCAAGATGTAAAAGCTTTTATAAAGATGTAAGAGACAAATGATTCCAAGGATTCAAGTATCCGAGTGGGCTTTAGATTCAAGACACTCTAAACATCAAAGGACAAAGTTGGCGCTGCCAAGGTTACGTGTTTCGAAGAAAGGAATAATGTACGGTGAAGTTCCACTACTCACTTATCCTAACTTAGAAGCTCTCAACCGAAGGATGTTGAGTCTCATAAAGAAGTGTACTCAAGGTAAGGATTAACACTTAAACCACTCACCAAAACCCAAGGATATGACTCTTAAAGGTAAAGATTAAAGGCAGGCTCAAACCTTAATAGAGGATGTTGAGTCTCTCTATTACCCGAATCTTGCAAAATTTGGTTACCAAGCGGAAAATCCATGATGAAGTCTCTTCTTACACTTGGATAAGGGTTATAAAGGTTAGGGAAGGCTAAGATTTAGGCAATGTTTAACTTTAGTCAAAGCATAAAGCGTTTAAGGAACGTTAGAGAGAAAAATCGGACTGTTCTAGGGAAAAACGGCCGATTTTCTCAAGAACACCACAATTTTTCGCAATCGCTGTTACGCTAAGAACGTGACACGCAAAAGTCTTAAATTTATACTCGTTATATTTCTCCTAACTCCTAATGAACCCGCAGTGTACGGGATGTTTTGTAGTTGGGATAGTATTCCGAGGTCGAACACAAAGAGTGAGGTGAGATTAAATCGATTAATGACTAAGGATAGTGAAGATCTAGGCTAAGAAAAGAGAAAGGAATAAAGAAATGAAAATCTCAATGTTTTTGGGTGATCAATCAAAGATCACAAATCAAGCGAAATCAACAATCAACTAAGCTAACACCACAAGTAAACAAGCAAATACGAAATATGTAATCAAAGGGAGAAAAGCGGATTCTAGGGGTTGGAAATTCCGGTTATGGCATAGGACTCAAGCTATCTAATCATTCCTTGGATCAACTGTAGTATGTTGGGAGTGAGCGTTTCTAGATTGGGATCAATCACCGGGTAGGTCTCATGGTCCACTAGTCCATTCCTAAGGTCTCATCACCGGGTAAGTCTCAAAGAGCCTAAGGATAGGAATTCTACACAAACCGGATGGCATCTAGGGATCTAACCTCTCCTTACCAGGTAAGTCTCGGGAAGGCAAGTCCTAAACACCTATCCTAGCACACTGAGTCCAATAGCGGCTTGTGAGGCTCACTACTACCTAGAGTTCGTCATCTTTGGTATCTAAGAGTAAGAATTACCGGGTAAGTCTCTTCTAACACTTAGTTGCTAACACTAGGTCACCCTAGGATAGGTTTAACTCAACAAACACTAGGATTTCAACAATCTAACATCCTAGCACTTAGATTCATCAAAACAAGCAAGTTAGTCAAAATCACGGGTTGTTCATCAAGAACCACGGCCGTGGAATGTATAGAACAAACCGTGGTTTACAACAGAGGCTAGGTTCGAGCAAACAATTCATCCAAAGGTACATCTAAGTCCATTCTATCATAGTCCAAGCCATAACCATCTTTTCCTTACCCTAGAATCGCATCTATTTAGCCTACAACATGCATCTTAACAATCAAACTCAACAAGCATAAAATCATAGAATCCATGGTAAGAAGATGAAATGAAAGATGGATTAAGCAAATGAAACAAGTAAAACAAGCTAAATCAAGGTTCAAGAAGGACTTACAACCCTTCAAAAGAAGGTTCAATCGATTCTTACAAAACCTTGCAAAACGTTTCACTCAAAATCACTCAAAAAGATTATGGAACTATGAACTAGTGTGCTTCTTCTTCTTCTCAAATGGAAGCCTTTCTCTTCTCCAATGGTAGCTCCAATCCAATCTTCTAATGAGAGAATCTTTCTTATTGAGAGTGTGGGAGAGAATGTGTAATATCCGGAATTTTTATTCCGTCTAATTCCGCCGTTGACGGTTTCCCCTTTCTATCTAGTATCTCTTCCTTCACAAATTCATTATTTTATGTAGAATTTAATTCACATAAAATGATAAAATTATATCAAGCTTTAATCCTTATAATTATCTATTATTTTATGTACAATTTTATTCACATAAAATGATAGATTTTTATATCAAACCCTAGTTATTATAATTCATTCTTACCGATGACTTTAGACGAGTTTTGACAAGCTGTGACGAGACCATGACTAAGCTGAGACAAAGCCATGACAAAGCCCGACAAATCTGTGACAAACTCATTCATGGGCCTGACAAGGCCATGACGAGTTTTGACAGATTTTTGACAAGAAAAACAGCCCATCTTTCTTACCTTACCTCAGCCCATGTTCTTTGTTGGATTTTTTTGTCCAGCCCTTTGCTTCTCTTTTGTTCTACACGGATCTGAACAGCCCTGGAGGCCCAGCTGAAGATGGCCCAACGAGCTCCTCTCTTGTGTGCTGACAAGTAACGTACATCAACCCTGGAGGAGAAGGAAACTGACGACGCTCTCTCTTCCTTTCTCCTTGTAACGTCCGGAAATCACGCAGGAAATCACACACGTATCTCCTCTCCTTTCAGCCACGGTTTGTTTCCATCCAGAAGCACGAGAACGCTCTCCCTCTGCTGCATTATCCCACTCGCTTTATGTAGGAAGGTCGGTTTAGGTGAACCTAAACCGGTGAAGATGGCGTTATACATGGCGGATATATCCATAACTCGTCCCATCGGTATTATTGAAGACGTCCCCATCATGCTCGGTAAGTTTTACATTCCAATAGATTTCGTTGTCCTTGACATTCCTGCAGATTGTCCGTTCCCGATCATACTCGGAAGACCGTTTCTTGCAACATCCGGATGTATGGTGGATTGCAAGAATTCTAGACTCGCCTTCGACATAGGAGAAGAGAAGGTTGAGTTTGTTCTTTCAACATTGGTGAAAGAGCCAGCTCTTGGAGAAGATATGTTCAACATTTATGACGAAGAGGCGTCTAGAGAGGAAGTGAGCTCGATTCTATTCAAGGACCCGTTGCATAAGGTTATAACCATGAGCATCATGGAAAAAGGAGAGGAAGAGGATTGCAATGAGGAGATTGAAGCCATGGAGGAGCTAAAGGAAGTGCAAGAAGAAGAGTTTGAAAAACTCTATGATGGGTCAGAAAACGTGAGGAATCACGGCCAATCGTGCTATTCCACGGCCGTGGTTTCACCCATGATGACCGTAACCAGTTATTTTAAGAGCTCTAGTAAGTTACACGGCCAAAACCACGGCCGTGGAACCACCAGTGATGCCGTAATTGACTTCCACGCCCTAAACCACGGCCGTGGAAGTAACTGTGGTGCCGTAATTCAAGGAATTTCTGAGAATAATTACGTTCTTTCCACAAATGCTCTTGAGTCTTCTTCAACCACTCCTACACCCTTAGAAACTTCTAAGGAAGCATTGGACACTCCTCAAGAACCATTAAAGGCACCCATAGCAATGGAATTAAAGCCACTTCCCACACATCTTCGGTATGCATTTCTTGGAACTAATTCTACTTTTCCCGTAATTGTTAGTTCCGATTTAAGTGAAGATGAGCATGATAAACTAATGGTTGTTCTAAGGAAGCATAAAAAGGCTTTAGGATACACAATAGAGGATCTTGTAGGAATTAAACCATCATTATGCATGCATAAGATCCTAATGGAGGAAGATTTTAAGCCTTCGCGACAACCTCAATGACGGTTAAATCCGATCATGAAGGAGGTTGTCAAGAAGGAGATTCTTAAGTTACTTGACGCAGGTATCATCTATCCTATCTCCGATAGCAAATGGGTGATCCCCGTTCAAGTAGTTCCGAAGAAAGGAGTAATAACGGTGATCACTAACAAGAAAAATGAGCTCATTCCTACAAGATCCGTGACTGGATGGAGGATGTGCATTGACTACCGCAAGCTAAACAATGCGACGAGGAAGGATCACTTCCCGCTACCATTCATAGACCAAATGCTTGAGAGCTTAGCACAACACTCCTATTTATGTTATCTTGACGGTTATAGTGGTTTCTTCCAGATTCCGATCCATCCGGACGATCAAGAGAAGACCACATTCACGTGCCCATGGGGTATGTTTGCATATAGAAGGATGCTATTCGGGCTTTGCAATGCCCCAACCACCTTTCAAAGGTGTATGATGGCCATCTTCTCGGAGTACGTTGAGGAAATCATGGAGGTTTTTATGGACGATTTTTCTGTTTATGGTTCCTCTTTCGATAATTGTCTTTCTAACCTATCTCTTGTGTTACAAAGGTGTGAAGACACTAACCTAGTTCTTTATTGGGAGAAGTGTCAATTCATGGTTAGAGAAGGCATTGTGTTAGGACACTTGATCTCTAATAGAGGGATCGAAGTTGATAAGGCGAAGATAGAGACTATAGAAAAGCTTCCTCCTCCATCTTCGGTGAAGGGGATACGGAGTTTTCTAGGACATGTTGGATTTTATAGGAGATATATCAAAGACTTTTCTAAGATTTCAAAACCGCTAACTAATATCTTGATGAAGGATGCAGTTTTTGAATTTTCGCAGGATTGCCTAGATGCTTTCCACAAGATCCGAGAAGCTCTAATCTCAGCCCCGATTATCCAACCTCCGGACTGGAATCTCCCGTTCGAGGTTATGTGTGACGCAAGTGATGTAGCTGTAGGTGCAGTGCTAGGACAAAAGAAGGAAGGTTGAACCCATGTTATCTACTATGCTAGCAAGACGCTGGACGAAGCGCAGCTCAACTACGCCACAACTGAAAAGGAATTATTGGCTATTGTATATGCCTTTAAAAAGCTTCGTTCTTATCTTGTAGGTGCAATGGTGATTGTATACACGGACCATTCCGTGATCCGGTATCTACTTGCCAAGAAGGATGCGAAACCGAGGCTGATTAGATGGATTCTTCTCCTACAAGAATTCAATCTAGAGGTCCGCGACAAGAAAGGTTCGGAAAATTCTGTTGCGGATCATTTGAGTCGTCTACCACACATAAAAGACGCCGATCTACCTATAGATGAATCCTTTCCGGACGAGCATTTACACATCATTGAGGAGTGCATCGACAAGATATCAAGAGGTAATGAACCATGGTTTGCTGATTTTGTTAACTATTTGGTTTGTTAGGAAATACCACCCGGACTATCCTACGCACAAAGGAAGAAGTTCTTTAAGGACGTCCGGCAATACTATTGGAATGAGCCTCTACTCTTCAAGAGAGGTCCCGAAGGCATCATTAGGAGAAGTGTGCCGGAAGACGAAATGCAAAGTGTCATTCGTCATTGTCATTCACTACCATGTGGAGGACACGCTAGTTCCAATAAAACTAGCGCTAAGGTATTGCGATTCAGTTTCTTTTGGCCTACTTTATTTAAGGATGTGCAAACCTTTGTTTCCTACTGCGATGCTTGTCAAAGAACAGAAAACATATCTAGGAGAAACGAAATGCCTCTCAACAACATTCAGGAGGTAGAGATCTTCGACATTTGGGGAGTCGATTTCATGGGACCTTTCCCATCATCTTGCGGGAATCAATACATACTTCTCGCTGTAGATTATGTTTCGAGATGAGTTGAAGCAATTGCCTCTCCAACTAATAATGCCATGGTTGTTGTAAAGTTCTTTAATAGAACTATCTTCCCGAGGTTCGGGACACCATGGACTATCATTAGTGACGGAGGTTCACACTTCATTGTCCGAAGATTCGAGGCTCTACTAGCTAAGTATGGGGTGGCTCACAAGATCGCCACTGCCTACCATCCACAAACGAGTGGACAAGTGGAGATTTCAAATAGAGAGATTAAGAGCATCTTAGAGAAAACAGTTTCGAAGACAAGGAAGGATTGATTTTTGAAGCTAGACAATGCATTATGGGCATATAGGATTGCGTACAAGACTCCCATAGGAACAACACCAAACAACCTTGTGTATGGGAAGTCTTGTCACTTACCGGTGGAGTTAGAACACAAGGCGTATTGGGCTGTAAAGTGGTTGTACTTCAGCATGAAAGAAGCAGGCGAGAAGCGCCTCTTAGACCTCAATGAGCTTGAAGAATTCCACTTAAACGCTTATGAGAACGCCAAGTTTTACAAGGAAAGGGCGAAGCGTTGGCATGATGAGCATATCATTCCAAAGGACCTCAAAGAAGGAGATCAAGTTCTCCTCTTCAATTCGAGACTTCGATTCTTTCCAGGTAAGCTTAAATCTCGTTGGACTGGACCTTATCTAATCAAACGTGTTTTCCCCATGGCGCAGTTGAAGTATGGGGTGAAAAGAGCGGAAGTTTCAAGGTGAACGGTCAACGACTTAAGAAGTATTCACCGGAGCTCCAAGCTGAGGAATTCGCGCCCACTACACTCAAATAAACTCAGGTACGGTCTAGCTACGGATCTAAAACAAGCGCTTCTTGGGAGGCAACCCAAGGTATTGCATTTTCGTTGTGTTTTTGTTTCTTAGTTTAGCTTAGTTTAGTTGTTTTTCTTTTGTTTCCCCCTGGATACCTCCCAGTATGTCATGTTTTTGGATGTAGGAATAAGGAATGGGCAATGAAAGGAAGAAAAAGTTGGAAGGAATTGACGAAACATGGATTTTGGCACAAAATAGAGAGTTCCACGCGCTAAACCACGGCCGTAGAAGCTACAGTGACCGTAATTTCCCAAAATCTGAGAAAAATCAAGCAAAACCACGGGTTCGTACATTTCCACGGCCGTGGAACCCCCCGAGTGACCGTGATTTTCAAAAAAATTGCGGGCACTATATAAACCACCTTCCTTCACAAAACCACAACAACACACCATTTCCACACCCTCTTTCCACGCCCTAATCGCCGAAAATCTTCCCCAACTCGCAATTCTTCATTTGAAGTCCGATTCAAGCGATTCTTTGGCCTAAAGTGAAGCATTTTCAATCCTCTACAAGATCCAAGCAACGAATTAAGTGAACAATTGACTCAGTAGAAGGAATTTGGATTTGAAAGATCCAAAACCTAGGTTTTTCTCCCTTTTCTTTACTTTGTCAATTGGGTTCAATTTCTTCACAAGAATTTAGGAGAACTGATTGGAATTGGAATTGGAATTAGTCTAGGAATGTGATTGTTGAGTTTGGTGTGAATTTGTTGAGATTTGAGTGAAACAGAGAGAAACCACGGTCCCTGTAGGTTCCACGGCCGTGGAAAAGCAAGAACAGACCGCGATTCTTACTGTCAAGAGGAAAAATATGAAGGAGAAAGTCTAGCAGGAATAAGAAGCAAAAGAGAGATAGTTCTTCCTCTTCCCAACGCCCTCCTAACCAACCACCATCACCACCACCTCCTAGAATCCCAACCATTCATGAAGACTACTTGAGAGCCTTAGAGAGGATCGAGAAGAGGCTGGTCATAGGTCCTCGATACCTTCTCTTAGAGGAGCTTGAGCCTATAAACATTGTGAATGATTTGACTTGGCTCTTGGATAGATCCGGATTGATTGTTTTCTCCGCTATTAGTGCGGATGCTTAGGAGGAGATAACTAGGGAGTTTGTCACCTCCTTTGAGCATAGCCACATGAACCGAACCGTTTCTTTTAGGCTAATGGAGCAAGATTATGAGTTCTCGATTATTCAATTTGGAGCCTTCTTCGGGTTCCATGAGAGTTTCAATGGGAGATTTCCTAGCGGAGTGTACGCTAAGGACTTTTGGGAGGATATTGCTATGATATATGCTAGTGAGGATCGTTGGCAACCGGCCGACACCAAGGCTAAGCTCATCTACCATCTAGCCTTGAAGATAGCTCATAGGGTTCTTTCCGAGTGTCTCTTCTCTAGGACAGAGACCCCACAAAAGATCAAGACCGATGAGCTTTTCGTCCTCTATTGCATGCTTACCAGTAGATCCGCCGATTGTGCCACTCTCCTAGCCTCCACCACTAGCAAACTAAAACACAAGAGGGCCGGGAACATAGGATATGGAGGCATAGTTACCCACATAGCCACGCAGCTCGGGATAGACTATTCCGCTTGCACTAGGATAGCGGCGAGACCCTTGGGTCTCAATAGTCTCATGACTAGAGGTCTTATCTTTCCACGCCACCAAGCTCCACCTACCGCAACCATTCCATGGGAGAAGAGAGGTGGTAGAGGTATCCCATGGCTTCCCGAGTACTCCATCATGCTAGGACGCCATAACTGGAAGGCGACATTCGCAGCTATGCATGCGAATAGACAAGTAGCCCCTCCTTATGTGCCGGATGATATCCCAGCTGGGGATGATGATGAGGAGATGAGAGGGGTTGATGATCATGAGGTAGGAGGTGATGAGCATACATTTGGTACCTTTCTAGATCAGCCGGACGCCTTCCCTGACCCACCTAGACGTTCTCCCCGCCCTTCTAGACCTTCCGGTTCCTCTTCTTCACGTCGAGCTAGCGTGAGTGAAAGGCCGACTTGGATGCACACTCCACCCACTTGGTATGGAGCGCAGCCGGACTGGATGGGAGCTCCTCCACCATGGTACGAGCAGGCACCGGTGGCACCGACAGCTCCCCCACCTCAGGACGCTCCAGCTTGGTATGGACAGCCGCCGGAGTGGTACTCGCAGCTTTCGGAGTGGGCCACCGATCTATCCAGGAGAGTAGGAGACTTAGAGATCTGCCAGGAGACTCATGACACCCAGAGCCAAGAGCATGATCGCATGATGAGAGACATCTACCGCCAGCAGTTTGGGCGGTCTTTTAGCTCAGAGTTCTTCCCGTATCCTCCACCGCCTTCCCAGTGATGATCATGAGATGATTGCCGGTTTGAGCCGCCCCACCACCATCTAGTGAGTCTCTTTGTTTTCTTTTCTTGTATTTATTTTTCTTTAGAACATTGAGGACAATGTATGTTTCAAGTATGGGGTGGGGTGTGACTATGATTGTAATAACTCTACTTTGTTTGCTTGCTTAATCCATGACACTTGCATGTTTCATTTTATAGTCACACGTTTTCATTATTGCATTGCATGAAAAAGATTCCTATGATAATTCTCACTTGCGGAATGACACTTTGATGACAATTGTATGCTTAAATTGAACAATGAGTTGAAAAGAAATTAAGTGTGTTGTTTATCCTTTCTTGCAAGTTTCATAATGTGAAGAGTTTTATCTAAATCATATTGAGAAACGAAGGTTGAAATCACAATTCTTATACTTCTTTATTAAATGATTAAGGCACTTCGATTTTCTTACTTCTTTCTTTGATCATTTAGCCCCTCAATGAAATAATTGCCTCCCTTACCTATCCGGGAACTAGGAGGAGTTGAGTTTTGGCATGTTTGATGTGGGAGGGCCATGAAAGCAATTGTTTGCATTCAAAGAATATAAATTATAGGTTTGGGGAAGTCAATCATGATGATGAGTAACTAGGCACCATTCACCTAGCCGGGTGTTTGTGTCTTGCCAAAGTCGGATTGAGCGATATTCCTAATGGATTATGGTATGTGCATCAAGGGTTTGAGGCATCTCGAAATTGAGAAACGCCAATCTCCTAGGCTTCGGTTTTTGTTCACCGCTGTCCATATTTCCAGAAAGTAAAGTCGAAAAATAATGTGAAAAAAAGACGAGCAAAGCTCTAAGTTGATGGGTGTTGTAAGTAAAACAAAAAGAAAAACAGTTACGGTATTCCTTTTCCTGGATTCATGCACCACATCCCTTACAAGTTTCCCTCCTTTCCGCATTCTCGACCTTACTTGAAAGTCCTTAAGATCAAAAGAGTGTTATTTGACTTGGTGATCTAAGTTGAAGTTTCACATGCTTGATTTTGACAATGCTTGAAGGTTATGATGTTTGTCTTAAAATTTAAGCAATTTATGATGTTTCTTTGCTCTACATTCTTTGGTTTATGTGTATGAACGTTTTCAAGAATGAATGAAGCAAGTTATGAGAATGATCTATTGACTAGAAGCACATTTGTCAAAGAGTTTGTTTGTTTTGAATTGCATTCATATTTCATTCTAACTTATGTTTAAAGCTTTTGAAAACCTTGCTTGGGGACAAGCAAGTGACAAGTATGGGGTATTTTGTTAGCATGAAATATGACAATATTTTAGGCACTTGTTTTAGTTATTTTCCCCTCATTATTGTGTATATGGATATAGTTTTGAAGCAATTGTGAGCTTGTTCACCTATTTTGTCAATATAGAGATCTACACTAGCTTTGTTTTGTTTATAGGTGAATAAGAGCTTGAATCGGAGCAAATGATGGAAGAGAAGGAGTATTTGTTCATGTTCGAGGACAAGGAGATGCATTAGAGAGGCTAAGGAAGGAGCATGGATGAAGGATTGCACGAAACAAAGGCAAAGAAAGAGGTTATGCAAGTCCACACCCTGAATTACGGCCGTGGAGAAGGAAATTTGAAGTCCACGCTCTAATCCACGGCCGTTGACTTGACATCATGAACGTGGAAGAAAGTTTGAAGCACTCCAGAGAGTTACACGGTCTAAACCACGGCCATGGAAATTATATGGCACCGTAATCTGGTTCCACGCTCTAAATTACGGCCGTGGAAAGTTCTACATGACCGTGATCTTGGCAAATCTTATGACATGGCATATTTGCCAGGTCATCAAAGTTAATGGGCTTTTATCGTAACCCTTCCTCGCTCTATTAAAGGAGTAGAGAAAGCAGTTTTTGGGATCCGTGCTTATCCTCGCTTAGGGCTGTTTTGGACGCCGCTTACAGTTTCGAAGCCGACGGCTAGGATTGAAGATCGAAGCTTACTTACGGCGGAAGTTTGGTGATTTCTTAGGTTTTGATTTCGGAAACGATTGACAACCGTTTTCCGTTGTTTACCTGAGATTATAGTGAGGATTCTTATTCCATATTCTGAATCCATTGAACATATTGGTTTGTTATTCGGATTTGAGATTGATTTCAAGTGTTTATTGAGTTTTCGAGGGTTTTCATATTTGTCTCTTTCTAAATTGAATATTGAATCAATGACAATGATTGTTGGCTAAAACCCTTTAGCAATTCTAAGGTGAAGGGTTGATAGTTGTGGCTTAGATGATGATAGATCGATCGTAAACATATTGGACCCTGAGAGTGTGAGAAACTCGTCGACGAACCTAAATTACGGCCTGTTCTTGAGGTTCCACGTCCGTGGAACTCAAGATCCTGCCGTGATTTTCCCTGATCTACGACCTTTGCTTTTGCTTTGATCCAAAGTTAAAGATTTGCTTTAACCTAGCCTTGGCTTACCTTTTCTAGGTAGTAGTGAGACTCAACATCTTCTATTTCGGTTTCGAGTGTCACAACCTTAACCGTTTGAGTTTATCTTGATCCTTTGGGTTTGGGTTGAGGTATTTGAGTTTAATTCTTACCTTTTGATCCTTTCTATAATGCAACCTCAACAACCTTTATAGAGAGAGTCTTTTGGTGAGACACATAAGGTTTTGGAACTTCACCGTACATTACCTTATTTTAGTATAACTTTGCAATTCTCGACTCTGTCCTTATACTTATAGAATATCTTGAATCGATTGTCACAATTTGATATCCGGATCTTTAGGGTTGCTGTTTTCCTCAATATTTGCAAAGCTTTACACTTTTATTTGCTTGATTACTTGAGACTGAAATTTGGCTCACCAAATCCCTGAGTTCGATACTCTGGAATACTTGCTAATCTACGCCGATCCGTACACTGCGGGTTCGCTTGCTTTTATTCTAGTTTTATAAATTAAAGCTTATTTGCACACACATTTTCAGGCGAACAACAACCAAAGGTATTGTTTTCTTCTTGCTCTCTAGATTAATTTTACGTAGTTTTTGCGTAATTTGTGTCCATGATAACAGGAACTAGGTACAATCAAAGAAGAACAACCCAGGGAAGCAAATGGACGGAATTGCAGTTCGAGAATTTGAGAAACCAACGAAAATTGGGAGCCATATCGGGTGTTTTCAACCATCTCGACTGAGGCCCATTTGGGTCAACCGAGATGAGCACAACAAGGAGTCATCTTGGTTCAGCATCTCGGCCGGCCAACCATCTCGGGCGAGGTGAAGTTGAATTTTTCGACGGGTATAAAAGGGGAAGATCACTCTCTCTCCTCACTTTCCCTCTTCTCCCCGACGAACCTCGACCGAAACAGTGCCCTAAATCGCAACTCCCTCGTTTCTTGCTTGTTTTCAACGATTTTAGGCTCTGAATAGACGGGAAGGACGCCACAAAAAATTATCCAGCATCAATCGAGACTTCACTCCTCCAAATTCTGCAGAAATCGGTTAAACTCGCTCAAAAACCATTCTCTTAGGTTTTGGTTGATTATGCTTGATTAAGGGATTGCTGCTGGTTAGTTGTGCTGAAATTGAACAAAGAACCCCCTAGGAAGCAATTGGTAGTGATTTTGGGGGAAAAAACTTTCAGATTTGTGATTTCGATCGAGAGACTGCTCCGTCTCGGTCAAGCTCGGTAATCTCGGCCGAGATAGCTCAAGAACTGACCGAGATACCCCTTATGTAATTATAAAAATACGTCGTTCAAACAGGTAATTAACACTCCGTGACTGTCCCGACGCTAGACAACCCTCCCCTTCACCTCCTCCACCCTCACAAGAACCCGTAATCGTAGCACGCTTCTAGGAGGATTATGAGAGGATTTGTTGCCGCCTACTCATAGCTCCCCGATATGTTGATATCACTTATTTTGCTTGCCTCCACATAGTTTGTGATTTACAAAGGTTGATTGTTAGCATGAAATATTGTGATATTTTAGGCACGTTTTCTAAGTGTATTTCATCCATTATGATAGTCATTGATTAAAGCATTGATTCAATTGTGAGCTAGTTTGTCTATATTGTCGATATGGAGACCTACACAAGCTTTATGTTGATTGTAGGCAATTAAGAGCTATTTCCGAACGGTATTGTGCGAGAATGGAGCTTGATTGAGCATGTCAAGGATTGGGGACATCTCTAAGAGCTAAGGATGTGCTAGCTTGAGGAATATGCACGAGGAAAGGATGAATCACGGTTTTGCCCTAAACCACCCTCTAAAATACGGCCGTACTACATTCCACGTTCAAGTCCACAGCCGTGGAACCTTGGCAAGGGAAGCGTGATTCATTCTAGTGGCTTCTACGGCCGTGGAAGACTTGTGTCAAACCGTGACACTTTCCACGCTCTAAATTACGGCCGTGGAACCCTTCCACGACCGTGATCTTGGCGATCTCTTTCGCCACACTTTAAGCCACGATCTTCTAAGATATTGGGCCGGGCTCATATTTTATCTTACACTATAAAAGGACGGACAAGGAGAGATTCCGTCACCTTCGCTTACGCTTAGACGCATTTCCCGCTTACACTTGGAATTGCCCTAATTTCACATCTTGCGGAGATTGTGATTGGGAGATTGACGTTCTACCATTGAGATTTCCGGATCGACGGAAGAGTTGGAGATTTGGAAGATTGTTCGTGAGAAGATTTCGCCTCTCATCTAGGTTTGATTTAGGAGACGGATTGACATCCCGTTCTTCCTTCTTATCGAAGATTTATGATTGTTTGCATTATTCCAAATCTATTGACGTTATTGTTCTTGAATTGTGAACTTGAGATCGTTTTGGAAGTTATTGAAGGTTTTCGGAAGTTTTCATCTTTCCTTCTTTTAAACCTTGGATTTGATATCAATATGACTATTGTTGGCTAAAACCCTTTAGCAATTCTAAGGTGAAGGGTTGATAGTTGTGGCTTAGATGATGATAGATCGATCGTGAACAGATTGGATCCTGAGAGTTAGAGAGAATCGCCGACAACCTTAAACCACGGTATGTTCTTGAGCTTCCACGGCCGTGGAACTCAAGAACTACCCGTAATTTTGTGTTAGTTTACGAGCTTGCTTTTACTTTAATCCAAAGTTAAAGATTTGCTTTAACTTAGTCTTGGCTTGCCTTTTCTAGGTGGTAGTGAAGCCTCAACAACCTCTACCTCGATTGTGTGTGTCACAACCTTAATCGGTTAAGTTAGTCTTGATCCTTGGATTACAAGTTTGAGTATTTGACGTTAATTCTTACCTTTAGAACCTTTCTATATTGAAGCCTCAACAACCTTTATAGAGAGTGCCTTGTAGGTGAATCATATAGGGTTTTTGGAACTTCACCGTACGATTACCTTACTTTCGTATACCTTTGCATATCTTAACTCTGTCCTTATATCCTTAGTATATCTTGAATCGATTGCCACAACTGGATTCCTGGATCTTTAGGGTTGTTGTTTTCCCAATAATTCACAAAGCTCTTACATTTACTCGCTTGATAATCTATAATTGAATTTGTTCCCCCCAAATCCCTGTGTTCGATACTCTGGAATTCTTGCTCAACTATATCGATCCATACACTGCGGGTTCGCTTGCTTGATTTCTAGTTTTATAATTAAAACTTATTTTCACGCACGCTAAGTGGCGAACAAGTTTTTGGCGCCGTTGCCGGGGAGGAGACAGAGCAACCGTATTTCCCTTCCACGCCCTAAACCACGGCCGTGGAGGATGCAGGGAAACCGTGATTTTGGCCGTGGAAGAGGGTGATCATGCCTCTTCTTCAACTTCTCTTGATTCTTCTCCTACACCTTCTACTTCCTTAGACACTTCTAAGGAAGCATCGGAAGCTCCTCAAGAGCCGTTGGAAGCTCCGAAAGCAATGGAACTAAAGCCACTTCCTACTCATCTAAGGTACGCTTTTCTAGGATCTAATTCTACCTTTCCGGTTATTGTTAGTTCCGATCTAAGCATAGATGAACATAATGAGCTCATGGTTGTCCTTAGGAAACATAGAAAAGCTTTAGGATACACTATTGAGGACTTAGTGTTAATCAAACCTTCCCTATGCATGCATAAAATATTAATGGAAGAGGACTTTAGGACTTCAAGACAACATCAAAGGCGGTTGAATCCGACCATGAAGGAGGTTGTCAAGAAGGAAATTCTTAAACTTCTTGATGCAGGTATCATCTACCCTATCTCCGATAGTAAGTGGGTGAGTCCGGTTCAAGTAGTTCCGAAGAAGGGAGGAATGACGGTCATCACCAACAAGAACAACGAACTCATTCCTACCCGAACCGTAACGGGATGGCGGATGTGCATAGACTACCGCAAGCTTAACAATGCGATGAGGAAGGATCACTTCCCATTGCCATTCATTGATCAGATGCTTGAAAGGTTAGCACAACATTCACATTTTTGCTATCTTGACAGTTATAGTGGTTTCTTTCAGATTCCGATACACCCGGATGATCAGGAGAAGACCACATTCACGTGCCCGTGGGGTACGTTTGCTTATAGGAGAATGTCGTTTGGGCTTTGCAACGCCCCAGCCACCTTTCAAAGGTGCATGATGGCCATCTTCTCCGAATACATCGAGGAAATCATGGAGGTCTTCATGGATGACTTCTCCGTATACGGTTCCTCTTTTAACAGTTGCCTTTCTAACCTTGCTCTTGTATTACAATAATGTGAAGACACTAACCTAGTTCTTAATTGGGAAAAGTGTCAATTTATGGTAAAGGAAGGAATTGTACTAGGACACTTAATCTCTAGTAGAGGGATTGAGGTGGATAAGGCGAAAATAGAGACTATAGAAAAGCTTCCTCCCCAACCTCGGTGAAAGGGATAAGAAGTTTCCTAGGACATGTTGGATTCTATAGGCGCTTCATAAAGGATTTCTCTAAAATATCAAAACCTCTTACTAATCTATTGATGAAGGATGCGGTTTTTGAATTTTCGCAGGAATGCTTGGATGCGTTTAACATGATCCGGGAAGCTCTAATTTCAGCACCAATTATCCAACCTCCGGATTGGAACCTTCCCTTTGAGGTTATGTGCGATGCTAGTGACGTAGCTATAGGAGCTGTTCTTGGACAAAGGAAAGAAGGGCAAACCCATGTCATATACTATGCTAGCAAGACGCTAGATGAAGCGCAGCTCAACTACGCCACTACGGAAAAAGAGTTCTTAGCCATTGTTTATGCTATTGACAAATTTCGCTCTTATCTTGTAGGTGCAAAGGTGATTGTCTACACGGATCATGTGGCGATCCGGTACCTCCTTGCAAAGAAAGATGCGAAGCCAAGGGTAATTAGATGGATTCTTCTCCTACAAGAATTCGATCTAGAGATCCGCGACAAGAAAGGTTCAGAAAATTCTGTTGCGGATCATTTGAGTCGCCTAACACATCTAGAGGACGACCATTTAGCTATAGATGACTCCTTCCCGGACGAACACCTACATATCATTGAGGAGTGCATAGATGTGATCTCCAAAGGTAACGAACCATGGTTTGCTGACTTTGTTAACTATTTGGTTTGGCAGGAGATAACGCCCGGATTATCCTACGCACAAAGAAAGAAGTTCTTTAAGGATGTCCGAGAATACTTTTGGAATGAACCTCTCCTCTTTAAGAGAGGTCCGGATGGCATCATTCGGCGATGTGTGCCGGAAGATGAGATGCAAAGTGTCATCCGCCATTGTCATTCACTACCATGTGGAGGACACGCTAGTTCGAACAAGACTAGCGCAAAGGTATTGCAATCTGGATTCTTTTGGCCTACTTTATTTAGAGATGTGCAATCCTGTGTTTCTTGCTGCGATGCTTGTCAAAGAACAGGTAATATCTCTAGGAGGAATGAGATGCCTCTCAATAACATCCAAGAGATGGAGATTATCGACGTTTGGGGAGTAGATTTTATGGGACCATTCCCATCATCTTGTGGAAACCAATACATACTCTTGGCGGTGGATTACGTCTCTAGATGGGTGGAAGCGATTGCCTCCCCCACCAATGATGCCATGGTGGTGGTTAAGTTCTTTAACAAGACCATCTTCCCACAATTTGGGACACCAAGGACTATCATTAGTGATGGAGGTTCTCACTTCATTGCCCGGCGCTTTGAAGCTCTTCTAGCTAAGTATGGGGTTACTCACAAGATCGCCACCCCTTATCATCCACAAACTAGTGGACAAGTTGAGATCTCAAACCGGGAGATCAAAGGAATTCTAGAGAAGACGGTTTCAAGGACTAGGAAGGATTGGTCATTGAAGCTTGATGATGCATTGTGGGCATACCGGACTACATACAAGACTTCCATAGGAACCACACCATACAACCTTGTGTATGGGAAGTCTTGTCACTTACCGGTAGAGTTGGAGCACAAGGCGTTTTGGGCCATCAAGTGGTTGAATTTTGGCATGAAGGAAGCGGGAGAGAAGCGTCTCTTAGACCTTAATAAGCTGGAAGAACTTCGCTTGAACGCCTATGAAAACGCCAAGATTTATAAGGAGAGAGCAAAGCGTTGGCATGATAAGCACATCATTCCAAAGGACTTCAAAGAAGGAGATCAAGTTCTCCTCTTCAATTCAAGGCTTCGTCTCTTTCCAGGTAAGTTTAAATCTCGTTGGACCGGACCTTTTGTAATTAAGCGTATTTTCCCCCATGGTGCAGTTGAAGTATGAGGTGAAGCGGGCGGAAGCTTTAAGGTGAATGGTCAACGACTCAAGAAATATACGCCGGAACTCCAAGCTAAAGAGTTCGCGCCCACCGCACTCGAATAAGAGCGAATCTGGTCTAGCTACGGACCTTAAACAAAGCGCTTCTTGGGAGGTAACCCAAGGTATTGCATTTACGTTTTAGTTTTCGATTCATAGTTTAGCTTAGTTTAGACGTTTTTGCTTTGTTTTGCCTTCGATTCCTTCCGGTATATTCGTGTTTTTGGATGTAGGAACAGTGGAAAAGGAAAGGGGAAGAGTAATTTTGGATAAAAGTGACGAAACTTGGACTTTGGAGCATTACAGAGAGTTCCACGGCCTAAACCACGGTCGTGACAGCTACAGTGACCGTAATTTCCAAAAGCCTTTGAAAAATCACCAAAACCACGGTTCTGTACATTTCCACGGCCGTGGAAACCCCCGATAGACCGTGGTTTTCAAAAATTTTGCTGGCCACTATATAAACCACGTTCTTCACAAAAACACAACACAAAACCCATTTCCACGCTCTCTCTCACCGGAATCACGCCCTTCACCTCAAATCTTCGTTCATTAATCGTTTTCAACGATTCTTCGACCCAAACCGAAGCAAATCCATCCACCAACGAGGTCCAAGCAACGAATCGAGCGGCAAATCACCAAGGAACGCAGAATTCGGATTTTAAAATCCGAAACCTAGGTTTTTTCCGCTCTTCTCTATCTTTGTCAATTCGACTTCGTTCTTGCTAGCATTTATAGGAGAACTGATTGAAATTGGAAGGAATTAGACTAGGAGACTGCTTGATTGCTGAGTTTGGCTGCTGATTATTGAGTTTTGATAAAAAGCGAGACGAACCACGGTCTCTGTCTATTCCACGGTCGTGGAACACCAAGAACAGACCGTGGTTTTGAACAATAATGGATTTTGTGAGGAGAGTTTCTGGGAGGATTAAGGAGAAGAAGAATGAGAAGGATAAGAACAAAAAGAGGAAGGGTAACCCCTCTTCCTCTTCATCCTCTAGAGCACCACCACCTTCCTCCCCTTCACCTCCATCATCACCTTCATCACCTTCACCTCCTAGCCCTAGAGTACCCACCATTCACGAGGATCATCTCGATGCACTTGAGAGGATCCATAAGAGGGCTGTAATAGGACCTAGGTACCTATTGTTGGAGGATTTAGCTCCCCTCCACATCATTGATGACCTTACTTGGCTCTTGGATAGAGCCGGATTAGTTGTCTTCTTGGCTATCCGAGAAGACGCCTACGAGGAGATCACGAGAGAGGTTGTGACGTCTTTTGAGCACAGCCACGTGGATAGGACAGTTTCTTTCCGTCTGATGGAAAGGGACTATGAGTTTACCATCCGAGAGTTTGGAGCCTTCTTTGGGTTCCAAGAGACCTTCAATGGTCGTTTTCCTAGCGGCGTTTACGCCAAAGATTTTTGGGAGGAGGTAGCTATGATTTACGCCAGCGAGGACCGCTGGCAACCAGCTGATACCAAGGCTAAGTTGATGTATCACTTAGCCTTGAAGATTGCTCACCGGGTTCTTTCTGAGTGTCTCTTCCCTAGGACGGAGACACCTCAGAAGATCAAGACGGATGAGCTCTTTCTGTTGTACTCCATGCTCTATGGGCGCCCTGCTGACTGCGCCACCCTCTTAGCTGCTACCATGAGCAAGCTAAAGAATAAGAGGGCGGGCAACATTGGATATGGTGGGATAGTCACCCACCTTGCTAGGATATTGGGGGTAGATTTTTCAACATGTACACGTATTCCTGCCGTACCCCTAGGACTCCAGGCCTTCATGACTAGAGGTCTCATCTTCCCTACCCATAGAGGTCCACCTTATGCAGCCATGCCATGGGAGAGCAGGACGGGGAGGGGCATTGAGTGGCTCCCAGAGTATTCCATTATGGCTGGACGCCATAATTGGAAGGAGACGTTCGCTGCTATGCATGCGAACAGGATTGCAGCCCCTCCATATGTTCCACCACCGCCGGTAGTTGAGGAGGAGATGAGAGATCCGTATGAGGGAGGAGGAGGAGCCGAGCAGGAGTTTGGCACGTTTCCGGATCAGCCGGACATTGCTTCTGATGTGCCTAGACGTTCTCCACGTCCAGCCAAAGCTTCAGGTTCGTCTTCTCGCCGCGCCAACGTGAGTGAGAGACCCACTTGGATGGAGACGCCTCCTGCATGGTACGGAGCTCCACCACCATGGTCCGCACAGCAGCCGCCGCCACCAGCACCAGCACCGTCAGATGCACCGGGGTGGTACAGTCAGGCTCCGGGATGGTATGAGAAGATGCCGGAGTGGGCTACTAGCCTTTCTGATAGAGTGGGAGCATTGGAGATCCGAGCCGATGCTAGAGACGGACGTATGGATGACCTCGATCACATGATGAGAGACGTCTACCGCCAGCAGTTCGGGCGGCACTATGACCCTAGCTTCCATCCATTCCCGCCTCCACCGCAGTGACGACCTTGAGGACCGACAGTTTAGCCGCTCCACCGCCATTTTGTGAGTCTTTTTCTTTCTTTCTTTTCTTCTTTTTCTTTTATTTGAACATTAGGGACAATGTTTGTTCCAAGTATGGGGTGGGGTGTGACTAAAAGTTTGTAATAACTCTTACTCACTTTGATTGCTTTGAGACTATCTTGCATGTTCATTATATTGTTGCACGTTTCGTTATTGCATTGCATGAAAAAGAGTTTGAAAAACCCATAAAAATTGAAAAATTTTGAAAAATTTTGTGCTTCTAAGGAATTGAGATGATTTCTATGATAATCACTACTTGTAAATTGAGTTTGATGACAATTGCATGCTTAAACGAATAGTGAATTGAAAAGAAATTGAATAAGTTGATTACACTTCTTTTTACAAGTTTCATAATGTGATGAATGTTACTTAAATCATGTTGAGAAAATAAGGTTGAAATCACACTATAAGTTCTTATACTTCTTGTTGAGATGATTAAGGCAATTCGATTTTCTTTCTTCTTTCTTTGATCATTTAGCCCCTCATTGAAATTATGGCCTCCTTTACCTATCCGGGAATTTGGAGGAGTTGATTGATATTGGTATATTTGATGTGGGAGGGCCTTGAAAGCAATTATTTGCAATCAAAAGAATAGAAAGAAATTGTAGGTTTGGGGAAGTCAATCATGACGATGAGTAACTCGGCACCATTCACATAGCCGGGTGTTTGTGTCTTGCCAAAGTCGGATTGAGCGATATTCCTAGCGGATTATGGTATGTGCGCTAATGTTTTGAGGCATCTCATAAAAATTGAGAAACGCCAATCTCCTAGGCTTCGGTTTTTGTGCACCTCTATCCATAACTCCAAAAGTAAAGTCGAAAAATGAAAGGAAGAGAGCGAAGCTCTAAGTTGAAAGTGTTGCGGAAACCGCAAAAGAAGAAGAAAAGAGTAGTATTAATAGCATGAATTATAGTCTATATTTTAGGGTTTGTTTGGACGTTTTATCTTCAATAATCTGCATGTTTGTATGTGTTATATGTGATTATATTACCATTTCATCTACCTTTGCGAGAATCGAGGTCTACACCTAGTTTTGTTGTAATCGTAGGTAAAATGGCCGTTTTGCATAAAAAAGGAGCAAAAGGAGTCATGGGTCATTTGGAGCTACATCCAGGGAGCATAGCCATGGATTAAAGATTCACCTTGGACCAGTTTTGAGAGATTTCACATTCAGCTGTGACTCACCACGGTTGACCAGAGATTCATCTCGACCGAGGTGATCCAGAGACGCCGGCTCGACCGAGGCGAACACCTAGGACGCGGCGAGAATATTTTATTCTTGGCTGAGATCTTTTATCTTTGGAAAGTGATCTTATATTTTTGGGCTTGGCTCCTAGAAGGAAGAAGATCTTATATTTTACCTATTTTTATGGGAAAAGATCTTTCTAGGATATCTTATCTTTGGAGGGTTATTTTCCTATAAAAAGGGTCGGATTTCCTAAAAATCCGGCATCCGTTATACATCCAGCATACGCAGCAGCAGCAGCAGCATACTCCAATTGGGAGTTTCGAAGAACCTTTTTGAAGGTTGAAGGAAGATTGAAGTCTATAGCTTTCATAGCTTTTTGGAGGGTTTTGTAAGATTGTCTTTAATTCCCTCACTCGTTTTCTTGTCTTGTTGGATTTATATCCAAGGAACGCTTTTTGTTGTGATATTTGATTCAGTTATTGAAGTCTTTTTCATTAAATTCTTCTTGTTCAAATATTCACTTTCTTCCCATATTTTTAATACTTTCATAATGATGATGAGTGGCTAATTTCCTTGTGTGATTCTAGGGTGATTGGCTGAAGGTTGTGGGAAAAACAATGATAGAATAATCTTAGATTCCAGTAGGATCCTGAATGTTCGAGTCTTTAACCTTAACCCTAAGCATCTCGTTCAGTCGATGAACATCTCGGCCGGGGTGGAATTTGGCTGACCGAGGTGACTTATCTGATCCTAAACTGAGAGTTAAGTGTTAGAGTTTGCCAAATCCTATTCTTATTACACCTTTCCTGGTTCAAAGCAAGCTTAGGATGAGACTTACCCGGTAATTCCTTAGTTTGTGTACCAACGATCATAAGTGTAGGTAATAAAGTATTATCCTTTATTGGGGTTTGAGTGTGCTTCCATCCCATCTTTGTGAGTTAGCCTGAGACTTACCCGATAAAGGTTGATTCTATTCCCTTAGGTGGTGTGTTAGTTTGAGGTTATAGTTCTTTATCTTAATTCCTTGAGACTTACCCGGTAATAGGAGTTACGGTTTAGGATTAGTGTGTAGTGAGACTTACCCGGTGATCTACTCCACTTTAGTAACATCTTCCCCACGCAAAAATCTCAGCTTTGTCCACTTATCTTTAGATCTTGAGTTGGAACCACAACTAGACGCTTTAATCCCTAGAATTGCATGTTTGCTTTATTGACTTCTTATCCATCTTTGATTGTATTAACTGCTCTTTGTGGTTAGTATTCACGAAGCTTACCGTTATTGACTTTGTTTCACCGAGTCCCTGTGATCGACCCCTGGAATTCCTTGCTTTTACTACGATTGACCCGTACACTGCGGGTTCGCATCCTTGTTTTAAGCTTAAGTCTAGGGTTATAAATTTAAAGCTTGCACACACCGTTTGGAGCGAACAAGTTTTTGGCGTCGTTGCCGGGGACTTGGTCTAGACCGAGCCGGTACGGTTTGCTCTTGGGGCGTTTGCCCCCGTGTCATCTAACCACTCTACTTGAGTGACTTTTGCAGGTTCTTTCTTAGGTATATGCGAAGAACCCGCACTGGGAAGGAAATCGTTCCTTACGACCCCGAACCAGAAAAGACATACAAGCGACGCTTAAGAGAAGCAAAGATGGCCCAACAAGACGATCGCGATCTTGCGGCCGAATTAAAAGAGACGCTAGAGCTGCTACGTCTCAGCAAGGAAGAACTAAGTCAAGAAAAAGAAGAGAATCGCACCAGGACTGCAGCAATCGAAGCGGAGATAGCAGTCATCCGAAATCAGATTCTACAACCACCAAGGGAAGATCCTCCTGTTGATCCTCGACCGATGCAGGATCCAGTAGTTAACCCTCGACCGAGGCAGGTTCCAGTACCTGATGCCCCGGCCGATGTACTTCCACCTCGGAGACTAGTCCGAGATGTTCTTCTTGCAGGAATCCCACAAACCCTAGGTCAAAGGATGGACCCTAATCAACAACTGAGGCGTCCAGGAGTGAACCTAGGAGATCCAGCGGATCATGACTATGAACTTCGTCCGCAAGTTCTGTCCATGATTCGCCAATGCCAATTCGGAGGGCTAGAGAAGGAATCACCACATCAACATCTTCAAAACTACGAGATCTTGATGGAAACCTTGCGACCTTCCAGAATTGAAAATAATAACTACAAGCTAAGACCTTTTTACTTTTCTTTAAAAGATAGAGCTCTTACTTGGTATCAATCTCTTCCTCCAGGAAAAATTAGCACATGGGAGGAGATGACTACGGAATTCTTGACCAAATTCTCCCCCCCCTCAAAGACAGCTGAAATGAGAGGGAAGATCAATGCTTTCATTATGAAGGACAAGGAGAGCTTGTCCAAATCTTGGGAGCGGTTCAAGGATATCCTTTTGGATTGCCCACATCATGGGATTCCAAAGATCGAGTTGTTGGAGATCTACTTCAAAGGACTAGACGGAAACACCCAGTTCAATCTCCAACTACTCTCCGCCGGTACCTTCATGGACATGGCGATTGATGAGGCTTGGGACTTCATTGAGAAGCAAGCCTTGCACATGGAGAAATATACCCACCAACGAGCTGAAGGTGGAGTTAAAAGAGTCAACTTTCAAGAGACTCAATCCAACAACAATCAACTCACGTCTTTGAAGAACGACGTGAAGCAATTGAAGGAACTCTTGATGGCTCAAACCAAGAAGGAAGAGCAAGGGCAAAGGAACAACAACAACAACAACGGGAACCGTAACAACAACAACAGTCCCCGAAACAACAACTACAACAACAACAACAACAATAGAGGGTCAAATAGCAACAATTGAAGGACGAACAATCAAAGCAACCAGAATCCTGGTAACAATTATTCTAACTCCAACTCTAATAATTCCTCTAACCCTTTCCTCTCTTCCCCTTCTTCTTCTTCTACTCCATTAAAAAGCCAAGGGCAAGGATCAAGTTCGTCTCAACCGGAAAAGAAAGACGCAGTTCTGGAGGCTATCTTGATCAAGCTTAGTGCTATGGAGAATTCCATGACTTCATTTTCGAGGGCCCAAAAGTCCTTCGAACAACAACTTGCTAATAGGGCGAATGAAGCGCCAAGAGATCTAGGGAAGCTTCCAGCAAGGACGGAAAGCAACCCTAAGGGCCAGTGCATGGCCATAACGACGAGGAGTGGACTCAAAACTGCAGATCCAGTACCTCGCTCGACGCAGACCACCTCGGTCCAGATCCAGTCGAAGAACACCTCGACCGAGATGCCAACCGAGGCGGAGCAACAGAAAGCAGGAGGGACAACTGAAACTTATATTCCACCTCCTGCATACAAACCACCACTTCCATTCCCCCAGTCCAGGGCCAGAGCACATCTAGACAAGCACTTTGGTAAGTTCCTTGACTTGATGAATAAGCTACATATTAACATTCCTTTCCTTGATGCTATTTTAGGTATGCCCGCCTATGGGAAGTTCTTAGAAGAAATCTTATCAAGGAAGAGGAAGCTGGAAGATGTTGGTGAAGTTAGGATGACATCTAAATCTTCGGAGCTTATAAAGATCATGAAGGAGAAGATGCCACCTAAATTAAGAGATCCCGGCTCATTTTGCATTCCCATTCAAGTTGGGGATGTCACTTGTGAAGCCCTTTGTGATCTAGGAGCCAGCGTGAGCATCATCCCGCTGGAGCTATGCACGAAGATCGGACTTGGAGAGCCCAAGCCGGTCAAAATTCGACTTTATATGGCGGATCGCTCCATTACCCATCCCGTGGGCATCTTGGAGGACGTTCCGGTCAAGTTAGGTAACTTCTATCTACCTATAGATTTTGTTGTACTTGACATTCCCGCAGATTATCCTGTTCCTATTATTCTCGGGAGGCCATTTCTAGCAACTTCTAACGCCAAGTTGAAATTCAACGTTGGTGGCGATGAGGTGGAGTTCGCAATACTTGCAGCCATGAAAGGAGAACAGCTAACTGATGATATCTTCAACATCTACGATGAAGAAGAATCAAGAGAATTGGTGAGCTCAATCCTTATTAACGATCCACTCAAAAGAGTTATTAGCTTCAGTTTAATGGAGGAAGGTATAGATGCTTCTTGTGATGCAGATATACGGAGCTTAAAGGCACTGGAAGAGGATCCAGGAGCTAAAACTGAGAAGCTAATCCAGGAGACAAAGATCTCCAATTTCGGTTCCAGCAGCAGTACCTCGACCGAGGCACTTTCTGGACTGAGCGAGGCGACCGAAGAACATCTCGGTCAACGCCTATGCGCCTCGACCGAGGTCGACGGCGAGATGATGTCAACTGAGACTACTGAGAATAATAATCTTCCTACTCACTTCTCTGACATTCATCCTCAGTTGGTGGAATATTCCATCCACCAACTTTCTGATAAAAACGGACCTTGGTATGCTGATATTGTAAATTATCTTGTTTGCCAGGAAACACCGCCCGGATTGACGTACTCTCAAAAGAAGAGATTCTTCAAGGAAGTACGACATTATTACTGGTATGAGCCGCTGTTATTTAAGCGCGGACCGGATGGGATGCTTCGAAGGTGCATTCCGGAAGATGAGGTTAATAGCGTTATACGGCATTGCCATTCACTCCCTTGTGGAGGACATGCTAGCACCGATAAAACATGCGCTAAGGTACTGCGTTCTGGTTTCTTTTGGCCTACATTATTTAAGGATGTACAAGCTTTTGTTGTCTCTTGTGATGCATGCCAAAGAACAGGAAATTTATCAAGGAGGAACGAGATGCCACTTAATAACATCCAAGAGGTGGAAATCTTCGATGTATGGGGGATTGACTTCATGGGACCTTTCCCATCCTCCGGAGGAAACCTCTACATTCTCCTTGCGGTTGATTACGTCTCTAGATGGGTTGAAGCCATTGCTTCTCCCACTAACGACGCCAAGGTGGTTGTGAAGTTCTTGAATAGAACTATCTTTCCACGATTTGGAACTCCACGCATCATCATTAGCGATGGAGGAACGCATTTCATCAACCGGAAGTTCAAAGCACTTCTATCGAAGTATGGGGTAACCCACAAAGTATCAACTGCTTATCACCCTCAAACTAGTGGACAGGTTGAGATCTCGAATAGAGAAATCAAAGCAATTTTGGAGAAGACCGTCTCTAGAACGAGGAAGGATTGGTCCATGAAATTGGACGATGCTCTTTGGGCGTACAGGACCGCATTCAAGACTCCCATAGGTACCACCCCTTATAATTTGGTATATGGGAAGTCTTGCCATTTGCCCGTCGAATTGGAACACAAAGCGTATTGGGCTATCAAATGGTTGAATTTCGACATCAAAGAGGCTGGCGAGAAGCAACTATTGGAACTCAACGAGCTGGAGGAGCTGCATTTGAACGCTTATGAGAATGCTAAAATCTACAAGGAAAGGACGAAGAGATGGCATGACAAGCGTATCGTCCCGAAGGAGCTTAACGAAGGAGACTTAGTTCTACTCTTCAACTCCCGCCTCCGCCTTTTTCCAGGTAAGTTGAAATCTAGATGGACCGGACCTTATGTAGTGAAACATGTTTTTCCTCATGGTGCAGTTGAGATATGGGGCGAAACTAGCGGAAGCTTCAAGGTCAACGGTCATAGACTTAAGAAGTACCAACCGGAAACTCCGGTTGAGGAGGTTGCACCAATATACCTCATTTGAGATGCATTATGGTCCAGCTAGTGACCTTAAATCAAGCGCTTCTTGGGAGGCAACCCAAGGTATTGCTTTCTTTTCCCGTTTTCTAGTCTAGCTTAGATAGTTTTTGTTTTTGCTTTGCTTTGTTTGTTTTAGGCGTTCTGGACAGACAACAGGGAATATCTAAGGAAGGAGCATAACTGGAAGGACAGAAGTTCGAGATTTTGAGAAAACTGAGACACCTCGGTCTAGTCGGGGCCACCTCGACCGAGTTGATTCTTGAGCAACCGAGGCGACTAGGGTTTCTGAAGAACCACCTCGGTCCGTACCACCTCGGTCCGGTCGAGACCATCTCGACCGAGGTGACAGCAGATCCAGGAACAGTATAAAAGGGGGAAAAATTTATTTTTTCACTTTTTACCTTATTCAACTCGACCGCGGCGCCCTTCCCACCTCGCCTCCTCCGTTTTTGCTCATTTTCGAAGATTTCCGCTTCCAAACTGCGATTGAAGTGTAGAGGATCCTATTGCAACAACAGATCTGCGAAGAAATCGAACGAATCGACCGAAACGAGGTAAAAACAGTCGAAACCCTAACTCGTTCATTCGCTTCGATTTGGGCTTTGGTTGCCCTTGATTCTGCTGAGAAAAGGCTTAAGTACCCCATAGGAAGCAATTGTAGTGATTTTTGGGGGAAAAGAACTGAATTTCTGAGAATTGGAATCACGAACTGTTGCGCCTCGGTTTAGTCGAACTGCATCTCGACCGAGGTGATTCTTGAGGGTTGTCAGCGACCGAGGTGACCTGACAGTGTTTGAGAGAAAATGAGTTCCGATCGTCGCCTAGCCCTCAGAGATAGATCCTCACCTTCCCCTTCTTATTCTTCTTCCCGACCCTACCGCCCGGTGATCCACGAGAGATGCTGGGTAGATTACGAGCGTATAGCTAGCCGTCCAGTTATTGCACCACGTTTTCTAGACGTGTCAACTTTCGATTGCCTAGGGTTAGATGGAGACCTTAGGAGGATGATTGCCACTGTTGGGCTGGATCAGTTTACTGAGATCCGTAGACGAGAGAGATGGTCGAGTTCCGATGGATACAGGGACAGATACTGCAGGGATGAGCGCGCCGCCGATCATAGATCTTGATGACGACGATGAGACTGAGCCTGCACCAGCTGAGACCTCTCCAGTCAGACCCGCTAGACACAGGAGGCGCGGAGTGAGAGATCGAGTTGCCCACAGACGGATCGATGACCTGACGGATCAGGTTATTGACTCGTATGTTGCATTATCGCTGGATATCCGCGAGATGTAGGAGCGGCAGCACTATCAGCACATTATGGCCCAACTTCAGTTCGAGCGTGTCATGGGTTACGCGTTTGACCCGACGCAGTATCCATATGTGCCACCACCACCACCGGATCGAGACTATTGAGGAGCTGCAGGATTTTCTTTATTATATTTTTATGCAGTTCAGCTATTTATCCGGTGAGTACTCTCATTTCCTGACTTATATTGACCCACTGGGACAGTGTGTCCCAAGTATGGGGTGTTTGTATTTATATGACGAATTTGATGTACCTATTTGACTACTTTGATGTATGACGCACATTCCATTTTATCGGATATTTTATTTATGCTTCACTTCTGCATTTATATGATTATCTGATATTACATGCATACCTACAGGTTATTTAATTGAGAAAAACGTCGAAACTAAAAAAAATAATAATAAAAATTTTTTTGACCTCGACCGAGTCAGTCTTGGCCAAACGAGGCGTTTCACCTCGGTTGAACCAAGAACACCTCGATCGAGGTGAGTTAACTGAGAGTTTTCGAAAACGATTTTTGTGTTTCTTATCTGGATATGATCTCAGTGAAGATCTTGTTTACTGACTGGTTTTAAATTCTTTATGTGTTTGAAAAGTTTTATAATATGTTTAAGTTGCTAAATGCTTTGTTTGAAATTATGTGCATGTTTAATATTTTATTTTTATCCAAATTATGTTGAATTTGAAGGTTGACACCGCAAGTTGAGTTCTCTCACTTTCTTCTTGGAAAGACCAAGGCAATTCATTCTCTTCTTCTTCTTCTTCTTCTTCTTCTTGATCATGCTTAGCCCCTCATATACATTTTGCCTCCCTTTACCTATCCGGGAATTTGGAAGCAAGCGAAGTGGTGAAAGAAAGTTAAAGTTGAGAGGTGGCTGGAAGTGAAAGTTTTAGAAAGCAATAATAGGTTTGGGGAAGTCAATCATGAAGATGAGTAACTCGGCACTATTCACATAGCCGGGTGTTTGTGTCTTGCCAAAGTCGGATTGAGCGATATTCCTAACGGGTCATGGTATGTGCATCAAGAGTTTGATGCATCTCAAGAAATTGATGATTGCTGATTTCCTAGGCTTCGGTTATTGTGCACCTCTGTCCATGCATCCCAAAAAGTAAAGTAAAAAAAGAAAAAGTGTAAAATAAGCAAAGCTTATTGGTGGAAGATGTTGCAAGTCGAAGTGAAAGTGAAGTTCATCCTTTTCCCGGATTCTAGCACCACATTACCTTACATACATCCCTACCCTACACGTTTCTTGACCTTTTCTTTTGGGAAGCCCTTGAGACCTTGAGCTTGTTGATTGACTTAGCGGTTTAAATCAGATTATACATGATTAATTTTGATAATTATGATTTATTATGCATTCTATGGTTTTATGCAAAGATGAACAACTTTTCTATATTTATAAAATGTTTTGAACATATTAAGTTTTTAAAATTCCATGAAGTATTCTCTTAGAGTGATCTATGATTGTAACACACCATAAAAATGTTTTTGAAAGATTTTCATTGAATTTTTATGACTATTAATCCATTCTATCTTGTCTTCTATATGCGGAACTTGCTTGGGGACAAGCAAGGGCTAAGTATGGGGTATTTTGATAGCATGAATTATAGTCTATATTTTAGGGTTTGTTTGGACGTTTTATCTTCAATAATCTGCATGTTTGTATGTGTTATATGTGATTATATTATCATTTCATCTACCTTTGCGAGAATCGAGGTCTACACCTAGTTTTGTTGTAATCGTAGGTAAAATGGCCGTTTTGCATAAAAAAGGAGCAAAAGGAGTCATGAGTCATTTGGAGCTACATCCAGGGAGCATAGCCATGGATTAAAGATTCACCTTGGACCAGTTTTGAGAGATTTCACATTCAGTTGTGACTCACCTCGGTTGACCAGAGATTCATCTCGACCGAGGTGATCCAGAGACGCCGACTCGACCGAGGCGAACACCTAGGACGCGGCGAGAATATTTTATTCTTGGCTGAGATCTTTTATCTTTGGAAAGTGATCTTATATTTTTGGGCTTGGCTCCTGGAAGGAAGAAGATCTTATATTTTACCTATTTTTATGGGAAAAGATCTTTCTAGGATATCTTATCTTTGGAGGGTTATTTTCCTATAAAAAGGGTCGGATTTTCCAAAAATCCAGCATCCGTTATACATCCAGCATACGCAACAGCAGCAACAGCAGCATACTCCAATTGGGAGTTTCGAAGAACCTTTTTTAAGGTTGAAGGAAGATTGAAGTCTATAGCTTTCATAGCTTTTTGGAGGGTTTTGTAAGATTGTCTTTAATTCCCTCACTCGTTTTCTTGTCTTGTTGGATTTATATCCAAGGAACGCTTTTTGTTGTGATATTTGATTCAGTTATTGAAGTCTTTTTCATTAAATTCTTCTTGTTCAAATATTCACTTTCTTCCCATATTTTTAATACTTTCATAATGATGATGAGTGGCTAATTTCCTTGTGTGATTCTAGGGTGATTGGCTGAAGGTTGTGGGAAAAACAATGATAGAATAATCTTAGATTCCAGTAGGATCCTGAAAGTTCGAGTCTTTAACCTTAACCCTAAGCATCTCGTTCAGTCGATGAACATCTCGGCCGGGGTGGAATTTGGCTGACCGAGGTGACTTATCTGATCCTAAACTGAGAGTTAAGTGTTAGAGTTTGCCAAATCCTATTCTTATTACACCTTTCCTGGTTCAAAGCAAGCTTAGAATGAGACTTACCCGGTAATTCCATAGTTTGTGTACCAACGATCATAAGTGTCGGTAATAAAGGTTTATCCTTTATTGGGGTTTAAGTGTAGGTAATAAAGGTTGATTCTATTCCCTTAGGTGGTGTGTTAGTTTGAGGTTATAGTTCTTTATCTTAATTCCTTGAGACTTACCCGGTAATAGGAGTTACGGTTTAGGATTAGTGTGTAGTGAGACTTACCCGGTGATCTACTCCACTTTAGTAACATCTTCCCCACGCAAAAATCTCAGCTTTGTCCGCTTATCTTTAGATCTTGAGTTGGAACCACAACTAGACGCTTTAATCCCTAGAATTGCATGTTTGCTTTATTGACTTCTTATCCATCTTTGATTGTATTAACTGCTCTTTGTGGTTAGTATTCACGAAGCTTACCGTTATTGACTTTGTTTCACCGAGTCCCTGTGATCGACTCCTGGAATTCCTTGCTTTTACTACGATTGACCCGTACACTACGGGTTCGCATCCTTGTTTTAAGCTTAAGTCTAGGGTTATAAATTTAAAGCTTGCACACACCGTTTGGAGCGAACAAGTATCCACTTTCCCGGATTCTTGCACCACATTCCGTAAAGTTTTCCTTCCCTCTCCACATTCTAGACCTTTTTGAAAGTCCTTAAGATTAAAAGAATGTTATATGACTTTGTGATCTAAATTGAAGTTTCTTATGATTGATTTTGATAATGTTTGAAGGTTATGATGTTTGTATGGAAGTTTAATTGATTCATGAGCTTTCTTTACTCTTTACTCTTTGATTAAGTGTATGAAAGTCTTATAAACGAATGAAGCAAGATTTGAGAATGATCTATTGATTAGAAGGCACATTCATCCAAAAGAAGTATTGCTTTGAGAAGGTACACATATTTCATCCTAACTTTTCTTTTAAAAGCTTTTGAAAGACCTTGCTTAGGGACAAGCAAGTGGCAAGTATGGGGTTATTTGTTAGCATAAAATATTGTGATATTTTAGGCACGTTTTCTAAGTGTATTTCATCCATTATGATAGTCATTGATTAAGCATTGATTCAATTGTGAGCTAGTTTGTCTATATTGTCGTTATGGAGACCTACACAAGCTTTATGTTGATTGTAGGCAATTAAGAGCTATTTCCGAACGGAATTGTGCGAGAATGGAGCTTGATTGAGCATGTCAAGGATTGGGGACATCTCTAAGAGCTAAGGATGTGCTAGCTTGAGGAATATGCACGAGGAAAGGATGAATCACGGTTTTGCCCTAAACCACGCTCTAAAATACGGCCGTACTACATTCCACGTTCAAGTCCACAGCCGTGGAACCTTGGCAAGGGAAGCGTGATTCAATCCAGTGGCTTCTACGGCCGTGGAAGACTTGTGTCAAACCGTGACACTTTCCACGCTCTAAATTACGGCCGTGGAACTCTTCCACGACCGTGATCTTGGCGATCTCTTTCGCCACACTTTAAGCCACGATCTTCTACGATATTGGGCCGGGCTCATACTTTATCTTACACTATAAAAGGACGGACAAGGAGAGCTTCCGTCACCTTCGCTTACGCTTAGACGCATTTCCCGCTTACGCTTGGAATTGCCCTAATTTCACATCTTGCGAAGATTTCGCCTCTCATCTAGGTTTGATTTAGGAGACGGATTGACATCCCGTTCTTCCTTCTTATCGAATATTTGTGATTGTTTGCATTATTCCAAATCTATTGACGTTATTGTTCTTGAATTGTGAACTTGAGATCGTTTTGGAAGTTATTGAAGGTTTTCGGAAGTTTTCATCTTTCCTTCTTTTAAACCTTGAATTTGATATCAATATGACTATTGTTGGCTAAAACCCTTTAGCAATTCTAAGGTGAAGGGTTGATAGTTGTGGCTTAGATGATGATAGATCGATCGTGAACAGATTGGATCCTGAGAGTTAGAGAGAATCGCCGACAACCTTAAACCACGGTCTGTTCTTGAGCTTCCACGGCCGTGAAACTCAAGAACTACCCGTAATTTTGTGTTAGTTTACGAGCTTGCTTTTACTTTAATCCAAAGTTAAAGATTTGCTTTAACTTAGTCTTGGCTTGCCTTTTCTAGGTGGTAGTGAAGCCTCAACAACCTCTACCTCGATTGTGTGTGTCACAACCTTAATCGGTTAAGTTAGTCTTGATCCTTGGATTACAAGTTTGGGTATTTGATGTTAATTCTTACCTTTAGAACCTTTCTATATTGAAGCCTCAACAACCTTTATAGAGAGTGCCTTGTAGATGAGTCATATAGGGTTTTTGGAACTTCACCGTACGATTACCTTACTTTCGTATACCTTTGCATATCTTAACTTTGTCCTTATATCCTTAGTATATCTTGAATCGATTGCCACAATTGGATTCCTGAATCTTTAAGGTTGTTGTTTTCCCAATAATTCACAAAGCTCTTACATGTACTCGCTTGATAATCTATAATTGAATTTGTTCCCCCCAAATCCCTGTGTTCGATACTCTGGAATTCTTGCTCAACTATATCGATCCGTACATTGCGGGTTCGCTTGCTTGATTTCTAGTTTTATAATTAAAACTTATTTGCACGCACGCTAAGTGGCGAACATTGATCTCCATGGTTGGATTGGAAGTATTTATGACTATCCGTGAGCCGGCTTATCTAGAGCCGACCTATGAGTTCATGAGTTCCGTCACCCACGTGCCGGAACACAAAGGATTCAAGTTCCAACTCATGAACAAGGGATATGCCTTTACTGTGGAGAATTTAGGAGACTTGTTCGGGTTCTCATCTCCCACCGCCACCGATTTTCCTCCTCGACGTGATTCACACATATTCTGGGACAACATAGTTGACACTCCCACTAGTGCCGAAAAATGGAAACCGGGCGACTCCAAGGAGAAAAACATCTACCACGTCGCCTTCAGGGTCGCTCACCGGATCTTGAGTGAGATGTTGTTTGCCCGCACTGAGACGCCGCAGAAGATCCGTCAAGGTGAGCTATTTACTCTATTTTGTATGACTACAGGAGGGATACCTGATTTTTCCACGATGTTAGTGGAGAAGATGCACAAAGTGAAGAACAAGAGGAAGGGAGATATATGCTTTGGAGGATTGGTGACTCACATCGCCAATGTTCTGGAGATCGACCTTAAATATATCATAAATTATTTCACACGTATAAAGATCATAAAAACCATTCATCAAACAAGTATCATTATTGGGATCATATCCACCCTTGAATGGTTTTTATGAACTCAGCAACTCACCCTGTCTGATCTTCTGGGGCGTCTCAGTACGCGCCAGAAGTGTCTCGCTGAATATGCGGTGGGCAAGACGGAAAGCTAGATGGAAGATAATACACTCTTTGGAGTCCCCAAGTCTCCATCTATCACTGTGATCCACCACATGGGCTATCTGGCCCCAGAAATCTCAAGCTATGGCTCGGGAAGGAAACTCAGTCATGGTGGGAGTCGGGAAGCCAAAAACCTCTCAAAACTGATCCATTTGTACTATGTAGTTCCGGTTTAGCAACCGATACTTGATGTTGTTCCTCTCAGGCATGTGAGTGACAGAACTAACGAACTCCATAGTCGGCTCGAGGTAGGCTGGAGCTCGATTCTCCATAAACTCCTCCAGCCCTACCATAGAAATCATCTTCCTCAAGTCCTCCGCCACGTGGAGGAAGTCGAAGGCAACAACATCTAATAAACGCGGGGCAACTATGGGACGCCCGTAAATACGGTCAAAGTCGGCCTGGTGACGCTCGTGGATCACCGGTATAGTAGGATGAGATGCAGAAGAATGGGAAGAACCACTGGGACCATCTCTAAGAACAAGCTGGCGATCGGATCTGTTGCTCATGACTGTTGACTGGATGAACACCTCGGTTGCTCTGACACCACGTCGGCTGAGACAAAGCACGACTGGACCGAGGTGAAAAACTGTGCGATCGATCTCTCTGAATTTCCAGTTATTTTCCCCCAAATCACTACCAAATGCTTCCTATGGGGTACTTATATCCTTTTCAGCAACAATGGATGGCAACCAAAGTCAGATCCGTCTAAAATCATTAAAAGAAAGAGAGAAAGGGTTTTCGCACAAAATACCCAAGTTTCGCAGATTCGGAGCGTTTTTCCCGCAGTTTGGTGCTTGAAATCCGATCCTCTATCTTCCTTTGGTGAAGTTGAACCAAAAGTTGTGGAAAACGAGCGAAAAATGAGGAAACAAGGTGAGAGAACGTCGCGGTCGAGACTAGGTTGAGAGGGAAAATTTTGAGGAGAGAGAAATCCGCTTCGCCTTTTATACCCCTCGCTGAATCTGATATCACCTCGGTCGAGGTGGTCCCGACCGGACCGAGATGTCTGACTGGGTTGTCAGACCTAGTAGCCTCGATTGCCTCAAGAACATCTCGGTCGAGGTGTTGTGTCAACGACCGAGATGTGTCTCAGTCAAACTCTGTCTTCTCAATTTCTCGAACTTCTGTCCTTCCAGTGTAGCTCCTGAGCTGTAATCCTTCCTTAGAAAGTATCTGGTTTATGTCTGGAGGACGCCAAAAACAAAGAAAAGCAAAGAAAAAGCAAACTATCTAAACTAAGCTAAGAAAGGGAAAAGAAAGCAATACCTTGGGTTTCCTCCCAAGAAGTGCTTGATTTAAGGTCGCTAGTTGGGCCGTACATCATCCTTAAACAAGGTATAGTGGCGCAATCTCCTCAACCTGGACTTCCGGTTGGTACTTCTTCAGCCTATGACCATTGACCTTAAAGATTCCGCTTGTTTCACCCCAAATCTCAACTGCACCATAGGGAAAACATGTTTCACAACGTAAGGTCCTGGCCATCTAGATTTCAACTTACCTAGAAAGAGGTGAAGACAGGAATTGAAGAGTAGGACTAGATCTCCTTCTTTGAATTCCTTAGGAATGATATGCTTGTCATGCCATCTCTTCGTTCTTTCCTTGTAGATCTTGGCATTCTCATACGCGTTTAAGCGCAACTCTTCCAACTCATTGATGTCCAATAGCCTCTTTTCTCCGGCTTCCTTGAATCGAAATTCAACCACTTGATTGCTCAATATGCCTTGTGCTCTAACTCAACGGGTAGATGGCAAGACTTCCCATATATCAAATTGTAAAGGGTGGTACCAATGGGAGTCTTAAATGCGGTCCTATAAGCCAAAAGAGCATCGTCCAACTTCATGGATCAATCCTTCCTCCTCCTAGAGACGGCCTTCTCCAAAATTGCCTTGATTTCTCTATTCGAGATTTCGACCTATCCACTAGTTTGAGGGTGATAAGGGGTTGCTACCTTGTGGGTTACCCTATACTTCGATAGAAGTGCTTTAAACTTCCGGTTGATGAAATGTGTCCCTCCATCGCTGATGATGATGCGTGGTGTCCCAAAACGTGGAAAGATAGTCTGATTGAAGAACTTCACAACCACCATGGCGTCATTAGTGGGAGAGGCAATGGCTTCCACCCATCTAGAGATGTAGTCAACAACTAGGAGAATGTAGAGGTTCCCAGCGGATGATGGGAAAGGTCCCATGAAATCAACTCTCCATACATCAAAAATCTCAACCTCCTGAATATTGTTGAGTGGCATCTCGTTCCTTCTAAACGAGTTCCTTGTTCTTTGGCATGCATCACAAGAAACAACAAACGTTTGCACATCCTTAAATAGTGTATGCCAAAAGAAACCAGAACACAATACCTTAGCACACGTTTTGTGAGCGCTAGCATGTTCTCCACAAGGAAGCGAGTGGCAATGCCGTATGACACTAGCAACTTCATCCTCTAGAATGCATTGTCGAAGCATCCCATCCGGACCTCTCTTAAACAATAGAGGTTCATTCCAGTAGTAGTGGCGTACATCCTTAAAGAATTTCTTTCTTTGAGCGTACGTCAATCCGGGCGGTATTTCCTGGCAAACAAGATAATTAACAATATCAGCATACCAAGGCTCTTTACCATCAGAAGCTTGATGGAGCTAGTGCTCCACCAACTGTAAATGAGTCTCAAAAAAGGGATTAGGAAGTTAGTTGTTCTCAATTGACAGCATCTCGCTTGCAGTCTCGGCCGGTGTCCGAGGTGGGTGACCGAGATGTTCTTCAAATAAGAACACCTCGCTTGGTCCAAAAAGTGCCTCGGTCGAGGTACTTGAACTGAGACCGAAACTTAAATTGCTTCTCTTCTCATGGGTTAGTTTTTCAATCTTAGCTCTTGGATCTGCTTCTAGTGCTTTTAAGATCCATATATATGCATCACAAAAAACATCTATACCTTCCTCCATTAAACTAAAACTAAGAAATCTTTCAAGAGGGTCATTAATAAAGATAGAGCTCACCAATTCTCTTGATTCTTCTTCATCATAGATGTTGAAGATATCATCCTCCAACAGCTCTCATTTCATTGCAGCAAGGAATGAAAACTCCACTTGATCTCCACCAATGTTTAATTTCAACTTGGCGTTCTTAAAATCCACATTGCAACCCGAAGTTGCTAGAAATGGTCTCCCGAGAATGATAGGAACGGGATAATCTGCGAGTATGTCAAGTACAGCAAAGTCTATAGGTAAATAGAAGTTACCTAACTTAACGGGAACGTCTTCCAAAATGCCCACGGGATGGGTAATGGAGCGATCCGCCATGTATAACCTTATCTTCACCGGCTTGGTCTCTCCAAGTCCGATTCTCTCACATAGCTCCAGCAGGATGATGCTCACGATGGCTCCTAGATCACACAATGCCTCACAACTTACATCCCCAACTTGAATGGGAATGCAAAATGAGCCACGATCTCTCAATTTGGGTGGCATCTTCTCCTTCATGATTTGAATGAGCTCCGAGGACTTAGATGTCATCCTAACTTCTCCAAAGTCTTGCAGCTTCTTCTTCCTTGATAGAATTTCTTTCAAGAACTTCCCATAGGCGGGCATCCCTAGAATAGCATCAAGGAAAGGGATGTCAATGTGTAGTTTATTCATCAAGTCAAGAATCTTACCAAAATGCTTGTCTAGATGTGCTCTGGCCCTTGACTGGGGGAATGGAAGTGGTGGTTTATAAGAAAGAGATGGAACATAAACTTTATATTTTTCCTTTTCTTTCTGGGACTCCACCTCAGTTGGCACCTCGACCGATGTGTTCCTCGTCTGATCCTGGACCGAGGTGTTCTTCGTTTGCACTAGCACCGACCGAGGTACTAGATTTGTAGTTTTTAGTCCACTTCTCGTCGTTATTGCCATAATTTGTCCTTTAGGGTTGCTCTCTGTCCTTGCTGGGAGCTTCCCTGGATCTCTTGGCACTTCAATCGCCTTATTACAGAATTGTTGCTCTAAGCCTTTTTGTGCCTTCGAAAATGAAGTCATCAACGTCTCCATAGCGTTGAGCTTGATCAAAATTGCCTCCAACACTGCATCTTTCTTCTCTGGCTGGGACGAACTTGATCCAGGCTCCTGGCTCTTCAATGGAGTAGAAGAAGAAGAGGAGGAGGGGTTAAAAGCATTATTAGCATGAGAATAAGGGTTACCCGGATTTTGTTGATTAGATCTCCAATTGTTGCTGTTGGAGCCTCTATTGTTGTTGTAATTGTTGTTCCGTGACCCTTGGTTGTTGTTTCTTCCTTGACATCCTCCATCTTGCTCTTTCTTTGTGTGAGCTACTAAAAGCTCCTTCAATTGCTTCACATCATTGCTAAGCGAGATGAGTTGATTTTCATTTGATGAAGTGTCTTGGAAGCTAACTCTCCTTGCTCCATTCTCGGCTCCTTGATGGGAGTACTTCTCCATATGTAAAGCTTGCTTTTCAATGAACTCACAAGCTTCGTCTATCGGCATGTCCATGAATGTGCCGGCGGAAAGTAGTTGGAGATTGAATTGAGTAGCTCCATTCAATCCCTTGAAGTTTATCTCCAGCAACTCTATCTTTGGAATCCCATGATGTGGGCAATCCAATAGAACATCTTTGAATCTCTCCCATGACTTGGACAAACTCTCCTTGTCCTTCATGATGAATGCATTGATCTTCCCTCTCATTTCAGCGGTCTTAGAGGGAGGAAAGAACTTTGTTAGAAACTCCGTCGTCATCTCTTCCCAAGTGTTGATCTTTCCGGGCGGAAGAGATTGATACCAAGCAAGCGCCCTGTCTTTCAAAGAAAAATAGAAAGGCCTAAACTTGTAGTTGTTATTTTCCAGCCTTGAAGGTCTCAAGGTCTCCATCAGAATCTCATAGTTTTGCAAATGCTGATGTGGAGACTCCCTCTCTAAACCTCCAAATTGGCATTGACGGATCATAGATAGAACTTGCGGTCGAAGTTCGTAATCATGCTCAGCTGGATCACTTGGGTTGACTCCCGGACGCCCCACTTGCTGATTAGGGTCCATCCTCTGTCCTAGGGTTTGTGGAACTCCAGCAAAAAGAACATCTCGGACAGGCATCCGAGGTGGATGTATCTCGGCCGGGGCAACATGGACTGGGTCTTGCCTCGGTCGAGGATCTGGGATCGGTCGAGGCAGAAACAGAGCCCTTAGAGCGGCCATATCTGCTTCAATCTCTTCAGTTCTTGCGCGAGTCTGCTCTCTCTATCGCTGCAGTTCTTCTTGGTTGAGGCGTAGCTATTTCAGCGCCTCCTTCAATTCGGCCTCAAGATCGCGATTGTCTTGATTTGCCATCTTAGCTTCTTTCAATCGTCGTTTGTAGGTCTTTTCTGGTTCTGGATCGTAAGGAACGATTTCTTTTCCAGCACGAGTTCCTCGCATACACCTAAGAAAAGATCCTGCGAAAACACTCAAGTAAAGTGGTCAATAGCAACAAGGGAAATTGCCCCGAAAGACAACCGCAACCGGCTTGGTTTAGACCAAGTCCCCGACAACGGCGCCAAAAACTTGTTTGCTCCAAAAGGTGAGTGCAAGCATTAAATTTATATCCAAGAAGTATGCTTGGACAAATATGCGAACCCGCAGTGTACGGGTCAATTGTAATAAAAAGAAAGAATTCCAGGAGTCGATCACAAGGACTTAGGTAAAACAAAGCACAGAATCAGGTTGTCAAATATTACAATTAACCAAAAGCAATTAAAGCAATCAAAGATGATATAAAAGTCAAGTAAGGGGAAATGCGGATTCTAGGGATTAAAGCATCTAGTTGTGGTTCCGACTCAAGATCTCAAAGGATAATGCGAACAAAGCTGAGGTTTGCAAAGGGAAGGTGTTTCTAAGGTGGGAATAGATTACCGGGTAAGTCTAACTACTCACTATCCCAAACCAAAGCTCCTATTACCGGGTAAGTCTCAAGTTACTAAGGAAAGGAACTATAATCTCAACCAACACACCACCCAAGGGAATAGAATCAACCTTTACCGGGTAAGTCTCAGGCTAACTCACAAAGATGGGATGAAGGCACACTCAAACCCCAATAAAGGATAAATCTTTATTACCTACACTCATGATCTTAGGTAAACAAACAAAGGAATCACCGGGTAAGTCTCATCCTAGGCTTGCATTGAACCAGGAAAGGTCCAATAAGAATAGGATTTGGCTAACTAGAATGCTTAACTTCAGTTTCGGATCAGGAAAGGTTCACCTCGTTCAGTCAGATCCCACCCCGGCCGAGATGTTCTTCGACTGAACGATGTGTTTTTGGGTTAAGGTTAAAGACTCGAGCTTTCAGGTTCCTGTTGGGATTAAGATCATTCTATCATCGTCTTTCCCACAACTTTCAGCCAATCACCCTAGAATCGCATAAGAAACTTAGCCAACAATCATCATGATAACAATAATCAATTTAATGAAAAAGGAATCAATATTCGAACAAGAAAACCTTAACAAAAAGGTTTCAATAACTGAATCAAATATCAAACAACAAGTGTTCCTCAATTACAAATCAACAAAGACAATCAACCAAAAAGGAATTTAAAAAGTCATACAAACTCCTTCAAAAGCTAACTCCAAATTATGAATCCTTCCTTCCATGATCTTCAATCCTTTAATCCTTCCTTCACAGCTTCCAGAAAATCCCTCAATTGCTGGATGTTCTCAGCATGTAAGCCTTGTTGAACTTGTGGAAAATTCAACCCTTTATATAGGAGAATTATCTTCCAAAGATAATAATATCTTAAAAAGATAATTACCTAGAAAATATATTCATATCTCTAAAATAGATCTTCCAAAAATAATATCTTCCTTCCAGAAATCCAACCCAAATATATAAAATATCTTCTTTCCAAAATTAAAAGATCTCAGCCAAAAATATGGATCTCGCCGATGGCAGGGTATTCGCCTCGGTCGGGACGCTCCTCAAGATCACCTCGGTTGAAGTGACATTGTAGCTGACCGAGGTGAATCTCAACTGAATGTGAAATCTCTCGAATCTGGTCCAAAGTCATTCTTCTTAATCATTTCCATGCTTCCTGAGGTCTTCCTTAAGCTCCAGAATGTAGCTCCAATGACTCATTAGCTCCCTTAGCCCCATTTCGATGCAAAACGTGCCATTTTACCTACAATTACAACGAAAATAGGTGTAGACCTCGATTCCCGTAAAGGTAGATGAAAGAACAATATAATCACATAATATACATCCATACATGCAGATTTATGAAGATAAAACGTCTAAACTAGCCCCAAAATATAGACTATAATACATGCTATCAAATTACAACGAAACGTGGTATAGACCTCGACTCTTGCACAATAACCGAATAATGACATAAACGCTACAAATACGTATACATGCATACAAAGTTATTATGAGAAAACAACAAACCATGCCCGAAATATAGACAATAATTCATGCTATCAGAATACCCCATACTTGCCTTTTGCTTTTCCCCAAACAAGGTTCAAATCTTAGTTACAAGATAGAATGAATTATAATCAGTTAAAAACTCAATGAAAAACTTCAAAACTTTTGGTTGTGCACTTCTTTCTATAGATCACCGTTAGAGAATGCTTCATAGCAAATAAGAGCTATATATGATCAAAACAAATCATTGATATATTAAAGCTAGTCATACTTCACTTGAGATCATGGAATGCATAGTAAATCATACTCATCAAATCAGTCATGAATAATCCGGTTTAAAGCGCTCAGTCAATCAACAAGCTCATGGCCTCAAGGATTTTCAATCAAAGGTCAAGAAACGAGTTAGGGATGGAGTGTATAAAGGATAGTGTGGTGCTAGATCCGGGAAAAGGATAAGAACTTCACAACTTCAAACTTCACTTTACTTCATCAACAAGATTTTATTGTTATTTCTTCAGCAATTTTGCTTACTTTTTACTTTTTGAGAACATGGACAGAGGTGCACAATAACTGAAGCCTTGGAGATCAGCAAATCTCAATTTCTCGAGATGCCTCAAACCCTTGATGCACATACCATGACTTGCTAGGACTATCGATCAATCGGACTTTGGCAAGACACAAACACCCGGCTATGTGAATGGTGCCGAGTTACTCATCGTCAAGATCAACGTCGCCAAGCCTATTTTTCTATAACTTCTTCTCCTATCAACATCATCTTTCACTTTCTTTTCACTTTCATTTGCTTCCAAGTTCCCGGATAGGTAAAGGGAGGCAAACATATTTCATTGAGGGGATAAAAGCATGATCAAGAAGAGGAAGAAAGAATAGTCAATTACCTTAATCATTCCAAAAAGGTTGTGAGAGAACTCATAATGCAATGTAAATTTTCAAATTCAGCGTGATTTGGACAAAAACAACTTACTAAACATGCTTCAAATTTCAAACAAAGCAATCATACCTTAGATATATCATAGATTATTTCAAGCATATAGAGATCATATAAACTAATTAGTAACAATATTCATCATTGGGATCATATCAAGATTAGAAGCACAAAAGTTTTCAGAAATTCAAGTTTTCGAAACCCATTTCGGTCGAGATGACTTTGAGGCGAACGAGGTGTTAGACCGACGTAAGCTCCTGTTATGGTAATATCGTTTGTCCAGAGGTCATTTCGATCGAGACAAAAAAATTTCAAACCATTTTTTGCACGTTTTTTCTGATAAAAAATCCTGTTGCGATGCATGTAATGTACGTAATAGTTTCTAAGCACGTAATGGAAGTAGTGGAAATAGTCATGAGCACATAAGTCAGTTATTACAAACCGAGGTATTTCAAAGCATCCCCATACTTAGGACACATCGTCCCTATGGGTAAAGAGAAGTCTAGAGAAAAGCACTTACAATGTCAAATGCCGAACCGCAAAATAATAGAGAAAATATAGCAGCAATTCCGGTGGAACTCCAATCAACCATCTGGAGGAGGAGGAGGTTACTGGTACGGGTATAGGGACGGATCGAAGGGATGACCCATGAGATGTTGGAACTGTAGCTCCATCATTCGGCGTTGGTAGTGGTGACTCTCCTCAGTCGAGTGCCTTGTAAAGCTGATCTCTCTGGTTTGAGCATCAAGGCGGTCCCTCAAATCCATGCGCATGGTGCGA
>BSUD01000002.1:116893302-117089856 GCA_033239045.1 Fagopyrum esculentum
CATCTGGAGGAGGAGGAGGTTACTGGTACGGGTATAGGGACGGATCGAAGGGATGACCCATGAGATGTTGGAACTGTAGCTCCATCATTCGGCGTTGGTAGTGGTGACTCTCCTCAGTCGAGTGCCTTGTAAAGCTGATCTCTCTGGTTTGAGCATCAAGGCGGTCCCTCAAATCCATGCGCATGGTGCGAAATTACTATTCCATGTGGCGTGTGAGATAGTCAATACGCTGATGATCCTCAAGATCGCGGCGGCGGCAATGGTGATGTTGTATGTGCTGCGGCATGTCCGGTGTAGGAGTCTCCGGTACTAGGTGGTCGTCCTCTATCTCCTCATCATCGTCATCCACCAGCTCAATCACCGGGGCGGACGGACCAGCACTGTCCGTCCCGGAATCTATGGGTACTCCGGCATCATCCTCATCACTATCCATACCAAACTCTGCATCGATCTCTGCGTCCTGCATGTACGTGACCAGTTGGCCGGGTCGTTGATGGTGAACTATGGAGACCAAGGAATCCCCTTCAGATTTTTGGTCTCCAAAGGCATGGCCACATATGGTGGACCATGGCCTCGTGGGATCAAAATCCGTCGAGTTATGAACTCCTGCAGCCCTAAGGGTTTGGCCTCACCGGCCAACGTGCATGCAGAAAGATCGAGGTCCATCGCCCTTGCAAGGTAAGTCACCAATCCCCCAAAACAGATGTCGCCCTTATTTTTGCTCCTGACTTTGTCTAGCTCCTCTACCAGGATGGTGGAAAAGTCTGGAATGCCACCTGTAGTCATGCAGAAAAGAGAAAGAAGCTCCCCGTGTCGGAGGTTCTGTGGAGTCTCTGTACTGGCCAGCAACATCTCGCTTAAAATCCTATGAGCGATCCGGAAGGAGATATGGTAGATGAGCTTCTCCTTGGATTCACCCGGATGCCAATAACCAGAACTCGATGTGACATGAGCAATGCCGTTCCAGAAGGCATTCGCCTCTCTCCTAGAAGAGAAGTTTGTGATGGTTGGCTTAGGGAAACCAAAGATCATCCCGAAGTTTTCTACTATAACTGCGTACCCTTTGTTCATCAACCTGAACATCACTCCCTTGTGCTCCGGCACATGAGTGACGGAAGTGAGAATCTCGAGGGTAGGCTCGATATAAGCTGGCGTGCGGATGGCCATGAACTACTCCAGGCCAACAAGGGATATCATCTGTTGCATGTCCTCGATGACGAGGAGGCAATTGAAGACCTCAACGTTAACGTAGTTGGGTGAGATGATCGGTCAGGAGCAAATACGATCATAGTCCTTCTGGAACCGACCGAGAATGATCGGCACTTGTGGTGCAGCAGCAGGGGAGGGTAAGTGGTTTCCATCATCTGGACGGTCTCGGATTGCTAATAGTCTCTTTGAACGACACATTTTTTTGGCTAGGGTTTTTGATCTCGGGCAGTTCTTGAGCTGATCTCGGCCGAGATGCCTGGGTTTCAACCGAGGTGAATAGTACTTCGATCGAACTCAAAAACGTGTAACTTTCTACCCCCAAATCACTACCAATAACTTCGTATGGGTTTCTCCAGTTATTCTCAACACAATACTCGACAAACAATTCCTAAATTTGATCACAATCTTCCAAAATACGAAAAGAGGGGTTTCGGACGAGATTACCCAATTTGTGCAGACTTTGGAAGCTTGAAGTGCAAATTGATGCTGGAGAAGTTGGTGTAGTGTCGTTCCCGTCAGTCTAGATCGAAGAATCGTTGAAAACGGACGAGAAATGATATTTTTGTGGATTAAGGCGTGGTCCGGTCGAGACGACGTCGGGAGGGAGAGGTGGGGAAGAAAGAGAAAAATTGTTCTCCTTTTATACCCTTCAAAAAATTCAACTGCATTTTGGTCGAGATGATTGTTAGTGACCGAGGTGTTCAACCGAGGTTTGTTCGCTCTCAGACGTGTGTGAATGGTGAACGATATAACTTTAAATCTATAACCTAAAATATAAGCCTGAAACAATATGCGAACCCGAAGTGTACGAATCATTGTAATAACAACAAATACTTCACGGTCGAACACAAGGACTATGGTGAAACAAAGCTCGGCAATTCAGGTTGTCAATAAAAAACAAGCAAAAAAGCAAAGGTATCAAAGATGATGTAATAATTAGATAAATAAATGCAAATTCTAGAGGTCAAAGCATCCAGTTGTGGTTCTGACTCAAGATCTCAAAGGATAACGTGGACAAGCTGAGGTTTGCAAAGGGAAGGTGTTTCTAAGGTGGGAATAGATCACTGGTAAGTCTCACTACTCACTATCCCAAACCAAAGATCCTCTCACCGGGTAAGTTTCAAGGTACTATGGAAAGGAACTATAATCTCAAACCAACACACCACCCAAGGGGATAGAACTAACCTTTACCGGGTAAGTCTCAGGCTAACTCTCAAGGATGGAATGAAGGCACACTCAAACACTAATAAAGGATAAATCTTTATTACCTACACTCATGATCTTAGGTAAACAAACAAAGGAATCACCGGGTAAGTCTCATCCTAGGCTTGCATTGAACCAGGAAAGGTCCAATAAGAATAGGATTTGGCTAACTAGAACGCTTAACTTCAGTTTCGGATCAGGAAAGGTTCACCTCGTTCAGTCAGATCCCACCCCGGCCGAGATGTTCTTCGACTGAACGAGGTGTTTTAGGGTTAAGGTTAAAGACTCGAGCTTTCAGGTTCCTGTTGGGATTAAGATCATTCTATCATCGTCTTTCCCACAACTTTCAGCCAATCACCCTAGAATCGCATAAGAAACTTAGCCAACAATCATCATGATAACAATAATCAATTTAATGAAAAAAAAATCAATATTCGAACAAGAAAACCTTAACAAAAAGGTCTCAATAACTGAATCAAATATCAAACAACAAGTGTTCCTCAATTACAAATCAACAAAGACAATCAACCAAAAAGGAATTTAAAAAGTCATACAAACTCCTTCAAAAGCTAACTCCAAATTATGAATCCTTCCTTCCTTGATCTTCAATCCTTTAATCCTTCCTTCAAAGCTTCCAGAAAATCCCTCAATTGTTGGATGTTCTCAGCATGTAAGCCTTGTTGAACTTGTGGAAAATTCAACCCTTTATATAGGAGAATTATCTTCCAAAGATAATAATATCTTAAAAAGATAATTACCTAGAAAATATATTCATATCTCTAAAATAGATCTTACAAAAATAATATCTTCCTTCCAGAAATCCAACCCAAAAATATAAAATATCTTCTTTCCAAAATTAAAAGATCTCAGCCAAAAATATGGATCTCGCCGATGGCAGGGTATTCGCCTCGGTCGGGACGCTCCTCAAGATCACCTCGGTTGAAGTGACATTGTAGCTGAACGAGGTGAATCTCAAGTGAATGTGAAATCTCTCGAATCTGGTCCAAAGTCATTCTTCTTAATCATTTCCATGCTTCCTGAGGTCTTCCTTAAGCTCCAGAATGTAGCTCCAATGACTCATTAGCTCCCTTAGCTCCATTTCGATGCAAAACGTGCCATTTTACCTACAATTACAACGAAAATAGGTGTAGACCTCGATTCCCGTAAAGGTAGATGAAAGAACAATATAATCACATAATATACATCCATACATGCAGATTTATGAAGATAAAACGTCTAAACTAGCCCCAAAATATAGACTATAATACATGCTATCAAATTACAACGAAACGTGGTATAGACCTCGACTCTTGCACAGTAACCGAATAATGACATAAACGCTACAAATACGTATACATGCATACAAAGTTATTATGAGAAAACAACAAACCATGCCCGAAATATAGACAATAATTCATGCTATCAGAATACCCCATACTTGCCTTTTGCTTTTCCCCAAACAAGGTTCAAATCTTAGTTACAAGATAGAATGAATTATAATCAGTTAAAAACTCAATGAAAAACTTCAAAACTTTTGGTTGTGCACTTCTTTCTATAGATCACCGTTAGAGAATGCTTCATAGCAAATAAGAGCTATATATGATCAAAACAAATCATTGATATATTAAAGCTAGTCATACTTCACTTGAGATCATGGAATGCATAGTAAATCATACTCATCAAATCAGTCATGAATAATCCGGTTTAAAGCGCTCAGTCAATCAACAAGCTCATGGCCTCAAGGATTTTCAATCAAAGGTCAAGAAACGAGTTAGGGATGGAGTGTATAAAGGATAGTGTGGTGCTAGATCCGGGAAAAGGATAAGAACTTCACAACTTCAAACTTCACTTCACTTCATCAACAAGATTTTATTGTTATTTCTTCAGCAATTTTGCTTACTTTTTACTTTTTGAGAACATGGACAGAGGTGCACAATAACTGAAGCCTTGGAGATCAGCAAATCTCAATTTCTCGAGATGCCTCAAACCCTTGATGCACATACCATGACTTGCTAGGACTTGAGGAAGTAGTGGAAATAGTCATGAGCACATAAGTAAGTTATTACAAACCGAGGTATTTCAAAGCATCCCCATACTTAGGACACATCGTCGCGATGGGTAAAGAGAAGTCTAGAGAAAAGCACTTACAATGTCAAATGCCGAACCGCAAAATAATAGAGAAAATATAGCAGCAGTTCCGGTGGAACTCCAATCAAGCATCTGGAGGAGGAGGAGGTTACTGGTACGGGTATAGGGACGGATCGAAGGGATGACCCATGAGATGTTGGAACTGTAGCTCCATCATTCGGCGTTGGTAGTGGTGACTCTCCTCAGTCGAGTGCCTTGTAAAGCTGATCTCTCTGGTCTGAGCATCAAGGCGGTCCCTCAAATCCATGCGCATGGTGCGAAATTACTATTCCATGTCGCGTGTGAGATAGTCAATACACTGATGATCCTCAAGATCGCGGCACGGGCAATGGTGATGTTGTCTGTGCTGCGGCATGTCCGGTGTAGGAGTCTCCGGTACTGGGTGGTCGTCCTCTATCTCCTCATCATCGTCATCCACCAGCTCAATCACCGGGGCGGACGGACCAGCACCGTCCGTCCCGGAATCTATGGGTACTCCGGCATCATCCTCATCACTATCCATACCAAACTCTGCATCGATCTCTGCGTCCTGCATGTACGTGACTAGTTGGCCGGGTCGTTGATGGTGAACTATGGAGACCAAGGAATCCCCTTCAGATTTTTGGTCTCCAAAGGTATGGCCACATATGGTGGACCATGGCCTCGTGGGATCAAAATCCGTCGAGTTATGAACTCCTGCAGCCCTAAGGGTTTGGCCTCACCGGCCAACGTGCATGCGGAAAGATCGAGGTCCATCGCCCTTGCAAGGTAAGTCACCAATCCCCCAAAACAGATGTCGCCCTTATTTTTGCTCCTGACTTTGTCTAGCTCCTCTACCAGGATGGTGGAAAAGTCTGGAATGCCACCTGTAGTCATGCAGAAAAGAGAAAGAAGCTCCCCGTGTTGGAGGTTCTGTGGAGTCTCTGTACTGGCCAGCAGCATCTCGCTTAAAATCCTATGAGCGATCCGGAAGGAGACATGGTAGATGAGCTTCTCCTTGGATTCACCCGGATGCCAATAACCAGAACTCGATGTGACATGAGCAATGCCGTTCCAGAAGGCATTCGCCTCTCTCCTAGAAGAGAAGTTTGTGATGGTTGGCTTTGGGAAACCAAAGATCATCCCGAAGTTTTCTACTGTAACTGCGTACCCTCTGTTCATCAACCTGAACATCACTCCCTTGTGCTCCGGCACATGAGTGACGGAAGTGAGAAACTCGAGGGTAGGCTCGATATAAGCTGGCGTGCGGATGGCCATGAACTACTCCAGGCCAACAAGGGATATCATCTGTTGCATGTCCTCGATGACGAGGAGGCAATTGAAGACCTCAACGTTGACGTAGCGGGGTGAGATGATCGGTCAGGAGCAAATACGATCATAGTCCTTCTGGAACCGACCGAGAATGATCGGTACTTGTGGTGCAGCAGCAGGGGAGGGTAAGTGGTTTCCATCATCTGGACGGTCTCGGATTGCTAACAGTCTCTTTGAACGACACATTTTTTTGGCTAGGGTTTTTTATCTCGGGCAGTTCTTGAGCTGATCTCGGCCGAGATGCCTGGGTTTCAACCGAGGTGAATAGTACTTCGATCGAACTCAAAAACCTTTAACTTTCTACCCCCAAATCACTACCAATAACTTCGTATGGGGTTCTCCAGTTATTCTCAACACAATACTCGACAAACAATTCCTAAATTTGATCACAATCTTCCAAAATACGAAAAGAGGGGTTTCGGACGAGATTACCCAATTTGTGCAGACTTTGGAAGCTTGAAGTGCAATTTGATGCTGGAGAAGTTGGTGTAGTGTCGTTCCCGTCAGTCTAGATCGAAGAATCGTTGAAAACGGACGAGAAATGAGATTTTTGTGGATTAAGGCGTGGTCCGGTCGAGACGGCGTCGGGAAGGAGAGGTGGGGAAGAAAGAGAAAAATTGTTCTCCTTTTATACCCTTCAGAAAATTCAACTGCATTTTGGTCGAGATGATTGTCAGTGACCGAGGTGTTCAACCGAGGTTTGTTCGCTCTCAGACGTGTGTGAATGGTGAAAGATATAGCTTTAAATCTATAACCTAAAATATAAGCCTGAAACAATATGCGAACCCGCAGTGTACGAATCATTGTAATAACAACAAATACTTCACGGTCGAACACAAGGACTATGGTGAAACAAAGCTCGGCAATTCAGGTTGTCAATAAAAAACAAGCAAAAAAGCAAAGGTATCAAAGATGATGTAATAATCAGATAAATAAATGCAAATTCTAGAGGTCAAAGCATACAATTGTGGTTCCGACTCAAGATCTCAAAGGATAATGTGGACAAAGCTGAGGTTTGCAAAGGGAAGGTGTTTCTAAGGTGGGAATAGATCACTGGTAAGTCTCACTACTCACTATCCCAAACCAAAGATCCTCTCACCGGGTAAGTCTCAAGGTACTAAGGAAAGGAACTATAATCTCAAAACAACACACCACCCAAGGGGATAGAACTAACCTTTACCGGGTAAGTCTCAAGCTAACTCTCAAGGATAGAATGAAGGCACACTCAAACACTAATAAAGGATAAACCCTTGTTACCTAACACTCATGATCTTGGGTATACAAGCAAAGGAATCACCGGGTAAGTCTCATCTTAGGCTTGCGTATGGACCAGGAAAGGTGTAACAAGGATAGGATTTGGCAAACTGAAACCTCAACTCAGATAAGGATCAGGAAAGGAAACGCCTCGCTTATTTCATGTTCCATCTCGGTCGTGATACTCTACGGACTGACCGAGGTGAGGTTCGGTTAAGGTATGGCTTGAGCTTTCAGGGTCCATTGGGGTAAAGGCTCATTCTTTCATCGTCTTTCCAACAACTTTTAGCCAATCACCCTAGAATCGCACAAAGAACTTATCCACTAATCATCATGATAACAATAATCAAATATATGAAAAGGGAATCAATATCCAAACAAGAAAACCTTAACATAAAGGTCTCAATAACTCAATCAAACAATCAAACAAACAAGCAAACTGCGTTCCTCAATCACAAACCAAAAGACAACAATCAAACAATCTGATAAAATCTTACAACTTCCTTCAAAGCCTTCAACTTTATTTTCAAAGCCAACTTCCTTCCTTGGAATATCTTCAATCTTCCAAACTAACCAACTTCCTTGGACTTCCAGATCTGATTGATATCTTTTCCATCTAGAAAAATAAAAGATCTTCACCCAAGACTAAAAGATCTTTGTAACACCCCAAATTCTAGAGGACTCGGACTGCTACGAGCTGGGACTTCACAATGGGTCCCGGCCCTTAGCCTGGCAACAACTTCATCGAACCTTACAACAAGGCACAAATAAAAAGGCAAAACACATAGTTTTATAACATGAGCGGAAGTAAAAAGTAGAAATAAAAAAATAACAATCCAGCCGAGTCTCAAAACCAAAGAAAAACATAAGTCTCAACATTCATGAAATAAGATAAACTGTCCCGTCCTATAATGCACGGAACCCCGGCTGCCCACTACGTCGGATCACTCGATCACCTCTCTAACCTGCAAGGCATCTACAAGCGGTATAATACCGTTAGCTGACAATATATGCATAAGTATAAAGGTAAAACCACAAGCACAGAACATACACAATCAGCATGCAACACTCAATCCTTTTGTTATCTTTAATTAGGTGATATGTCATTACTAATGATACTTATCTTGTCACACGAGGGATTCCCAAACCTCACCCCTGATCCCGTTTACCAACAAAGAATGGTGCTAATGCATCTGACCGTCTACCTACCTGGGCTGGTACAGGGAACCTCCTAGACTCTCGCAAGAGCTAGGCAGATGATGTCACGACCCGTTATCATACACTTGGGTCCATTACGTAATATAATAAAGTCGGCCTAATCCGGTTTCGTTATTATCCTATGTAGCAAACACCACTCATACACAATACACTCATACAAGAAGCCAGCTAAGTATGTCCGTAGACTTACCAGTATCCGAAGCGCACAAGGTCACCTAACTCGAAAGATTCCTCGGGAAAACGTACAACGCCTGTTCAAGACAAGGCACACAATCAAACCACACTCTAGTCCACTAGAAGTATTTAGACTTCTAGGATCAACTCCTCAACCACCTAGTCCAAGAAGACTACACTCTCAGTCCATGACCTATCCAACTCTCAACATAACGATATACACAAAGGTTACTTCCACAATGCTCAAATGAACCCTCAACAACATACCACCACAAGATTCACATAACTCACACTAGACCTCTAAGGTCCAACCACACTAAAGCATTCCAGTTCAACAACCCTAGGCCAGTCTATCATGCTTCTAAGGTATAACGAGTCTAAAGAATAAAGAAGGAAGAGGAAGAACGAGATTCGGGACTCACTGGAGCAAAACCGCCCATGCGCCTGCTTGAGCCGCCCCTGCGCCTATCTGGTTCCGCCCCTGCGTCGATCTGGGTCTGCCCCTGCGCCTGACAGAAGCCGCCCTTGAGCCTATGTGAATCCGCCCCTGCGCCTGTCTCTACAGAAAGTCCGTCGGTTAAGTTCTTCGATTGTGCAGCCGGTTCTTTAGGGTCTCCTTTGGTGCTATGAACGTCTTCTACTTCTCTCACTTGGTCTTAGCCTCCCTCCAAGGTCTAGCTTCGTCATCGAACCAACAAAACAACGATAGATCGTTGAGCAAGGATTCAAGAGTGTCTTCCATTCAAGCCATGGAAGGGAAATGAAGAAAGAAGAATAATGGAAGGAACCTTACCCACGTCCGGTCACTGTAGTCCCGGCCTCACAAATGGTGGATCCAAGCTGGAGCACTCCAAGGGAAGAATGGAGGAGAAGGATGTAAGAGGAGGGTGCAAGAGGAGTAAGTGGGTAGGAGGAAGAAAGTAACGTGAGTAGAAAATGAGAGGAGGAGAAGAGTTGGCTGCATAAAGGAGGAAGGATACCAAAGGTCTCCAGCCCATAACTCCTCATGAAATTTAAGAGGGGAGTTAAAAAGGATCGGAATGTGAACATTTCCCCAAAACACTGCTACCCCGCCCACGCGTGCCACCGCCCCGGCAGAAACCTAGCCGCACCTGCGGCTTACTCGACTACGTCGCCAAATCCGTAAGGGTGTGAGCCCTTGCGCCCAGCTTCTACCCTCATCTAAATCTATCTAAGCGTAATAAAAAATCCGGTCGTTAGAATCTTATGGGCCTTGGGCCTTCCGTCTCGGTCCAGTCCAGCGGAATCACCTCGGTCGAGGTGACATTGTAGCCATCCTAGGTGATCCTCACCTACATACAAATATCTCTAAATTGGTCCAAAATTAATCTTCTATTTAACTTCCATGGTTCCTAAGCCTTTCTTGTAGCTCCTCAATGTTCCATAATGTAGCTCCAATGAATCATTAGATCCCTTAGCTCCATATCTCACCAAAACGTGTTATTTTCCCTACAATTACAATAAAACTAGGTGTAGACCTCGATTCTTGCAAAGGTAAACAAAACAACATAATGATCAAAGAATATACATCCATACATGCAGATTTATGAAGATAAAACGTCTAAACCAATCCCAAAATATAGACTATAATTCATGTTATCAAAATACCCCATACTTGTCCCTTGCTTGCCCCCAAACAAGATTCAAATCTTAGATACAAGATAGAATTGATTATAAGTCATCAAAAAGATCAATGAAAAACATTTTCAATACCTTTTGGTGGTGTGTTCCATTCATAGATCACCCTAAGAGAACGCTTCATACCAAATAAAATAAAAACATGGTCAAAAAATTTTATAAATATAAGAAAGCTGATCATCTTTGCATAAAATCATAGAATGCATAATAAATCATATTTATCGAAATCAATTATGTATAATCCAGTTTAAACCACCAAGTCAATCAACATACTCAAGGTCTCAAGGGCTTCCAAAAGATGTCAAGAAACGTGCTAGGGTGGGATGTATATAGGATAATGTAGTGCTCGAATCCGGGAATAGGATATTTACTTCATTTTCTTTGAATTACAACATCTTCCACCAATAAGTTTTGCTTATAGTCACTTTTTCACTTTATTTTTTGAGAACATCGACAGAGGTGCACAATAACCGAAGCCTAGGAGATCAGCAATCAATTTCTCAAGATGCCTCAAACCCTTGATGCACATACCATGATCCGTTAGGACTGTCGATCAATCCGACTTTGGCAAGACACAAACACCCGGCTACGTGAATGGTGCTGAGTTACTCATCATCAAGATCAACGTCCCCAAACCTAATTTTTTCTAACATTTTCAGCCAAGATCTCAACTTCTCTTCACACGCTTTTCATCAACTACATCCAAATTCCCGGATAGGTAAAGGGAGACAAATATGTATATGATGGGATAGAGCATGATCAAGAAGAAGAAAAAGAGAATGAAGTGCCTTAATCATCCCAAGAAGAATGTGAGAGAACTCATAATGTGGTGTCAACCTTCAAATTCAACATAATTTTGATATAAACAAATTATTAAACATGCTTGAATTTCAAACAAAGCATTTAACAACTTAAACATATCATAAAACCTTTCGAGCATATAATGATTTCAAAGCCAATCTGCAAACAAATATGTTCATCGAGGTCATATCAAGAATAGAAGCACAAAAAGTTTCGAAAATCTTTTCAGTTAAAAACCCATCTTGGTTGAGGTGAATTAACGGCATCCGAGGTGTTCAACCGAGATGTATCTCAGTTTCACGACCGCGTTTGGTCAAGAACATCTCGGTCGAGCAAAAATATTTTTTAAACTGGTTTTTTGACGTTTTTCTTAAACAAAAACCTGTATGCAATGCATGTAATGACACATAAGCACATGAAACCAAATAACGATAATATCCGATAGGAGTCATACAAACCATAGCAAGTAGGTCAAATAATAGAAATACACCATACTTGGGACACATTGTCCCAATGGGTCAAATATAAGTCATAGGAAACAAAGTACTCACCGGACATGGCTGAACTGCATAATAAATAGAAAATAAATCCATGAATGCTCAATCCTCGTCAGCTGACGGTGGTGGTGGTGGTGGAATGTAGGGGTATTGGGACGGATCGAATGGATAGCTCATCATCTATTGAAACTGCACCTCCAACATTCGACGTTGGAAATGCTGGCTCTCCTTCATCCGGTGAGTCCATCCCTCAATGGATCTAGTATGGGCATCAAAACGCCGGGTGATATCTGTCCGCAGGGTTGCGTAAGAATCAGTCATATGCCTCTTGAGATCATCAATCCTTTGATTTGCCTCAGGATCTCTACGGCGGCGGACTCGCTGCTGAGGTGGCGGTGGCATGTCAACTTGAGGTGCAAGGGCCTCTCTCTCGTCCTTCGTGGCCTCGTCATCAAGGTCAACAGTGGGAATACTAGGGCAGCCGATATCAGTACCGGTATCCATGGCAGCAGCTCCTCCATTGCCATCTCCATCATCATCTCTGTCAGTTGCCTCTCTAGCAGCATCCTCCTGCATATACGGGAACCAAGTAGTTGACCAGTATTGACGATCATACACTGAGAACTGTGATAACCAGATAATGCTCTAAGGAAACTTCGTTTCCCATGGCATGGCAACATAAGGTGTTCGAAGACCACGGGGAATGAGTATATGCCGTGTGATCATCTCCTGCAAACCCAGCAGCTTCGGTGCTGGCACCAAGGTAAAACCTGATAGATCCATCTCCATGTAAGTAACAATATGGGTCACCAACCCACCAAAACAAATGTCTCCCTTCGTCTGCCCCTTGATCCCGTGGAGATCCTCTACCAACATGGCAGCAAAGTCTGGAACTCCCCCTGTAACCATACAAAGCAAACTAAAGAGCTCACCCTGTCGGACCTTTTGGGGCGTCTCAGTATGCGCCAGAAGCATCTCACTGAAGATCTTGTGAGCTAGACGGAAGGCTAGGTCAAAGTTGGTCCGCTCCCGGGAATCGCCGGGCTGCCATCCATCACGGTGATCAGTCACATGAGCTATCTCTCCCCAAAAACTACGAGTCTGCGCTCGTGAAGAAAAGTCTATCACTGTGGGGGTCGAGAATCCAAAAATCTCCCCAAAATGATCTAAGGGAACGACGTAGTTCTTGTTCAACAGCCGGTACTTGATTCCTCTACGTTCCGGCATGTAGGTAACTGAGCTCAAAAACTCGAATGTCGGCTCCAGATAAGCTGGCGCTCGAATGGCCATGAAATCCTCAAGACCAACCATGGATATCATCTTCCTCAAGTCCTCCACCACGTGAAGGCACTCAAAGTCAGCAACATCAACAAAACGTGGGGCAACTATGGGGAGCATACAAATCCTATCAAAGTCCCGCTAGAATCGCTCGTGGATCACCAAGACGGTAGGCTGAGATGGAGGAGAATGAGAAGAGTGGTGTGAACTGCTAGGCCCCTCTCTCAGGGCCAACTGACGATCAGATATTCTGGAATTGATCATAAACGAATTTCACCTCGGTCAGATCAAGAACACCTCGGCCGAGACGCAGAAGGGTCAACCGAGGCGAAGGACTAGGCTATTCGAGATCCAGAAAATGCAAGCTTTTTCCCCCGAAAACACTACCAATTGCTTCCTAAGGGGTACTTATATCTTTCTCAACAGCAATCAGTGGCAACCAAAGCCAAATCAAAGCGGAATCGAAGAGAAAGAACCAAGTTAGGGTTTTTGATGAAATACCCGAAATACGCAGATTCCGGTCGAGGTTTGTGCTGTTTGATGCTTGGAAACTGATCCTTGTATTTCTCTTGAGGATTTCGAGCCACAAATCTTTGAAAACGGGCAAGAATCGAGAATCGGAGCTAAGCAGTCGCCGCGGTCGAGGAGGGCAAAGAGAGAGAGGAAGTGAGAGAAGAGAAAAATGGCCGGGCTCCTTTTATACCCCTCACTGAATTTGATTTCACCTCGGTTGAGGTTTTCCTGGGCGGACCGAGGTGTCAAAGAGAGGTGGTTGTCAGACCTAGGCACCTCGGTTGACGGAGAACACTTCGGTCGAGACACTCTAATAGCACCCGAGATGTGTCTCAGTCAAACTCCGTCTTCTCAATTTCTCGAACATCAGTCCTTCCATGTACCTCCTGAGTTGTAATTTCTTCTTAGAGATCACCTGATTCCTGTCTAGGACACACACAAAACACATAGAGAAAACTATCTAAACTAATCTAGAAAAGGGAAAAGAAAACAATACCTTGGGTTGCCTCCCAAGAGCGCTTGGTTTAAGGTCGCTAGTTGGACCGTACGACATCCTTAAACAAGGTGCAAAGGTGCAATCTACTCATCTGGAACTTCCGGTTGATACTTCTTCAACCTATGACCGTTGACCTTAAAGCTTCAACTAGCTTCACCCCATATTTCAACTGCACCATGGGGAAAAACATTTTTCACAACGTAAGAACCTGTCCATCTAGATTTCAACTTACCTGGAAAGAGGCGGGGGTTGAAGAAAAGAGCAAGATCTCCTTCTTTAAGTTCCTTAGGGACGATATGCTTGTCATGCCACCTCTTCGTTCTTTCTTTGTAGATCTTGAATGCGGTCCTATAAGCCTAAAGAGCATCGTCCAGCTTCATGGACCCATCCTTCCTTGTCCTTGAAACGGTCTTCTCCAAAATTGCCTTGATTTCTCTATTAGAGATCTCCACCTACCCACTAGTTTGAGGGTGATAAGGGGTTGCTACCTTGTGGGTTACCCCATACTTCGTTAGAAGTGCTTTGAACTTCCGGTTAATGAAATGTGTCCCTTCATCGCTGATGATGATACGCGGTGTCCCAAAACGCGGAAAGATAGTTTTATTGAAGATCTTCACAACCACCATGTTGTCGTTAGTGGGAGAAGCAATGGCTTCCACCCATCTAGAAACGTAGTCAACACCTAAGTGGATGTAAAGGTTCCCCGCGGATGATGGGAAAGGTCCCATGAAATCAACTCCCCACACATCAAAGATTTCAACTTCCTGAATATTGTTGAGCGGCATCTCATTCCTTCTAGACAAGTTCCCTATTCTTTGGCATGCATCACAAGAGACAACAAATGCTTGCACATCCTTAAATAATGTAAGCCAAAATAAACCGGAACGTAATACCTTAGCGCACGTTTTGTGAGCCCTAGCATGTCCTCCGCAAGGGAGTGAGTGGCAATGCCGTATCACACTAGCTGCTTCATTATCCGGTACACGTAGTCGAAGCATCCCATCCGGACCTCTCTTGAAGAGTAGAGGCTCATTCCAATAGTATTGACGTACGTCTTTGATGAACTTCTTCCTTTGAGAGTATGTCAATCCGGGAGGTATTTTCTGACAAACAAGGTAGTTAACGATATCAACATACCAAGGTTCTTTACCATCAGAAACTTGGCGAAGCCAATGCTCCACCAAATGCGAATGATCCTCAGAGAATCAATAGACAGATTATCCTTCTTAAGGGATATAGGGTTAGGCTGAGGTGCTGGATCGAAGTGATCCTCAGTTGACTTCATCTCGCTTGTTGTCTCGGTTGTGGTCCGAGATGATGGACCGAGGTGTGCTTCAGAGAAGGTCACCTCGCTTGCTCCGGAAACTGTCTAGGTCGAGGTACTGGAACTGGGACCGGAACCTAATGTGCTTGTCTTCTCCTGAATCAGTTCGTCGAATCTAGCTCCTGGATCTGCTTCCAACCTTCGTACATCTGCATCACACAAAGCATCTACACCTTCCTCCATCATACTAAAACTCAAAACTTTCTCAAGAGGATCTTTAACAATGATAGAGCTCACCAATTCTCGAGAATCTTCTTTATCATAGATGTTGAAGATATCATCTTCCAAAGGCTCTCCTTTCATTGTAGCCAAAAGTGCAAACTCCACATGATCGCCACCAATAATGAATGACAACTTGGCATTCTTACAATCAACATTGCAACCCGATGTTGCTAGAAGGTCTTCCAAGAATGATAGGAATGGGATAATCTGCGGGAATGTCCAACACGACAAAGTCTATCGGTATGTAGAAATTACCTAGCTTGACGGGAATGTCCACTAAGATTCCAACGGGACGGGTAATGGAGCAATCCGCCATGTATAGCGTCATCTTCACGGGCTTGGGTACACCAAGGCCGATCTTCTCACAAAGTGCTAGAGGGATGATGCTCACACTAGCTCCTAGATCACAAAGTGCATCATAAGTCACATCCCCAACTTGAATGGGAATGCAAAATGAACCGGGATCTCTCAACTTAGGCGGCATGTTCTCCTTCATGTTTTGAATGAGCTCCGAAGATCTAGAAGTCATCCGTACTTCTCCAGAGTAATCCAACTTTCTCTTCCTTGAAAATATCTCTTTTAGAAACTTCCCATAGGCGGGCATTCCTAGGATAGCATCAATGAAAGGGATGTTAATATGTAGCTTATTCATAAGGTCAAGAAACTTACCAAAGTGCTTGTCTAGATGTGCCCGCGCCCTAGACTGAGGGAACGGGAGTGATGGTTTGTAAGTAGGTGGTGGAACATAAACATCAGCTTTTTCTTTCGCTTTTTGGGGATCCATCTCGGTTGGCACCTCGACCGAGGTGTTCCTCGTCTAATCGTGGTCCAACCGAGGTACTGGATCTACAATCTTCAATCCAGTGCGTGTTGTGATTTCCATGACTTGCCCTTTTGGGTTGTTCTCTGTCCTTCCTAAAAGTTTACCAGGATCTCTTGGTGCTTCATTAGCCTTGTTGAAAACTTGTTGTTCTAAGGCTTTTTGTGCCTTCGAAAACGAGTTCATAGAAGTATCCATAGCATTGAGCTTTATCAAAATAGCTTCCAGCACAACGTCCGGCTTCTCCTTGGGTTGTTAGGATGAGCTTGATGACGGCTCTTGGCTCCTCAATGGAGTATAAGAGGAAGAAGGGGGGTTAAGAGCATTTTCAACATGAGAATAAGGGTTGCCGGGATTTTATTGATTTGATCTCCAATTGTTGTTGAAATTCCTATTGTTGTTGTTGTTGTTGTTGTTGTTGTTGTTGTGATTGTTGTTGTTTTGCGGCCCTTGATAGTTTCCACTCCCTACATATCCATCATCTTGATCCTTCTTAGTTTGAGCTAACAAAAGCTCCTTCAATGCTTTGACTTCATTGTGAGCGTGGTTAGTTGAGCAGCACTTGAATTTGTAAGACTTGTATCCGGAAAGCTAACTCGCCTTGCTCCATCTTCAACTCTTCGATGGGAATACTTCTCCATGTGTAAAGCTTGCTTCTCAATAAACTCTCAAGCTTCATCAATTGGCGTATCCATAAAAGCTCCAGCAGAAAGTGATTGGAGTTTGAATTGAGTTTCCTCATCCAACCCCTTGAACTAAATCTCTAGCAACTAGATATTTGGAATCCCATGGTGAGGGAAATTCAATAAAAGGTCCTTGAATCTCTCCCATGACTTGAACAAACTTTCTTTATCCTTCATAACAAAAGCATTGATCTTACCCCTCAATTCAACGGTCTTTGATGGGGGAAAGAACTTAGTAAGAAACTCCGTAGTCATCTCTTCCCATATGTTAACTCTTTCAGCTGGAAGGGATTGATACCAAGCTAGCGCCTTGTCTTTCAAAGAGAAGTAGAAAGGCCTTAGCTTGTAGTTGTTGCTCTCCACTCTTGATGGTCTCAAAGTCTCCACAAGAATCTCATAGTTTAATGTGTTGATGTGGAGATTCTCTTCCCATGCCTCCAAATGGACATTTTCGAATCATAGTTAGAACTTGAGGTCTAAGCTCATAATCATGCTCAGCTGGATCTCCTAGATTAACTCCTAGACGCCGTACTTGCTGATTCGGGTCCATCCTTTTGCCTAGGGTTTGCGGAGCTCCAGCAAAAAAGGTTATCTCGGTCTACCATAGCCGGCAACCGAGGTGGTGGGTGTATCTCGGCCGGTGCAACTAGGGCTGGATCCTGCCTCGGTCGAACAACTGGGACCGGTCGAGGTTGAATCTGAGCTCGTAGTGCGGCCATATTAGCTTGAATCTCTTCAGTTCTTGTGCGAGTCTCCTCTTTCTATCTCTTCAATTCTTCTTTACTGAGGCGAAGTTGTTCCAATGCCTCCTTCAATTCGGCTTCAAGATCTCGATCATCTTGGTTAGCCATCTTAGCATCTTTCAATCTCCTTTTGTATGTCTTTTCTGGTTCGAGATCGTAAGGAACGATTTCCTTTCCAGCACGAGTTCTTTGCATAAACCTAAAGAAAGATCCTTTGAAATCACTCAAGTAAAGTAATCAATAGCAACAAGGGCAGCAGCACCAAAAGACAACCGAAACTGAACTTGGTCTTGACCAAGTCCCCGACAATGGCGCCAAAAACTTGTTCGCTCTCAGACGTGTGTATATGGTGAAGGATATAGCTTTATAACCTAAAATATAAGACTGAAACAATATGCAAACACGCACTGTACGGATCAATTGTAATTACAGCAAATACTCCAGGGTCGAACACAGGGACTATGGTGAAACAAAGCTCGGCAATTCAGGTTGTCAATCAAAAACAAGCAACAAAACAAAGGTATCAAAGATGATGTAATAATCAAATAAAGAAAATGCAGATTCTAGAGGTTAAAGCATCTAGTTGTGGTTCTGACTCAAGATCTCAAAGGATAACGTGGACAAACTGGGGTTTGCAAAGGGAAGGTGTTTCTAAGGTGGGAATAGATCACGGGTAAGTCTCACTACTCACTATTCCAAACCAAAGATCCTCTCACCGGGTAAGTCTCAAGGTACTAACAAAAGGAACTATAATCTCAAACCAATACACCACCCAAGGGGATAGAACTAACCTTTACCGGGTAAGTCTCAAGATAACTCTCAAGGATGGAATGAAGGCACACTCAAACCCTAATAAAGGACAAACCTTTATTACCTAACACTCATGATCATGGGTATACAAGCAAAGGAATCACCGGGTAAGTCTCATCCTAGGCTTGCGTATGGACCAGGAAAGGTGTAACAAGGATAGGATTAGGCAAACTGAAACCTCAACTCAGATAAGGATCAAAAAAGGAAATGCCTCGCTCAGGTCATGTTCCATCTCGGTCGAGATGTTCTACGGACTGACCGAAGTGAGGTTCGGTTAAGGTATGGCTCGAGCTTTCAGGGTCCATTGGGGTAAAGGCTCATTCTTTCATCGTCTTTTTAACAACTTTCAGCCAATCACCCTAGAATCGCACAAAGAACTTATCCAATAATCATCATGATAACAATAATCAAATATGTGAAAAGGGAATCAATATCCAAACAACAAAACCTTAACACAAAGGTCTCAATAACTCAATCAAACAATCAAACAAACAAGCAAACTGCGTTCCTCAATCACAAACCAAAAGACAACAATCAAACAATCTAAGAAAACCTTACAACTTCCTTCAAAGCCTTCAACTTTATTTTGAAATCCAACTTCCTTCCTTGGAATTTCTCCGATCTTCTAAACTAACCAACTGTTTGCCCGAAAACGTGCGTGCAAATAAGCTTTATATTTATAAAACTAGAATAAAAGCAAGTGAACCCGTAGTGTACGGATCGGCGTAGATTAGCAAGTATTCCTAGAGTATCGAACACAGGGATTTGGTGAAACAAAATCCAATTTCAGATTGTCCAGCAAATAAGATGTAAAGCTTTGCAAATATTGGGGAAAACAGCAACCCTAAAGATCCAGGTATCCAATTGTGGCAATCGATTCAAGATATACTAAAGAATTAAGGACAGAGTCAAGAATTACAAACGTATGCTAAGGTAAGGTAATGTACGGTGAAGTTCCAAAACCTTATATGTCTAACCAAAAGAACTTTCTATAAAGGTTGTTGAGGCTGCAGTATAGAAAGGATCTGAGGACTAGAATTGATCTCAAATACCCAAACTTGTAACCCAAGGATCAAGATAAACTCAAACGGTTAAGGTTGTGAGACTCGAAACCGAAATAGAGGATGTTGAGTCTCACTACTACCTAGAGAAGGCAAGCCAAGACTAGGTTAAAGCTAATCTTTAACTTTGGATTAAAGTAAAAGCAAAGTTCGTCAACTGAGATAAATCACGGGTAGATCTTGAGAACCACGGCCGTGGAAACTGAAGAGTAGGCCATGATTTAGGGTGTCGACGATATTTCTCTAACTTTCAGGGTCCAAACGAATTATGATCGATCTATCATCATCTAAGCAACAACTATCAACCCTTCACCTTAGAATTGCTAAAGGGTTTTAGCCATTGTCATGATATCAATATTCAATTTAAGAAGAATGGAAGATGAAAACCCTCGAATACTCAATAAAACTTAAAAACCAATCTCAAATCCGAGAACACAAGAAGTAATGTTAATGGATTCAGAATATATAACACAAAACCTCACAATGATCTAAGGCAAGTACGAAGAACGAGATGTCAATCCATCTTCAATATCAAAACCTAAGAAAAAGGCAAAACCTTCGTTGTGAGTAATCTCCAATCTTCAATAATCTGGCGTTTCCGCGACTCTCGACGATCTCCAATCAACCCTAGGCAAGAATGCTGAAAGCAAGGGTAAGCGTCCGTCCTCAAAACTTTCTTTTCCGGCCTTTTTATAAGACGAGAAAGAGTTGCCGTCGAGGCCCAATACGTAAATGACGTGGCAAATAATGACACGTCAAAAGATCGCCTAAATCACGGTCTCATAGCATTCCACGACCGTGGTTTAGAGCGTGGAAACAGATTACGGTGCCTTGTGACTTCCTCGACCGTAATTTAGGCCGTGTAACTTACTGGAGTGCTCGAAACGCAAATCCACGTTCATGATGCCAAGTCCACGGCCGTGGTTTAGAGCGTGGACTTCTCCACGACCGTAATTCAGGGCGTGGAAGTGTATATTGCTTGTTGTTGCTTTTGTTTCGTGTCAATCTTCATCCAAGCTCTTCCTTAGCTTCCTTGATGTATCTCCTAATCCTCGAACATGATCGATTACTCCCTTTTCTCTCTCAAATGCTCTGAATTCAGCTCCTATTCACCTATAATCAACACAAAGCTAGTGTAGACTTCCATATTGACAATATAGATGAACAAGCTAACATTTGCTTCAAAACCTTATCCATGTACACAATAATGAGGGAAAAACAACCAAAATAAGTGCCTATAATATCACCATATTTCATGCTAACAAAATACCCCATACTTGTCACTTGCTTGTCCTCAAGCAAGGTTTTCAAAAGCTTAGAACACAAGTTAGAATGAAATATGTATGCAAATTCAATACAAAACCGTACTTTAGACAAATGTACTTCTAGTCAATAGATCATCCTCAAACCTTGCTTCATTCATCCTTGAAAACGCTCATATACATAAACCAAAGAATGTAAAGCAAAGAAACATCATAAATCGCTTAAACTTCAAGACAAACATCATAACCTTCAAGTATTGTCAAAACCAAGCATGTGAAATTTCAATTTAGATCACCAAGTCAAATAACACTCTTTTGATCTTAAGGACTTTCAAATAAGGTCTAGAATGCGGAAAGGAGGGAAACTTGTAAGGGATGTGGTGCATGAATCCGGGAATAAGGAATAACCCAACTCTTTTTCTTTTTATTTTGAATTGCAACACCATAAAATTAGAGCTTTGCTCTTTTCTTTTTCACATTATTTTCCGACTTTACTTTTTGAAAGATGGACAGAGGTGCACAAAAACCGAAGCCTATGAGGTCGGCGTTTCTCAATTTCGAGATGCCTCAAACCCTTGATGCACATACCATAATTCGTTAGGAATATTGATCAATCCGACTTTGGCAAGACACAAACACCCGGCTATGTGAATGGCATCGAGTTACTCATCGTCATGATTGACTTCCCCAAACCTATTTGTTCTATTCTTTGAATGCAAAATTTTGCTTTCATGGCCCTCCCACATCAAACATGCCAAATATCAACTCCTCCAAATTCCTGGATAGGTAAGGGAGGCAATTACTTTTATTGAGGGGCTAAATGATCAAAGAAAGAAGTAAGAAAATCGAATTGCCTTAATCATCTCATAAAGAAGTATAAGAACTCATCATGTGATTTCAACCTTAATTTCTCAATATGATTTAGACAAAGCTTTCACATTATGAAACTTGCAAGAAAGGATAAACAACACATTCAATTTCTTTTCAATTCATTATTCCGTTTAAGCATACAATTGTCATCAAAAATTCATTCCACAAGTGAGAGCTATCATAGAAGTCATCTCTAATCTTAGAAGCACAAAAACTTTTTCAAAATTTTCAATTTTTTATGGGTTTTTCAAAGCCTTTTTCATGCAATGCAATAATGAAACATGTGACTATGGAAAAGAAACATGCATAGTGTCATGGATAGAAGCAAGCAAATGTAGTAGAGTTATTACACATAATAGTCACACCCCACCCCATACTTAAAACATACATTGTCCTTAATGTTCGAAAAGAAATAAAGAAAAGAAGAAAAGCAAAATGAACTCACTAGACGGTGGTGGGGCGGCTGAAACTGTCAATCATCATAGCTCGTCACTACGGAGGAGGCGGTGGTGGAAATGGACGGAAGTCATGGCTATAGTACCGCCCAAACTGCTGGCGGTAGATGTCACTCATCATCTCGTCATGCTCCCGGCTTCGTGTCTCCTGCGTCTCTCGATGGATCTCTAAGTCACCATCCCTCCTAGAAAGGTCGGTGGTCCATGCCGGTAGCTGCTCGTACCAAGCCGGTGGCTGACAGTACCAAGTCGGCCTCTCACTCACGCTAGCACGGCGAGAGGAAGAGGTTCCAGAAGGTCCGGTAGGTCGTGGGGAACGTCTAAGAGGGTCAGGGAAGTGTGTCGGCTGATCCGGGAAAGTGCCAAAGTCCTGCTCAACACCTCCTCTCTCAAAACCATCACCTCCTCCTACCTCCTCCTCAACATCTGCAGTAGGAACCTCATCGGGTACATAGGGAGGTGCTACTAGCCTATTCGCATGCATGGCAGCGAAAGTCTGCTTCCAGTTATGGCGTCCGGCCATAATGGAATACTCAAGGAGCCAAGGGATGCCTCTACCTCCTCTCTCCTCCCAAGGCATACCGGCGGTAGGTGGACCGCGGTGTGTAGGAAAGATGATACCTTCAGTCATGAGGCTATTGAGATCCAAAGGTCTCGCCGCTATCCTAGTGCAGGCAGAAAAGTCTATCCCTAGCTGCGTGGCAATGTGTGTAACCATGCCACCATACTCTATGTTATCGGCTCTCTTGTTCTTCAATTTACTCAAAGTGGAGGCTAGGAGGGTAGCACAATCAGCTGGTCTACCATGGAGCATGGAATAAAGGAGGAAAAGCTCGTCGGTCTTGATCTTTTGAGGGGTTTCGGTCCTAGGGAAAAGGCACTCGGAAAGGACCCTATGAGCTATCTTCAAGGCTAAGTGGTAGATGAGCTTAGCCTTGGTGTCGGCCGGTTGCCAACGGTCCTCACTAGCATAGATCATAGTTATATCCTCCCAAAAATCCTTAGCGTAAACCCTGCTAGGAAAACGACCATTGAAGGTCTCTTGGTACCCAAAGAAGACTCCAAACTGCAAGATCGAGAACTCGTAGTTCTTCTCCATCAACCGAAAAGAAACCGTCCTATCAACGGCGTTATGCTCAAAAGAGATGACAAACTCCCTAGTAATCTCCTCATAAGCGTCTTCCCTAATTGCGGAGAAGACTATCAAACCGGCTCTATCTAGAAGTCATTTCAAATCGTTCACTACATTTAGCGGTTCAAGCTCCTCAAGCACTAAGTATCGCAGTCCTATGACCGCTCTCTTCTCGATTCTTTCTAAGGCATCGAGGTAATCCTCATGGATGGTTGGAATTCTAGGGGGTGGAGGTGATGGTGGCTCACTAGGGGGACCTAGGAGGAAGAGGAAGTGTCACCTTTCCTCTTCTTGTTCCTATTTGACTTTCTCCTAAACAAATCCATTGCAAAGGAAAAATCACGGTCTGTTCTAACAAAACCTTGGCGGTGGAACCTATAGGGACCGTGGTTCGGTTCTGTTTTGCTTAAATCTCAACCAAGCCACACCAAATTCAGCAGACATAGTCTTAGGCTAATTCCAATTCCAATTCCAATCAGTTATCCTAAAAAATCTTGCAAGAATTGAGCCAAATCGACAAAGTAGAGAAAGAGGAGAAAACCTAGGTTTTGGATTCTTAAAATCCAAATTCCGTCTTCTGCAGGGATTGTTCACTCGAATTGTTGATTGGATCTTGTAGATGATCGAAAATGCTTCACTTTAGGGTCAAGAATCGTTCGAATCGGTCTCCGAACGAAGATTTGTGAGAGGGGGAGTGGTTTCGGCGATATGGTCGTGGAAATGGGGCGTGGTTTGGAGAATTTGTGATGTTTTTGTGAAGGAAGGTGGTTTATATAGTGACCGTAAAATTTTTGAAAAATCACGGTCACTCGGGGTGTTCCACGGCCGTGGAATTGTACGGAACCGTGGTTTTGGTGATTTTTCTCAGATTTTGGAAGAATTACGGTCACTGTAGCTTCCACGACCGTGGTTTAGGGTGTGGAACTCTCTGTAATGTGCCAAAATCCAAGTTTCGTCAATTCCTTCCAACTTTTTCTCCTTCCATTGCCTATTCCATTGTTCCTACATCCAAAAACATGACATATCGGGAGGTATCGAGGGCAAAACAAAGCAAAAACGACTAAACTAATCTAATCTAAGAATGAAAAAAAAACAAAAGCATAAGTGCAATACCTTGGGTTGCCACCCAAGAAGCGCTTGTTTTAGGTCCGTAGCTAGACCGTACTTGCATCTATTCGAGTGTGGTAGGTGCGAACTCCTCAGCTTGGAGCTCCGGTGAATACTTCTTAACTCATTGACCGTTCACCTTGAAACTTCCGCTCTTTTCACCCCATACTTCAACTGCACCATGGGGAAAAACATGTTTGATTAGATAAGGTCCAGTCCAACGAGATTTAAGCTTACCTGGGAAGAGCCGAAGTCTCGAATTGAAGAGGAGAACTTGATCTCCTTCTTTGAGGTCCTTTGGAATGATATGCTTATCATGCCAACGCTTCGCTCTTTCCTTATAGATCTTGGCGTTCTCATAAGCGTTTAAGTGGAGTTCTTCAAACTCGTTAAGGTCCAAGAGGCGCTTCTCGCCCGCTTCTTTCATGTTGAAGTTCAACCACTTAACCGCCCAATACGCCTTATGTTCCAGCTCCACCGGTAAGTGACAAGACTTCCCATAGACGAGTTTGTATGGTGTTGTTCCTATGGGAGTCTTGTATGCAGTCCTATACACCCACAATGCATCATCTAGTTCCAAAGACCAATCTTCCTTGTCTACGAAACTGTTTTCTCTAGGATGCCCTTGATCTCTCTATACGAAATCTCCACTTGTCCACTCGTTTGTGGATGGTAGGGAGTGGCGATCTTGTGAGTAACCCCATACTTAGCTAGTAGAGCTTCGAATCGTCGGGCAATGAAGTGAGCGCCTCCGTCACTAATGATGGTCCGTGGTGTCCCAAACCTTGGGAATATAGTTCTATTAAAGAACTTAACTACAACCATGGCATCATTAGTTGGAGAGGCAATTGCTTCAACCCATCTCGAAACATAATCTACAGCTAGAAGTATGTATTGGTTTCCACAAGTTGATGGGAAAGGTCCCATAAAGTCTACTCCCCAAACGTCGAAGATCTCTACCTCCTGAATATTGTTAAGAGGCATCTCGTTTCTCCTGGATATGTTACATGTTCTTTGACAAGCATCGCAGCAAGAAACAAAGGTTTGCACATCTTTAAATAAAGTAGGCCAAAAGAATCCAGATTGCAATACCTTAGCGCTAGTTTTGTTTGAACTAGCGTATCCTCCACAAGGTAGTGAATGAAAATGACGGATGACGCTTTGCATCTCGTCTTCCGGCACACATCTTCGAATGATGCCGTCGGGACCTCTCTTGAAGAGTAGAGGTTCATTCCAAAAGTATTGCCGGACATCCTTAAAGAACTTCTTCCTTTGTCCATAGGATAGTCCGGGAAGTATTTCCTGACAAACCAAATAGTTAACAAAATCAGCAAACCATGATTCGTTACCTTTAGTTATCTTGTCGATGCACTCCTCTATGATGTGTAAATGCTCGTCCGGAAAGGAGTCATCTATAGGTAGATCGTCGTCTTCTAGATGTGGTAGATGACTCAAATGATCCGCAACAGAATTTTCCGAACCTTTCTTGTCACGGATCTCTAGATCGAATTCTTGTAGGAGAAGAATCCATCTAATCAGCATTGGTTTTGCGTCCTTCTTGGCAAGTAGATACCGGATCGCAGCATGATCCGTGTATACTATCACCTTTGCACCTACAAGATAAGAACGGAACTTTTCAAAGGCATAAACAATTGCTAAGAATTCTTTTTCAGTTGTGGCATAGTTAAGTTGCGCTTCATCTAGCGTCTTGCTAGCGTAATAGATAGCATGGGCTCGGCCCTCCTTCTTTTGCCCAAGCACAGATCCAATAGCTATGTCACTTGCATCAAACATAACCTCGAATGGGAGATTCCAGTCCGAAGGTTGGATGATCGGGGCTGAGATTAGAGCTTCCCGGATCTTATAAAACGCATCTAAACAATCCTGCGAGAAATCAAAAACTACATCCTTCATCAATAGATTAATAAGCGGTTTTGATATCTTAGAAAAATCCTTTATAAAACGTCTATAAAATCCAGCATGTCCTAGAAAGCTTCTTATTCCCTTCACCGAAGATGGAGGAGAGAGCTTTTCTATGGTCTCTATCTTAGCCTTATCTACCTCAATCCCTCTATTAGAGATCAAGTGTCCGAGTACAATGCCTTCCTTCACCATGAATTGACACTTCTCCCAATTAAGAACTAGGTTAGTATCTTCACACCTTTGTAGCACAAGAGAAAGGTTAGAAAGACAATTATCAAAAGAGGAACCATAAACAGAAAAGTAATCCATGAAAACCTCCATGATCTCCTCTATGTACTCCGAGAAGATAGCCATCATGCACCTTTGAAAGGTGGTTGGGGCGTTGAAAAGCCCGAACGGCATTCTCCTATAAGCGAACGTACCACACGGGCACGTGAATGTGGTCTTCTCTTGATCGTCCGGATGGATCGGAATCTGAAAGAAGCCACTATAACCGTCAAGATAGCAAAAATGAGAATGTTGTGCTAACCTTTCAAGCATTTGATCAATGAAGGGTAATGGGAAATGATCCTTCCTAGTTGCATTGTTTAACTTCCGGTAATCAATGCACATCCTCCATCCAGTCACGGTTCTTGTAGGAATGAGTTCATTGTTTTTGTTGGTGATGACCGTCATTCCTCCCTTCTTTGGAACAACTTGTACGGGACTCACCCACTTAGTATCGGAGATAGGATAGATGGTACCTACATCAAGTAGCTTAAGAATCTCCTTCTTGACAGCCTCCTTCATGATCAGATTTAACCGTCGTTGAGGTTGCCACGAAGGCCTAAAATCTTCTTCCATTAGGATCTTGTGCATACATAATGAAGGTTTAATTCCTACAAGATCTTCTATAGTGTAACCTAAGGCTTTCCTATGTTTCCTTAGAACAACCATAAGTTTATCATGCTCATCTTCATTTAAATCGGAACTAACAATTACCGGAAAAGTAGAATTAGTTCCTAGAAATGCGTACCTTATATGTTTGGGAAGTGGTTTCAATTCCATCACCATTGGAGTCTCTAATGGCTCTTTAGGAGTTTCCAATGCTTCCTTAGAAGTCTCTAAGGCTGTAGGAGTTGGTGAAAGAGATTCAAGAGCATTGGTGGAAAGAACGTAATTGCTCTCAGAATTTCCCAAAATTACGGCACCATTGTTACTTCCACGGCCGTGGTTTAGGGCGTGGAAGTCAATTACGGCACCACTGGTGGTTCCACGGCCGTGGTTTTGGCCGTGTAACTTACTGGAGTCCTCTGAATAGCTAATTACGGTCATGTTGGTGGGAACCACGGCCGTGGAATAGCACGACTGGCCGTGCAATAGCACGACTGACCGTGATTCCTCACGTCTTCTGACCCATCGTAGAGTTTTTCAAACTCTTCTTCATGCACTTCCTTTAGCTCCTCCAAGGCTTCAACTTTCTCATTGCAATCCTCTTCTTCTCCTTTCTCCATAATGCTCATGGTGATAACCTTTTGCAATGGATCCTTGAAAAGAATCGAACTTACTTCCTCTCTAGATGCATCCTTGTCATAGATAATAAACATATCTTCTCCAAGAGCTGGCTCTCTCACCATAGTGTAAAGAACAAACTCTACTTTCTCTTCTCCTATGTCGAAGGCAAGTCTAGCATTCTTGCAATCCACCATACAATCGGATGTTGCAAGAAACGGTCTTCCGAGTATGATCGGGACCGGACTATCGGCGGGAATGTCAAGCACAACAAAATCAATTGGAACATAGAACTTACCAAGCTTGACTGGGATGTCTTTAATGATACCGACGGGACGAGTTATGGATCGATCCGCCATGTATAACGTCATCTTCACCGGTTTAGGTTCGCCTAAACCGATTTTCCTGCATAAGGCAAGCGGGATGATGCTAACGCTTGCTCCCAAGTCACATAATGCATCATAAGTGACTTCTCCCACTCCAATGGGAATAAAAAATGACCCCGGATCCTTCAGCTTCGGGGGCATCTTTTCCTTCATTGTTTTGATGAGATCCGATGATTCCGAACTCATCTTGACTTTTCCAAAGTGTTCCAGCTTCCTCTTGTTAGAGAGGATCTCCTTTAAGAACTTCCCGTAAGCGGGCATACCTACAATTGCATCAATGAAAGGTATGTTAATGTGCAGTTTGCTCATGAGTTCAATGAACTTACCGAACTGCTTGTCTAGACGCGCTCTTGCTCTAGATTCTGGGAATGGTAGGGGACGTTTGTAAGCTGGAGGAGGAATGTAGATGTCTTCCTTCTCCTTCCCCTTTTCCTTCTCCTTTTCGATAGGAACTTCAACAAACTTAGGTTGCGGGTCGGTAGTTGTTGCTCCGCTCCTAGTTGTGATAGCCATCACCCTTCTCTTCGGGTTGTCCTCCGTCTTTCTTGGAAGTTTTCCTTGGTTTCTAGGAACTTCCTCAACATTGCTGAACATTTGGTTTTCTAAAACTTTTTGAGCTTTATCAACCTTAGTGATGTGATTCTCCAATCCTTGAAGCTTTCCCAAGATCGTTTCCAGCATGGGATCGGGCTTCTCTTTCCCCGAAGTGCTTCCGCTATTGGATCTTTTCCCCTGGCTTTTCAAAGGAATGGAAGAAAAAGATGGTGGTGTTAGTGAATTTCCTGAATTGGGATAAGAATTACCGGGATTTTGTTGTTGGTTGGAACGCCAATTGTTGTTTGAATTCCGATTGTTGTTCCAATTATTGTTCTAGTTGTTGTTGTTCCAATTGTTCCGGTTGTTGTTCCGGTTGTTGCAGTTGGTATTCTCATTCCCATGATGGTTATTTTTGTTTCCTAAATATCCAACATCTTGCTCCTTAGGCTTTTGAAAGCCAGCTTTAATGACTTCCTTCAACTCTTTAATCTCGGTGTTGAGAGAAAAGATTTGAGTTTGTGCAGCTTATGTTAGCTTCGCTCCTTGCTCTACTAGGTTAGCTTCCGCCTTCCGGTGGGAGTACTTCTCAATGACTCGGGCTTGCTTCTCAATGAAGTCCCAAGCGTCATCTTCCCTCATGTCCATGAATGTGCCACATGAAAGGGATTGGAGCTTGAATTGTGTTTCCACATCCAGCCCCTTGTAATATATCTCCAACAACTCTAACTTGGAAATGCTATGGTGTGGGCAATCCAATAATAGATCCTGAAACCTTTCCCAAGACTGAAAATTTTTTTCATTAGATTTCATAGAAAAAGCATTGATTTTACCTCTCAACTCCGCTGTCTTGGATGGCGGAAAGAAATTGGTTAGGAACTCCGAAGATAGATCCTCTCATGTGTTGAGTCTTCCATTTGGAAGAGCTTGATACCAAGATAAAGCCTTCCCTTTCAAAGAGAAGAAGAATGGCTTGATCTTGTAGTTGTTGGTGGTTGCATTCTTTGGTTTGATTATCTCCATTAGAATCTCAAAATTCTGTAAATGTTGATGTGGAGATTCAGCACTCGTTCCTCCAAATTGGCTTTGGCGAACGATGGTAATAACTTGCGGGTTAAAGCTAAACCCCTGAATATCTTCAGCTTCGAAGTTCACACCTAGACGGCGTGGTTGCTGAATTGGATCCATCCTTTGGCCAAGAGTTCTTGGCTCCTCATCTACACGAGCGGCTCTCGCACCCCCAGCTGGGACACGAGGATTGGCGACTGGTATTGGATCATTCCGGACTGGATTGATCGTTGGATCAATCTCCTCTAGTGGTGGCATATATAGATCGAATTCTTCATCATCGGATGATTCCACCCTAATGGACTTAGTTGGCTTCTTGACCTTCTTCTTCTTCTTAGCATCATTCAGCTCCAACTTCATGTCCAACATCATAGCTTTGAGCTCATCAATTTGGATTTGATGATGCTCCGCTTCGTCCTTAAGAGCTTTCTCACTCAACCTAAATTGAGCTTGAGACTCCTCTAACTCCGCCTGGAGATCTCTCTCTCTATTTTCAGCCATCTTTCTTTCTTTAGCTTTCTTCCTAAGAGTCTTTTAAAGTTCCGGATCAAAAGGTACGAGGTCTTTGTTGGATCTAGACCTGCGCATATACCTAAAAGAACTTGCAAATAGCACTCACAAGCGATATCAAATAACAAGAGCAAAGCTACCAAGCTCGACAACCGAAAACCGAAGTTTGGTTTAGACCAAATCCCCGGCAATGGTGCCAAAAACTTGTTCGCCCGAAAACGTGCGTGAAAATAAGCTTTATATTTATAAAACTAGAATAAAAGCAAGCGAACCCGTAGTGTACGGATCGGCAAAGATTAGCAAGTATTCCAGAGTATAAACATAGGGATTTGGTGAAACAAAATCCAATTTCAGATTGTCAAGCAAATAAGATGTAAAGCTTTGCAAATATTGGGGAAAACAGCAACCCTAAAGATCCAGGTATCCAATTGTGGCAATCGATTCAAGATATACTAAAGAATTAAGGACAGAGTCAAGAATTGCAAAGGTATGCTAAGGTAAGGTAATATACGGTGAAGTTCCAAAACCTTATATGTCTAACCAAAAGAACTCTCTATAAAGGTTGTTGAGGCTGCAATATAGAAAGGATCTAAGGACTAGAATTGATCTCAAATACCCAAACTTGTAACCCAAGGATCAAGATAAACTCAAACGGTTAAGGTTGTGACACTCGAAACCGAAATAGAGGATTTTGAGTCTCACTACTACCTAGAGAAGGCAAGACAAGACTAGGTTAAAGCTAATCTTTAACTTTGGATTAAAGTAAAAGCAAAGTTCGTAAACTGAGGTAAATCACGGGTAGATCTTGAGAACCACGGCCGTGGAAACTGAAGAACAGGTCGTGATTTAGGGTGTCGACGATATTTCTCTAACTCTAGGGTCCAAACGAATTATGATCGATCTATCATCATCTAAGCCACAACTATCAACCCTTCACCTTAGAATTGCTAAAGGGTTTTAGCCAATAACCATTGTCATGATATCAATATTCAATTTAAGAAGAATGGAAGATGAAAACCCTCGAATACTCAATAAAACTTCAAAACCAATCTCAAATCCGAGAACACAAGAAGTAATGTTAATGGATTCAGAATATATAACACAAAACCTCACAATGATCTAAGGCAAGTACGAAGAACGGGATGTCAATCCGTCTTCAATATCAAAACCTAAGAAAAAGGCTAAACCTTCGCTGTGAGTAATCTCGAATCTTCAATAATCCGGCGTTTCCGCGACTCTCGGCGATCTCCAATCAACCCTAGGCAAGAATGCTGAAAGCAAGGGTAAGTGGCCGTCCTCGAAACTCTCTTTTCCGGCCTTTTTATAAGACGAGAAAGAGTTGCCGTCGAGGCCCAATACGTAAATGACGTGGCAAATAATGACACGTCAAAAGATCGCAAAAAATCACGGTCTCATAGCATTTCACGACCGTGGTTTAGAGCGTGGAAACAGATTACGGTGCCTTGTGACTTCCACGACCGTAATTTAGGCCGTGTAACTTACTGGAGTGCTCGAAACTCAAATCCACGTTCATGATGCCAAGTCCACGGCCGTGGACTTCTCCACGACCGTAATTCAGGGCATGGAAGTGTATATTGCTTGTTGTTGCTTTTGTTTCGTGTCAATCTTCATCCTTGCTCTTCCTTAGCTTCCTTGATGTGTCTCCTAATCCTCGAACATGATCGATTACTCCCTTTTCTCTCTCAAATGCTCCGAATTCAGCTCCTATTCATCTATAATCAACACAAAGCTAGTGTAGACTTCCATATCGACAATATAAATGAACAAGCTAACATTTTTCAAAACCTTATCCATGTACACATTAATGAGGGAAAAACAACCAAAATAAGTGCCTAGAATATCGCCATATTTCATGCTAACAGGTGGCGGGAATAATTTTGTAAGAAATTATGCGGTCATCTCCTCCCATGTGTTCACACTTCTAGTTGGAAGCGAATGATAACATGCAAGTGATTTATCCTTCAAAGAGAAAAAGAAAACACGCAGGTTATAGTCATTATCATCACATCTAGAAGGTCTCATAGTTTCCATCAAAATGTCATAGTTTTGCAAGTGTTGGTGTGGCGATTCTCTCTCCATTCTTCCAAAGTGATTTTTTTGAATCATTGTGATGACTTGAGGTCTGATCTCATAATCCCTGTTAGTTGGATCTCCTTGGTTGACGCCGGGACGGCGCGTTTGTTAAACGGGATCCATACGTAGACCTAGTGTTTGTGGAATATCCACAAATGGATCAACTGGCTCCACCCTTGGTGGAGGTGGTGGTGGTACATAAGCGGGTGCTGGTGGAGGTGGATCGATCACAACCCTAGCACCTCTCTCCGCTTCCAGATGTACTTGTCGCACATGCTCTCTCATTGTGGCCAAATCGGCCCGAACTTGCTCCCGTTGAGTAAGTTGGTCAGCTCTCTCTTTCCTTAGAGCTTCTTCTTGGAGCCTTATTTGATCTCGAGCTGCAGCTAATTCAGCTCTAAGATCCTCTACTTCCTTATCATTGGCAGCAACCATTTTCTTAGCTTTCTTCAACCTTTTCTTGTAAGTCTTTTCTGGTTCAAGATCGTAAGGAACGATTTCTTTACTAGTTCTAGTTCTTCGCATGAACCTAAGGAAAGGTCCTACAAGAACACTCAAGCTAGAAGATCAATAGTAAATCAAGAAGCTCTCAAGAATGGACAACCGTACACGAATTGGTCTTGACCAATTCCCCGGCAACGGCGCCAAAAACTTGTTCACTCCAAAAGGTGTGTGCAGACAAAGCTTTAAATTTATTATCCGAATACTAGACCTAACGATAAGCGAACCTGCAGTGTACGGATCAATCGTAGTAAGGGTTTATATTCCGGAGTCGATCTCAGATAATCCGTGAGAACAATCACAGTAAAGTAATCCAATATCGAAAGCATGCAATAATATTGATCAAAAGCAAAAACAAGAATATAAATCAAGATGGGGAAATGCACATTCTAAAGATCATAGTGTCCAATTGTGGTTTTGACTCAAGATCTCGTCGGATAACGTAGACAAAGCTGAGGTTTGGTGAGGGAAGGAGTTGCAACTAAGGGATAGATCACCGGGTAAGTCTCACTACCCACTTTCCCAAACCAAAGCTCCTATCACCGGGTAAGTCTCAAGGAACTAGGAAAAGATAAAGACGCTCAAACCAACATCACTCACCTAAGAGTATAGAACTAACCATCACCGGTAAGTCTCTAGTTAACTCTCAAAGGTAGGATAAAGGCACACTCAAATCCTAATAAAGGATAAACCTTTATTACCTAACACTCATCATCATCGGTATACAAGCAAAGGAATCACCGGGTAAGTCTCATCCTAGGCTTGCGTATAAACCAGGAAATGTGCAACAAGGATAGGATTTGGCAAACTATAACCTAAACTCGGGGTAGGCAAAGCAGTGGGCAATCTCGTTCTGTTCTATATCGATCTTGGTCGAGATGCTCAACGAACAACCCGAGACGGGTTTTGGATTAGGGTTAACTCGAGCTTTCAGGGTCCACAAGGATAAAGGTATATTCTTTCATCGTCTATACCACAAGGATAAAGGTATATTCTTTCATCATTATCAAGCAATATCACTAATATCAAGAATATCAAGAAAAGGGAATAAAGCAAACAACAAAGATGTCTCAATTATCAAAGCAAACAAACCAATCAAACATATCAATGATGTGTTCCAAAAAGGGATGATAACAACTCACTAGCAATCCCCAAAGAAATCCTCACAATCTAGGGTTAATCATAAGCAATCCTTCCTTCAAATCTTCCCTTTCTTCAATTCTTCAAAACCTTTATGACGTCTCTATCTCGAGCGTCCAGCCTCCTTAATTTTGTACTCACCTTCCAATCTTATAGAAGAATTTTAGGTCAAAAATATGTCTTGTCTTCTTGGGCTTTTCGGACGTCGACTTCGATCCAGGCCCACTGGGCCATCTCGGTCGAAATGCATGGTTGTGTCTATCTGAGATCAGTAGTGATCAACGTGCATAAAATCATATCGTCGTCTGGATCTTTCTTCCTTCCTTCCAGCTTGGTTCTTGTCCTTCTCTTTGTCCTTCCTAATGCTCCTAAATGTAGCTGCATTGCTTCCTTAGTTCTTTATTCTCCATTTACACCCAAAACGTTTCATATTCCCTACAAATACAACGAAATGTGGTGTAGACCTCGATTCTTGCAAAGTAACCGAATATTGACATAAACGCTACAAATACATATACATGCATATAGAATTATGCTGAGAAAACAACAAACCATGCCCGAAATATAGACAATAGTTCATGCTATCAGGCGCGGTGACAACCTGAAGGCACGGGTGCGATGACCTATCTCAAGGCGGGGTTGCGGTGAAGAGGAGGCGCGGGTGCGGTTTCTTCAACAGAGCACAACTCTTCTTTCTTTCGACATAATCTCCACTGGATTCTCTTCACTCCTATACTGAGGACACCAAGGGTAACCTTGGATTCATGTAAAACACACAAACATCACCCTAAAGGCCAAGGACAACAAGATTATACTTGTTAGATTCAAAACAAGGAAGAAAAAAAAGAACAAGGGGGAAGAGAAGAGAGGAAGTAAATTACTACTCTTATCTGATATGCAAAATGGAAGCGAAAAGTCAAGACCGCTACTTTCTTGTAACCACAACAACCATCCAACATCAACATCATCATCAAACTTCAATTTTGAAGAAGAAACAAAAAAGAAGAGGAATGGAAGAAAAAAAAAGTGGAAGAGGAGGAAAGAAGTTCTGGAGAGAGTTCCTAAAACCCTCATGACAAACGAAAATAGGAAATTTAAAAGGGAAGGAAAGAATCAAGACAGCTGAAAAAGTCGCCAGGCTACCCTGCTAGGCCGCGACCGCGGCACCGCGATTACGGCCATGGCAAGGCGCAGCCACGAGGTCTTCATCTTGAACATGGTTGTTACAAATCTAAGCATGAGTTCTATATTGTTGAATTTAGTTGAACTTATAGTGGTTTTCTTATGCTGGTTCTATTATGTTGAACTTATAGCATGAATTTGAGTATGAGTTCTATATTGTTGAATGTTGAACTTACAGTGGTTTTCTTATACTAGTTCTTTTAAGTTGAACTTCAAGCATGAATTTGAGCATAAGTTCTATACTGTTGAATTTAGTTGAACTCATAATGGTTTTCTTATGTTGAACTTTAAGCATGAATCTAAATTTGATCATGAGCATGTTTCATTTATACTATTTGAGTAGGAGTCTTATATTTTTGAGTATATTATTGCCATATATTCTTATTTGTGTCAACCTGAATATGTAGTGTATTGTAGATGAAGGATAACATTTCACAAAGTCAAACTAGGGGTCCAAATTTTGCATGGACTGGTGAATTTGTGAGACTTCTAGTGATGATTCTAATTGAATACCAAAATAAAAATGATAGCAAGCATGCATACAATTTGAAAGACATTACTCCTACTTTTACTAGTAAGAGTGAAAAGACGGGTGTCAAGAATTTTTGTAGGAATAAGTTTCAGTCAATGAAAAGGATTACAAGACTTGGAACTTGCTTAGAAAATTCAGAGACGGGCCTAGGTTGGGATGACAACACCCGTATGATCACAACTTCTAATGAATGGTGGGATAGAAAGATCAAGGTAGCTATTTTTTTCCAATAATCATATTAAATTAAAGTGTTATAAATTGATGTGTTTTTAAATATGTTGTAGTAAGATGGAAACTATAAGAACTTCAAGAACAATGGAATGGATATCGAGTACGAAGAGTTGTTGACTTTAATCTTTGCTGGAAATGTAACAACATGACGCATAGCCTTGTCATTTGGGATGGTTCGTCAAACAAGTCTGGAGCGTGTCGATTGTAGTTGATGAGGACTTAGGGTTAGGTGTAGAGGATGGAGATGGTGGTGAATTTTTTCGTAATTTTGTTGTCAATATGAATGAAGGTGGAGCATCTATCCACTCAGGCTTACCAGCAACCATCAATGATGAGCCATTACAAATGACTCAACTTCCTACAGCAACTTCGCCAACTAGGGTTAACAATGACAAGGGTCCGATTATTAGAAAAAGAAGATAATCGGTTGGGTCCTCGAAGTTGGAAGCACATCTAGCACATGCAAGAGAGAACAGTGATATGTTGGTCATTATCTTCTACGAAAAAGTGAGCTTCAAGTCGAAAGAGGACGAGATAATGGTCAAAAAAGGGTTGGACATTCTTGATCAGATGGTTGAGAATAATTTGGTCGAGGGAGAAAATCCATTGTGGTGTTTTATGATTTCAAAGACCAAATCAAGGAAGGATGTGAATATGATGCTTAACTTGGCGGATGATGTGAAAAAAATTGAAATGGTTGAAATGGGAACATTAATGTTCACTGGGATGAACTTTCCTAGCTTAGTAGATTTACACTGAACTTGCTTATTAGTACTTTCCTATTTTCGTCTAATAACTTTGATGAGCTTGCTTATTAGTACTTTCCAATTTTCATGTATTTGAACGATGAATGTGTTTTCCTTCATATTATGAAATTTTTTTTTCCATTTTATTTCAACTACGGTTATTAATCTTCCGTATATGTGGTGGTTCGTATTTACATGCTAACATGATCAATTTCAATATGTCAAGTGAAATATGTCAAGTGAAATATGTCAAGTGATAGCGAAGAAATTGAGAAAGAATTAAAGTATCGGCGAACTCGTGCTCTAAAATTTATAGCATGTCATGACGAATTGCAAAGACAAAATGTCATATTGGCCGATCATTACTACAAGTCTACAACCACATATACAAGGAACCTTGTGACACTAAATATGGGCAGGGACAACTATGGATGGAAAAGATATTGCACGGTCATCACATTTGAAAGGTCAACATGTTTAGGATGGACGCTTCGGTTCTCTTACGTTTATGCAACAAGTTAGAGCATAATGCGACATTTATTATGTTTAAAAACACTAGTGTTTTTTGAAAATCATCCCAAAAACACTAGTGAACACAAACACTAGCTAGTGTTATTGTGTTGCATGCTAAACACACCCTTAAACTGTGCATTGAGGGAGTTAGATGTTCATGTGAATGCAACATATTTGTTATAGTGTATGTATGAATAATAACATGTTAATTTAAAGTTATGACATGTGGTACTACTACAATATATATCCTAAAGGTAAAGTTGTTATCAAGATAACCGATGAGATACCTCCTTTGATATTTAGGCGGTGTCGGGGCAAGAGGGGATCCATGGACCCGGTCACATGCTGATAGAGTCGCACAAAAAGTAGGAATACCCTTTCAAACTTTGTTTACATATGTATATAAAAATACGAAAGCCTCCCGGTGCTCAAAGAGTGAAGAGTCAACACCGCATTGAAAGAATGAAGTGTACGTCAATCCCCTCATGCAAAGAGTCAACCCTTGATTGAAAATACTAATTTGATTTTGGAAGGGTCAAAGCAAGTGCGTGACACGATGGATACACGCGTTGAATCAAAATACCAATTCAGTTTAATTGAGACATTCAATAAACCATTAATGTTCTAAGATGAGACTTTTATTGTTTGCCTTAAATGTGTCCTTTAATTATATCACTACATTCATTAATTGCCTCCCTCACTGTAAAAACTAACTCCACATTTCAATTTTTTACTTTATTTTATTCTAAGAGCGCTTAAATGGTAGTATTAGCAGAACCTAATTTGTATCTAAGAATAGGGATTAGGGACAGCCTTGCAACCACATGATTCATGACCTTCTCGATTACCTTCCCTACGCCCTATTCTACCCTCCCTTCATTATTCTAATTATTCCTTTCATATCCCGATATTACTCTTCTGTTCTTTCTAACTAATATATATTTTTGAATAGTAAATCCCTTTTTTCAGATAAATAAACCACCTGTAAATATGCAGTTGTGTAAATGATTCTTGACCTCTACTCGTATGGTCTCAAATTGCATTTTTTTTTACCTGAGCAAGTATGTATAATGTAAAAGTCAAAATAAAGGAGGAAAATAAAAAAGAATAAATAAAAGACTAAAAACCCTAAAGGGTCTGGGATGGAAAGAAACTGAAAGAAGGTAGATAGGTTTAAATTTTAAGGTTGAAGGGTTGCTTTTGAGATGATGAGACAGTCGAAAGAAAGAAAGAAACCCAATTTCTCCTCACCCACCCCATTTCCGTACACTCTCTGCTATTCTCTTCCATTTGACCTCCCTCAAAACCGCCCATCCTAAATCTCATCCCTCAGATTTGACAGAAACACACAGACCAAAGTCATAACCAAAAACCCGCAAAACCAAATTTCAAATCCCACCATGAATTTCTCGTACACACCTCTATCACCTCCCAGCCCAAAACCCCCAATTTCTGATCCCACCTCCCGCGCCGGCGCCGGAGAAAGAGAGCACATGTTCGAGAAAGTAGTGACTCCCAGCGACGTTGGGAAGCTCAACCGGCTAGTCATACCTAAGCAGCACGCCGAGAAGTACTTTCCGTTAGACTCAGCAGCTGGTGAGAAGGGTCTTCTTCTCAACTTCGATGAGACTGGGGACAGCGGCAAGTCTTGGAGATTCCGGTACTCTTACTGGAGTAGCAGCCAGAGCTACGTCATCACCAAGGGTTGGAGTCGCTTTGTTAAGGACAAACACCTTGATGCAGGCGACGTCGTTTCTTTCTCCCGTGTCTCCGCCGACGACACCCATCGCCACTTCATCGACTGGAGGCGCCGCCCAGTGAGTAGTGCTAGTAGATTTGATCAAGTGCATCACGGAATCTCCCTCAACCGTCCTCCCTGGTGCTATTCCGCCGTTGGGACGGTTCATGGTATTCCGCCCCCGTTTTTGCCGCCTTATCGTCGCCCAGACCGCCATGATTTGACTGGTAATTACGGTGGTGGGTTTGGTGCTAATAATTTTGGTGTAATGAACCCTAATTATTCTTGCGTGCACCACCATGGATCAGTTGTGTGCTTTGGCATGGGAGGAAATTGTCAAGCAGGGAGCGCGGCTGGCGTGGGTCCCATGGTTTTCGAGTCAGTTCCGGTGGTTAATGAGAATGCTGCACCCAAGAGGCTGAGGTTGTTTGGGGTCAACATGGACTGCGTCACCTCTGCGGATCACGACCTTCTTAATCAGATTTCTTCTCCTTCTTCTAGCGACTCTCTCCAACTAAGGCTCCATGGTGGGGATCCGAGTTCATCTGCAAATGGAATGGCCATCAAAGGCAAGTCGGCGGTGTCCTTGGATTTCCATATCTGATTTAGCAGATTAATTAGCAGAACTAGGTAAGAAATTAAGCGGTCTTTCACAACTTATGTTCAAAGACTTGCAGAGATAGATCTGAGAGCAATTTTAAGAGAAACAAATTAAGATTAAATGTTGTCTAATTGACTCTATAAGTTTGAATAGTTTAATACCCTTTCCGATCTCCTAGCTAGCAATTAATCCCCTCTCATTTTTCTTCATGATTTGGTGAGAGCGAATTGGGGAAGCTAGGGTAGATGAGAATCAATCTATAGTGTAAATGTTTAATTTGGATCATATATTGCAACTGTGAAGATTGTGATCCGAATGAGTAGTGTAATTTGATCATCAAAATGAGCAATCTGGCAGCTGAGTAGTATGTTCTGGATTCCTAGTAAGTATTACATGTGTTTTGAAATTGACTTTTTTATTTTATCGTATATATAAACATACAATTAATCCCATCTTGATTCATACAGTCCACAGACTAGCTAGGTAGCTAGTAGTTACTGGGCAGGCCGTATATGCGTAATTTGAATTCGTTAAAATCGTTTAGGTATCATGATTTCATGTTTAATTAATTCATTCTGTATGGACAATTGTATACATGCAGTACTTGTCTGAATGCCTATATATCATCATGTCTAGAATCCTTTCCTTTTTTTTCTCTACATATAAATAAATAAGTTTCATTCTTTCCTTATATCATTCCTCTTAAAAAGGAAAACAGTCTGCAAAGTGGGCTTAGATTGAAATAACGAACTTTTCAGAGCCCCGAGGGAGGGGGTTTAATGCACGTTGTAGCAACGAGTAGCATTGTTTTTTTTTGTTTTTTTTTTGGGGGTAATGAAACAATTGGTAGGCTGGTGTTGTTGTCGCTGCTTCGTTGGGAAGGCCAGCAGGAAGGCGCAGCTGTCTACACAAAAGTTGCTGGGCTTTCACAAGGTATTCTTAATTTCAAATTATCCTTTCATTTACTTTCTCGAGAAAAAAATTGATATGCTCCATAATTTCTTGTGTTTCATGTGTAAATCTCTCACTAATAATGCATTTTCATCTTTTATTCCTCGAATTTTGTTCTTCATTTTCCCCCATGAATATGGGCCTTGTTAGTCATTGTTAATTGATTCATCACCCTTCCTCCCTCAAACAGACTATTTCTTTCTTCTTTTTTTCAGTTTGTAGCATAAGCTTAAAACACAATGTTCATCTAGTTTGAGTTGTTCTTAATTTGTAGCTGTAACACATGTTTTCTTAGATGTATATGACAAGAGTTACCCATGCCATTGAACTGATACATGAAGCACTCAAGAAAGAAACAAGTAATTCTTTCAAATTATCTCTTCTAAGATGTTCAACAAGTCATTTTATTTCATACTCCCTCCATTTTGCGTTATTTGTTCATCTAGTCTCTAAGAAAATTTTCAAAATAATTATTCATGAAAATTTATATAATGTCAAAACTTTCTTAAAATAAAAATTATACATTTTACTATTCTTGAAAATGAAACTTATACTTATTACTTTATTTTGTTTCTTATATAATATTTCTGAATAATTATCTCTTTTTTCTTTTCTTTTTTGACATCTATTTTAACGCTTCTTATTATGTATGAATAATTATAGATGGACAAATATTGTGAAACGGAGGTACTAGTATATGTATTTGCTGGTGTATTAATTGCATGATTGACCTTATTACAAATCTAGTAACGCAGGCAAAACTGTGATCACAAAAACAATTAAATAGGGCTTAATTGCTTAGTATAAATACAGCAATGGTGATCCTTGTCCACATTTTGAAAGACACAGCAGATACATGTGTGATCTACTGATCTATATTACAAGATTCATTTGTGATCCTATATTCTGAATGGCTAATTCTTTAAATAACGATAATGCAGTGTTAGCTGAGAGATGGAACTCCTCGATCAGTTGAGGATTCGTCGCCTGGATCAACACTTGCATCAAAGGTATGGTTTTAACAATTTAGGATAGATTGATCGACTCCAACCATTTTTGGGAATGATATTGATCTATCATAAATTAAAAATGCGGCTGCTTTTAGCTTTCCTTGACAACTATAGCCACTAATTTGTAGCTTGGACTCCAAAATCATCATGTAGATATACACCAGTGACTCACAGTTAATGGTTTTCATGTTGATGTCAATCTGTCGCGGTGAACATGAACAAATCTTGGGTCATTTTCATGGCTGTGTCTGAATTCTTCATGAGTCTAGGTCCTTTTGAGTATGTTTGGTCCATTGTCCGTAATGTAGCTAATAAGGTAGCTCATTCTTAGCATTTGCAGTGCTGTCTAGCTCTTTTGTTATAGATGATATCTTACATGATTAATATAGCTTGATGATCGAGTGTGTGGTACTTGTAATATCATGGTTTATAAATTAAACAAGCAGTAGTTCAATTAGCAACTTCTCTAGCTTGGCCTTTTTTTGCTTTGTCTTCCATCTCTACTCCAAGTCATGGCCAGCAAAAACAAACCAGATAGTTATGTACGTACGAGCTTCTGTGCTATAGGGTACATAATAACAATCAATAAATAAAACCCCAATGAAAGGGTTTAGTTAGATTCATCCATTTGTACATATGCAGGTACATAGATTGTTCATCTTCATTAATTAACAGTAACGTTTTCTGGTGCAATCTTTTGTACTTATATAGTTCGCCCCTATCAATTTTGCTGCTCCATCATGTAGCTTAAGTTGCTAACGTGCTCTAACAAGTTTGATGTCTAATTACTATTAAAAGAGACGCATAATTAAAAATATATTGAAAGGCCTAGCTAGGCTTGATCAATACCTATATCCATTATGCAATATGCATCAATCTAGGGTTTCCTTTCGATATTAACCGTACAAACGGTTTCAAATTTTTTTATATTTTTATTGTGAGATACTAACATGCTCACTTGTAAGCTTTATTTCAATCTTCAACTTTGGAAAGGAGAGAATACTTACTTTAACATTAATCTGGTGTTGAATCATTTTTTTTTTGACACTTTAAAGCGAAACCCACTGCATTATTGTAACCAGCAATATCATTCATTTATATATATATATAGAAATTAAGTGTACTGCTCAATTATGTCGGCGATCCCTATGGCTCGACAAGATTGCCTAATGGATTGTGCTTAAAATTTATCTTTTTCTATGAGAAGCACGTGGAAATATCAAAGATAAACTATATCTCTCCTCTCTATGCTGCCCTTCCCATATTTGTGGCTGAAATCTAGCACTTTATCCCCCCATGCCTATGAAACTATACATAACTACATGTTTTAGTTCAAAACTCGTTTGTTTTGCTAAAACTTATCATCGAAAATTGTTACATTTTAGGGTGGAGACTAACGAAATTGAGACTAAAACATTTTATGGACAACAAGTAGAGGTAAGTAATACTCCATGCAGATCAATAGGTTCAAGATTGTTTTGCTCTTATACCATGGAAAAGTCAAATACAGACGGACTGTAGAGCGGGGTCGTGTGCATCGAGCATACATACGCGTTATGACTAAACTCAACACATAATTCGGCGGGTTCCATCCTAAAACCAATTAGCAATAGGAAAAGTAGCACACCGACCTTATATATTAGGTTTGAAATGTCTCTAACTTTCGATATGAGAACTTATTATCTCCAACAAAAATAGATTGATATTGTACTAATGTAGCAAAAATATGTAAAGTGATAATCATTTTCATCTTATATTTCTTCGCTTAATCGTTTTCATTATGCTTTCCATTCTTAACCCTCTATCCTACTAGCTCTAGAAGAGGGGAAAAAAGGGTGTAAAGATAGACTTGCTCTTGCTCATAGAGTTCCAAATAAAAAAGAAAGCAATGATGAAGATATGTAGGCAATGAATGAAGTAATTAAAAAGGCGCGTGAAAAATGAATGGAAGAATGGAATGAGATGTCTAAAGCTACCTCCATAGGCACTAGCTAGGTAGCACGGTCACAAAGCAATTAAATTTAGTGTCAATCAATCATAGAGATTGATACTTAGAGCTAGAACCCTAATAATTAACACATACTCAATTATCTTGGATTACATATCAAGTGGGATAATACAGTGAAATAAGTGTTAAAAAGGATGGATTTGTGTTCAATCACTATACAGGTTTTAGATTCAAAATATTCTTTACTGTATATATGTATTACTTTGATGCTATGTATGTACTAAAAGCATACTAATAATAATAATAATTAGGGCTTGGAATATTATGGTTTATGGGGGGGAATGCATGACAACTTTGCCCCGTCCCCACTCTATTACATGTAGCTTTATAGTACACAATAGACACTAGCTAGCTACTAGATTAGGGCTCATATAACAAGTCCTAAGTGCTTAATCAATCACCCATAAATTAACTGCATTTTAGCTGATTTTATATGCTCCACATTTGAAATCTATTGTAGGGTAAAAACAAGGTAGAGTTTATAAAGAAGATATGTCCAAAGCAAAAGGATGGCGTGCAAGTGCAAGCCCTGCAGGGCTTCAGAGTTTCGCTGCATGGATCATGCCTGGACCACGTACGTAGTCCTTTCACATACGTAGCTAATTCATTCCGTAATCAAATTACATTCGTGTATGTAATTTTGATAAATTAAACCAGCGTGCTGCGCGAGGGAGAGAATATCGAGTAACAGCACAAGTTATAATAGAACTAGACAGCTGGGATGAAAATGTCAAAAAACGTGGCAGAATCACGTTTTGTTTGCCTCAAAATCACACAATATTGCAGAGTTTGCAGTAGCAGTACATAAACTACATATCTCATCATCCATCTCTTCATTTCATATCATCTGACTCTTCTAAACCCATCTCCTCCTCGTACGTACATTTCCAGTTGTAAAGCTTCAGAATTTACCAATACGAATATAGTTTTTGCATTTTAATATACTCTAATAAAGACAAAAATTTATGTGAGAGAAACAGTACCTTCTCCTTTGCTTCCTTCCTTGGATTTTCTTGTTCCAATATTTATCTTTTCTTAATTTTCTGCTATTTATCATGTTTATCATTGATAAAAGTAGACTTTGGATGGTTGGGTCCAATTCACTCAACCCTAGTATACAGATTTGCTGTAAATCCAATCAATGATGAAGGGACAAACATGCCAGATCAATGATATATAACAATTATGATGAGGGAGACATACATTTGCAGCTCAATCGAGCAGCTGATCCAAGAAAATGTAAATCCAATCCAATTTGGTCTTCACAACCTCACGATTAATTGGTATATCTATGAGTATACGCAATGGGCTTAATTATGGGAACTGAGCTGAGCTAGCTAGGTAAACAGGAGAAAAGTAAAAAAAGACTTTGATTACTATATACATACATAGCTTATAGCTACATATATATGTATAGTGTGGGGCTGCGGATGAACATGTATATATTTATGCAAATATGCAAACTCTGCAGGAGATTGGAAAGCTACTTGACACACCAAAAGTTAGCATGCCACCATACAAACAAAAATCCTCCCTCAATACTAACTTGTATTTACTTCTTCCCATCTGTAAAGACAAAGATCATATGTAGCTGACAATAATAGCTCCACAAATTTATTAAGATGCCCATGTACTATTTACTAACCTCTTTTTTTCCTACCAAATTCATTCTCCTTTAATCCTTCCAATCTTGTTAACACAAACCAGACGATCTTAATTATGGCGTCGATTCTGACGAGTGATTATACGAAAATTGGGTCATGTCAACGAAGTTGTTAAGAGTAGTTGTTTTGGTCCCTATCATATTCGTTATAAGGAAAGTCTTATATGGTTACAAAGTTGCGTAAAATGTTGGGTAGAAGGTTATCCAAGAAAGTGTAGTTAATTGGAGTAATTTCGCCCACATTTAATGGTGGTAGGACAGGCTCCTGCTGAGCTCTGCATGCTCTGAATATGGGTCGGACCACATTGTGTATGTGTATAATACTGTACACTTCCATTCCCCACTGCCGTACTTGTAGCAACCCTACTGTTTAGCCCCTTTTTTCTGTCTCCTTTTTTTGCTTTCTTGCCTTCTCACTTTCTTCTGTTCATTGTTATCGGAGTACATACTTTTTTATAAGTTAGAAGGTAAATATATCCAAAATGAGGGGATAACTCGGTGAAAATGGTGATTATTAGATTTGGATGATTTGAGCGAGATTTGTTGATTGATTGAGGATCGTATCGTTATAGTATTTGATGTTTATTGATATAAATTGTGCTCCTTGGATGCCTACTTTGATAATATATGAGAACTAAAAATTTTAGGGTACTTAAGGATGAACAATAGGGATAATGCCAAGGACTTTCAATTATTGATGCATTGATTGCAATCGAGATAACATTCGTGTATTTAGATGTATTTGAAATGCATTGATGTCTTGTTGATAATATCATTTTGACGAGGGACTGTCCCCGACACCAAGTATACAAGGATTAATCAGTAGATCCTGGGCAAGAAGAATCCAAAGGAAAAACTACTGAAGATGATCAAGGAACCAAGAAATATGAACCAATGAAGAAATCTCGGCATTGAGACAAAAATCTCGCCCAAGATTTCGTGTCTATCAAGATCAATAACATCCGTGGAGATATAACTAGATAGAGTTTTTTATGCGGGGTTGAGGCCACGGCTTTCCGATCTAGATTGAAAGTCCTCGACAGAAGCAAATCTCGGATGATACAACGAAATCTCGAGCGAGATTTAATGAAGGACATACCGAGATCATGTTAAAACTCAGAATACGGATTAATGAATGATATGAAAAAATAAGAAGATGAATAATGGAATGATATATGATAAGTATATGAAGATATGAACAAATATATTTTTGCAAATAATCTTGACCAATGATGTGTCAAAACCCCTTAACGAAGAGCTTAGCTTAACCCTCACTTTTGTTACCTTACACAAGCCTTCTAAATAAGACAAGCACAAGGAGAGACTAGTATTGACCAAGAGCGCCAACCTTCAAAAAGATTAACACACACAAGAATAATCTAGAAAGGACTTCAGAACGATTCAATCAAGGCTATCTCTTTGATTGAATATAAATGAATAAAACACAAACTTCATAAACGAAGTTGCGAGTTTACACAATATGTGAAAAATAATTAACTAAAATCTATCTAATAATACTCCTCTCTAAGGCTATTTATAAGGAAGATCTTTTATGTAAATCAAGAAAGATATATTTTAAAACATAATGTACGAAAGCTATAAAATAATCCCAAAGATAGGATCAAAAACTAATAACTACCTTAAAGAATGTTTGAGAGCTTCTAAAGTAAAAATATAAAAGATAGTTGCCAAAATTAAAAGATCTTGGTCAGATCTTTAATGCGTGTTAGAGGAGAAATCTCGGGTAGATATCTCGGTTGAGATTCTTGTAGGCTGGCCGAAATTTCTTCTGTGAGGCTCTTTCTTCGTCCTATCCACCTTCTATGCTTGCTGGCTCTTCTTGGTCGTGGCTTGACTCTTCAATAATAGTCAACAATGTCACCAAATGATTCCTAAGAGTGAGTAGGGTCTCTTTGAGTGTACATGTTGTTAATATGCTTGTAACTTCATCTTGAATGGCCTTTGCTCTTGACCTTGTGATTGCTCCTCCCACGACGGGATCTGAAGAAGGTGAAGTGAAAGCATGAATTATAGTCTATATTTTGGGACCTGTTTAGACGTTTTATCCTCAATAATCTGCATGTTTTGAGAGATTTCACATTCAGCTGAGAGTCACCTCGGTCAGCTACAGTACCATCTCAACCGAGGTGATCTTGAAGAGCTTCTCGACCGAGGCGAATACCCTGACGCGGCGAGATCATATATTCTTAGCTGAGATCTTTTATTTTTGGAAGGAGAGATCTTGTATTTTTGGGCTGGATTTCTGGAAGGAAGATCATATATTTTGGGGATCTATTTTAGAGATATGAATATATTTTTATTAGGATATTATCTTTTCAAGATATGTTATCTTTGGAAGATAACTCTCCTATAAAAAGGGCTTGATTTTCCACAATTCAGCATCAGCGTATCACCGAAAACCCCGCTATCATTATAGTGGTTGAAGGAAGGAAGGAAGATTGGAGATCAATCTAGAAAGGATTGATAGCTTTGTCATAGCTTTTAAAGGGGATTTATAAGACTTTCTTAGATTCCCTTTGGTTTGTTGTCTTTTATTGGATTTGTGATCCAAAGAACGCTTATTTGTGTGATATTTGATTCAGTTATTGAAGCCTTGTTTTTAAGGTTTTCGTGTTCAAATATTCATTTTCTTCCCATATATTTGATTATTGCTTTCATGATGATGAGTGGCTAATTTCTTTGTGTGATTCTAGGGTGATTGGCTGAAAGTTGTGGGAAAGAAGATGATAGAATGATCTTAATCACAGTAGGACCCTGAAAGCTCGAGTCTTTATCCTTAACCCTAGAACATCTTGCTCAGTCGATGAACATCTCGGCCAGGGTGGAATTTGACTGACCGAGGTGACCTTTTCTGATCCGAAACTGAGAGTTAAGTGTTAGAGTTTGCCAAATCCTATTCTTATTACACCTTTCTTGGTTCAATGCAAGCCTAGGATGAGACTTACCCGGTGATTCCTTTGTTTGTTTACCCAAGATCATAAGTGTAGGTAATAAAGGTTCATCCTTTATTGGGGTTTGAGTGTGCCTTCATCCCATCTTTGTGAGTTAGCCTGAGACTTACCCGGTAATCGTTGATTCTATTCCCTTAGGTGGTGTGTTGGTTTGAGATTATAATTCCTTTCCTTAGTACCTTGAGACTTACCCGGTAATAGGTTCTTTAGGTTTGGAGTTTGTGAGTAGTGAGACTTACCCGGTGATCTATTCCACTTTAGAAACACCTTTCTTTTGCAAAATCTCAGCTTTGTCCGCTTATCTTTAGATCTTGAGTTGGAACCACAACTAGATGCTTTAATCCCTAGAATTGCATATTCCTTTAATTGACTTTTTATCATCTTTGATTGTTTTAATCGCTTTTGTGGTTAGTAACTACATTGACTACTTATACTTGCTTAGGTTTCACCTAAGTCCCTGTGATTGACCCCTGGAATTCTTGTTTTTTACTATAATTGACCCGTACACTGCGGGTTCGCATTCTTGTTTGAAGCATATTTTCTCGGTTATAAATTTAAAGCTTGCACACACCATTTGGAGCGAACATGTAGCTAGATTATCCTTCAATACCTTAGCCCTTGATCTAGTGATTGTTACTTCATCTTGAATGGCCTTTGTTCTTGACCTTGTGATTGCTCCTCCCATGACGGGATTTGAAGAAGGTGTAGCTAGATTATCCTTCAATACCTTAGCCCTTGATCTAGTGATTGGTCCTTGTGGTAGTGTTGGGGATGGTACCTCATCATACTCCCCTTCTTGAGAAGGATTTGTCCTCGAATCACCAACATGCTCATCTATAGACTCAAAAGGACTCAAGTCTCCTACATTGAAAATAGGACTTACACCATACTCAGTTGGAAGCTTCAAGACCTAGGCAATGTCACCAACTTTGTGCTTCACTCTAAATGGTCTATCTCCTCTTGGAGACAACTTAGACGTCCTTTTCTCGTGAAATCGTTCTTTCCTTAGATGCAACCAAACTAGATCTCTTGGTTTGAACAACATCTCCTTGTGATTCCGGTTTGCCTTTGAAGCTACGGCTTTCCCTTTTTTGCTCCAGCCTTATGTGTGTTTTCTTATGTAATTACTTAATGAACACCACTTGTTTTCCTGCAATAAAATCCACTTGCTCCTCTAAAGGAAACGGTGTAAGATAAAAATGAGTCAAAGGATTCACTTCATCGACACACTCAAAAGGCGTTAGGTTAGTATATGAATGTAAGATACGATTATAAGCAAATTCTACATGTGGTAAAACACCTTCCCATGCATTCAAATTATCCTTTAAAACGGCTCTCAAGATAGTAGTCAAAGTCTTGTTAGTAACTTCCGTATCACCATCCGTTTGAGGATGACTAGAATTTGAAAACAACACTTTGTACTTAACTTTCCCCAAAGAGTCTTCCAAAAGAAACTAAGGAACTTGGCATCTCTATCACTTACAATAGTCCGCGACACTGCATGCAACTAACAACTTCCCTAAAGTACAAGTTAGCCACTTTATACGCATCATCAAATTATGTAAAGCAAGAAAGTGAGTCATCTTAGAAAAGCGGTCAATAACCACAAAAATGGAATCTCTCCTCTTCTTAGTCCTTGGTAATCATACAACAAAGTCCATACTAATATCAAGCCATGGTAAAGTAATTATAGGTAAAGGATTATAAAAACCATGCGGTTTCGACCTTGACTTCGCCTTTAAGCAAATAATGTACCTCTTGATCAAATGTTCAACATCTTTAAGCATATGAGCCCTAAAGAAATGAGAATGAAGCATATGATAAGTTTTATTCCTTCCAAAGTGTCCCATTAATCCTCTCATGTAGCCTCCTCAACTAATAACAATCTCAAAGAACATCTGGGAATACAAACCTTATCCTAATGGAACATCATTCCTTTGAAAATATAAAACTTACCTCTCGACTTGGGCAAATCTTGGTTCAAATCTCGGCCGAGATTCCTGGCAGTAGGTTGAGATTTACACTAGATGTAAATATCTCCGACATCAACATCATCCTTGTATATAATGGAATCCCACGACCGTAGAATCCATGGTGGTAATCAAAGTATACCTTCTAGAAATGACATCTACAACAACATTATCCTTACCTTTCTTGTACTTGATGATATAAAGAAAAGTCTCTATGAATTCAATTTATCTTCCATGCCTCCTTTCCATTTTATCTTGACTCCTAAAGTGCTTCAAAGCCTCATGATTAGTTCTAAGGATGAATTTATTAGGCCAAAGATAATGTTGTCATGTCTTGAATATTTCAAATAAAGCATATAACTCTTTATCATAAGTTGAATAATTCAAGCAAGGTCCTTTCAATTTCCCACTAAAATAGGCAAGGGGCTTACCTTCTTGCATGAGTACTCCTCCAATACCAATACCTAAAGCATCACACTCAACTTCGAATGGTTTGGTGAAATCTAGAAGTGCAAGAGCATTTGATAATTGCTTCTTCAATTCATTGAATGCTTTCTCTTGCGCTTCTCCCCGCTCAAATTGTACTTTCTTCTTAGTGAGAGACGTGAGAGGGGATGCGATTGTCCTAAGATCCTTCACAAAGGGCCTATAGAATGTTGTCAATTCATGAAAAGATCGCACATGACCAACTGTGGTAGGCGTAGACCATTCTTGGATGTATTCGATCTTCTCCTTGTCCACCTCAAGGCCTCTTATACTTACTACAAATCCAAGGAAAACAACTTGATAGTACTAAACTCGCATTTCTTAATATTAGAATATAGAGATTTAGTTCTAAGAGTTCCTAGTACTTTCATTAAGTGTTATTCACGCTCCTCAATGGATTTGCTGTAGATGAGAAAGTCGTCGAAGTAGAAAACCACGAACATTCCAAAATAATGGCGTAAGACATGATTTATCAACCTGATAAAAGTACTAGGAGCATTAGTTAAACCAAAAGGCATAACCAACCACTCATAAAGTCCAAACTTAGTTTTGAATGTTGTCTTCCATTGATCACGTTCCCTAATCTGTATTTGATGATATCCACTTATAAGGTCGGTCTTGGAGAACAAGGTGGATCCGCTAAGCTCATCTAGCATGTCATCTAATTTGGGGATGGGTGACCGTACTTGATAGTGATGTTATTGATTGCCCTACAATCAACACACATCCTCCAAGTATTGTCCTTCTTAGGCACCAACAGAACTGGAACCGCACAAGGACTCAAACTTTCTCGAACATAACCTTTATTCCAAAAGTCTTGCACTTGATCTTGGATTTATTGACTTTCATGTGGACTCATTCTATAAGCGGATCGATTAGGAAGGGACGAACCTGGAATGAAGTCAATCCCATGCTCTCGAAAAGGTGGAAGACCTATAGGAATCTCATCCGGAAATACATCGTTAAATCATCTAAAGCCTTAAAATGTTTTTAGGCAAAGTAGCCTTCAGTTCATCACTTAAAGTCATTAGGCTTTTACATAAACTCAGTAAAGTAATATCCAAAGGAATATAATCATCAAGAAACTCCCCTTTGGACGCTAAAAGTGCTCGACGATGCTCAAGAGAAGGAATCTCGGGCTGGGAATCTCGACCGAGATTTCCCTATCGAGACCGAGATTTGTCAATGGAACGTGACTGGTCTTCAGATCTCGGGTGAGATTTTGATGATCCACTCGTGGTTTCTTCTCTGAGAGTTGTTTCTTGTTCTTTTTCTTTGCATTTGTCCTTCTTCTTGTCATAGTGCTCTGCAATCTGCAAGGTGGTCATAGATTTAAGAGTAATTGCTTATCCATTTAAATCAAAGGAATGCTTGTTTTAAAAACCATCATTCATAACCTTTCTATCAAACTGCCATGAATGTCCTAACAGAATATGACAAGCTTGCACAGACACAACATAAAAAACAACATTATCTTCATACTTTCCTAAGGTAAACGCAATTCTCGCTTGTTTATTAACTTTCAATTCCCCACAATCATTCATCCAATACAACTTATAAAGTCTAGGATGATAGACAGTAGTGATTTGCAACTTAGTGATTAATTCCTAACTAGCAATGTTGCAAAAACTACCACCATCAATAATCATGTTACACACCTATCCTTGAACAAGACATCTAGTATGAAAAAGGTTTTCCCGTTGATTATCCTCACATGGAGCTATTTTAGCATGCAATGTGCGTCTAGCAATTAAAGACTCTCCATGCTCATATTCAGAACCTTCATCACTTTTGCTATTATTATCATGCTAATGCGATGACTTGATATGGGTATGATCATGTTTTATGCTCTTCTTCACTTTCATATTGTACTTGTTGATTTCAAAATATAACCCTTTTATTTGGACAATCTCGCATGTAGTGACCTCTACCTTGACATTTAAAGCATATAATGTCTCTAGATCGTAAAGTAGAGTTAGGAGTACTCCCTTTGTTATCCTTTGAAGGCTCATTCAAAGGACGCGACTGAGTAGAAGATTTATGGGCTGCTGGATCAGGTAGGGATCTCTTTCCCTCGTCTTTTTGGGAATCTTGTTGACGTGAATTATGTACTATCATATTCATACATATTGTGAGTATTTCACTTTAGTTATACATACATTTAACGGGATTCAGTAGCATTTTAGTCCATATTGATATACATTCCAAGAATAGAGGTCTACACGAGTTCTTGATGCAATTTTAGGCAAAGTGGTGAAGTTTGGATGCGGAAATAGATCAATATCGGACTAAGCAGTATGATGGATCATTAAGGAGTCTAAAAGATAGGAAAATATATGACAAGAAACCATAAAGAAAGATAGAAGAAAGATAGAAGATGGAGCTAAATGATAAAATGCTGTAGTAGAAAAAAAAATTGGATTGTCACACAAAGAAGATCGAACGATTTTTGCATAAATCACCCAATTTCTGTCTAAATCACCTAATCTTTAACAGAAAGTCTTCAAAAGATAAGATTTGCAACCCGAGCTTTCTTCTATAATAAGGGATGTCTTGCAACATCTAAGATCATCTAGAAATCAACAAGAAACCCTAGGAAGCAGCAAGGAAGGAGAATAGAAACCACATTCGAGATTCAAGATTCAAGATTGAAGACATTAAGTGAAGTTCTTTGAGTTTTCTTTTGTTTTTTTTTCGTTTGCTTTTTGAACGTAAGATTCGGAGTTTTCTATTGCTTTTTTACTAAGTTTTTAGAGATTGAGAACTTTTGCTAAGGATTGTTTGCTTTTATTTAAGTTTCACAAGTTTTCTTTAGTTTCTTGATTCATATACCATTCTTGTTTAATCATGTGTGTTATTGGCTAAAACCCTTGCGAAGGGTGATTCGTTGAAGGTTGTGGTTTAGATGATGATAGAATGAACCTCACGTGGAGATTGGATCCTGAGAGTTGGTTTTACATTTGTAGAGAAGAAAATCGCCCTGTTCTTGGTAGAAAATCGACCGATTTTCATACATGAACAACCCGATTTTTCCCTTTGTCGTACCTTTGATGCTTTATCCTTAAACATTGGTTAAATATTTCTTAAACCCTAGCCTTGTTGAACCTTTCTAACCTATATCCAAGCTTGGGAGTATCTCCGACGCGAGGCGTTAGACGTTTTGGCATAAAGGGGAAGCTGAGTCCCCGATATGTCGGTCCTTTTGAGATACTAGATAGAGTTGGGCGAGCAGCTTACAGATTAGCTTTGCCTCCGAGACTAGAGGGTGTTCACCCCGTATTTCATGTGTCTCAGCTGCGGGAGTACATACCAGATCCGAGGCACATTGTGAGTTATGATGATTTGGTTGTTGAGCCGGACCACACGTTTGCAGAGCACCCTATTGCATTTCTAGAGCGAGGTGTGAGATGCCTGCGTTCGAAGGACATTCCTATGTTGAGGATATAGTGGTCTAGACGAGGACAAATGATTCTACCTGGGAGACAGAGGATAGTATCCCGAGGAACTATCATGAGTTCTACGCTGAGTTAGAGGCACCAGTAGGATCCGCGAGTAGATCTTAGCGTCTTCTGGTGAGTGCATGTACGCTATGTGTTTATGTGATATGTTGTGTTTCCGTGCTAGTTGTGTGTATATGATCTATTAGATCCTGCTTGCTAGTACGAGGTAGGTATAGCTTGAGATGGTTCTTTCCTCCATGCTTTGGTTGTGTTAGGATTAGCATGAGATGGTTCTTTCCTCCATGCTACCTTAGATGGACATAGTGTGAGTGAAGAGGATTTTCCTCCACATAGTCGTGTTATGTGTACGTGGTGGCTGGAGACGGTTTTCCTCCATGCCAGTGTGTTGTGGTTAGTGTTTGGCTGGAGATGATCTTCCTCTAGGCCTTATGTAGAGTCGTTATGCTGGAGTCATGATACCTTCATGCTGTGTTGAGGATATAGAATGTTATAGGTTATGACCTGACGTTCTTGAGGAGAGTGTTTTCCTCGGCTTACAGGTCCGAGAGGCTTTGGGTTTTGCAAGTTTCGGGACGAAACTTGTTTTTAGGGGGGTGAGTTGTAAGAGCCTTAGTCTTGGGAGCCTAGATGAGTTAGAGTGTGCTTAGTCTTGACCAGTCAGCCGCCCCTACGCACCTTGTGGGCCGCAGGTCCGCCCCTGCAGTTTTGTGAAGGCTGCAGCCACTTTTGTTGACCTCTTGATTTGCTTTTGGGTTGGCTTCTTATATAAGCTTTCCCTTACCTTCAGATGAAGGGTTTCTTCATCTCTCCAGCTTCTCTCTTCCTCCTCACATCCTTCATCATCTTCTTCTTCTCCCTTGATCTTCTTTGATCTTCTCTTGCTTGTACGAATGAGTTCTTGAGAGTTTGGAGTTGTTCTTGGCCTTGGATTATCTTGAAGTTGTTGTTGAGAGTTGTTGCTGTTGTGTTGAGGTTGAGGGAAGTGTTGATGCTCCATAGTTGCAGCCTAGGTTGGTGTGGTAAGTTCCTTCTCTTCTTCTCTCTTCTTCCTTCATCCTTGCTTCTTTCTTCTTCCTTCTAGCCTAGGATCACAAGTTTGGACTTGTGTGGATCCCTTCCTAGCTTTTCTTATGATCATATATGTGTATGTATACATATGTGTTGCTGTGGTGGATTGAAGAAGGGAAGAGAGTCGAGAAAGAGATCGAAGAGAAGCCGGGACCAACTCTCTGCATAGTTGGCCGCCCCTGCGCCTGAACCCAGCCGTCCCTGCGCCTGTTGTGGACCGCCCTTGCGCCTGGTGTGAGCCGCCCCTGCGCCTCACTGGGTCAGCTTGGAGTGCTTGGCTTCTGTTGGTGCATACCTTGTTGGTATGTCTTCCTTCCTTTCTTTCCTTTAGCTTTGACATAGTTGCTGGCTAGGTTCAGATGGTTAGGATGAGTGTATGCTAGAGATGTGCCTTAGGCACTTGTGTTGATGTTGAGAGTATGCCATAGGCATATGTGATCACGTTATGATCTTTAGGTTGTAGGTTGGTTCTGGTTATGGAGACGAGTCTCCTAACCCTTTCAGGTTGTGATGTTGTGTGCCTTGCTTTTGCAGGCGTTGGTTTCTTCCCCAAGGGGAAGCTGTGACGTGGTAGAGGATACGAGTGTATCAGGTAAGTCCATAGGACTTACTTAGCGTTCAGTTATGGGTTTGTATGATTGTGATGGTTGTGTGTGTTCATATGATTGTGCATTTATAACCTAAACCGGACTAGGATGACCATTCATTACATTTATATGGCCCAAGTGTATTATAACGGGCGGTAACCACCGGTCTCCGCCTGTTGGGTAGGAGGAGGTGCCCTGAAGATGATCTCACGGGAGGGGACGAGTGACGGTCACCCCATGCAAAACTCCTGTGTTACGTTGGATGGGACGGGGTTCTTGAGGCTCCTCGTGTTACAAAAGAAGATGAATTAGTAATGGAATAACGTAATTAAAGATATTAAATGAATGTGTGTCACATTGCATGTATGAGATGTTGTGGTGTGTTTGTGCTATTACTTCATGCTTATCTATTGCTGTAGCTAACGGTGTATACCGTGTTGTAGATGATCTGCAGGTTAGGGAGACTGCAGAGTGAGCTAGATGGTGTGACGAGCCGAGGACTTCTGTACATTAGGATACGTGGGTTGGGATCTTTTGTATCAGATGTTGTTGTTGTTGTTATGGTTTTGTACTCGGCTTTGAGTTTGTAAACTCTTTTGATGTATTACAGCTTTTATGTATTTGTTTTTACTCAACTTGTGCCTTGTTGTAAGATCCAGTGAACTTGTTGTCAGGCTAGGGTTAGGATCCATTGTGAGATCCTAGCCCAATGTAGCATTCCGAGTCCTACGGATTCGGAGTGTTACAGAGTTGGTATCAGAGCCTTAGGTTGACAACAATGGCACTTTCTATCTGCAAGAAAGGTAGAGTGGATAAATAAACAGAACCCACATGGGGTCTGACGTTTTTAAAGAGTTTTGGTTTTAAAGCGAGTACAGATGTTTTGGGATAGTGTGTACAGAAGTCGTCACCCATCTGAGGATCTCGACAGTATAGATATATATATATATATACCTTTTATGTGATGATATGTATGCATGTGTTATTAAGTATTATATATATATCTATACATATGGCCTATATAGAGCCTTATACGTTAGGTTTGCATACCCCGCCGATGGCTCGGACTAGAGCTACTGCTGCAGGCAGAGGTAGTGGTAGACCACCTCTTCCTCTAGGAGAGAGGAGACAGGGACCAGCTCCGGCTGTAGATCCACCAGTGGTGGAGGAGGCTCATGAGGAGGTTGTTGAGAGCTTTGTTCCAGCTACGAGGAGTGGTTGGTCTAGGAGACAACAGACCCAACAAGGTCAGTCTGATGGCTCAAATCGTGTCTCCATGGGCGGATCAGAGTTTAGGGAGTATCTCAGGCAGTTTGAGGAGGCCATCATAGCGGGTCAACGAGCCCCAGACCTACCAGGGCAAGAGGGATTATCAGAGGAATCCCATGGAGCTACTCAGGTGCCAGGTGCATCAGTTCGTGTAGTTGAGCCAGCACGAGTTGTGGAGGAGACTAGAGGGCCTCGACCAGGTACCTGGTTGAAGGCATTCCACCAGCAGGGAGTACCACACTTCTTTGGGGAGATCGGCCTAGAGACTGAGGTGTGGATTGGGCATGTAGACTCAGCTTTAGAGTCTATTCGTTGCCCAGAGGACAGACGGATAGAGCTAGTACAATCTTTATTCCGCGACCTGGCACATCAGTGGTGGAGGACAGTTAGAGCACGGGTCACCACCTATGAGCAGATGAGGACTTTGTTGAGGGAGCAGTTCTGCCCTACCTCACTAAGGAGGGAGAAGATGCAGGATTTTGTGGAAGCAAGCTTTGAAGACGTACCCATTACAAATGCCATTCGTCGCTTTCGGACTGAGTTAGCTTTGCTAGGCCCAGTTGCACCTTCTGAGGACCAGAATATGTACCTATTCTCCCGATGTCTGAGGGAGAGCACACGTTCACACATGGCGGGATTTCATTGTGACTCATTGGCAGACTACTAGGATTGGGCCTCTGCTTATGAGAGAGAGAGGGCTAGCCAGATGAGGACTTCTCAGACCGGACGGTCTGAGAAGAGACAACGTACAACACCGACTGGTGCTGGAGCATCTGGATTCAGACGAGGTCAGACTCAGGGCCGCTCGAGTATTCCAGTGTCTGCACAGACTACTGATAGAGGCCGGCAGTGTTACAATTGTGGAGCCTATGGGCATATGAGGGTTGATTGCCCTAGAGCACCGTTGACTTACTTCTCGTGCGGGAAGCCAGGACATATAGCTACATTTTGCCGTCAAGGCAAGTCGCCATCACAGCAAGGTTCTTCCCCTGTAGGTGCGGCAGGAGGGGGGCAGAGACCGCCTCAGTATCAGTGACAACAGAGGGTCCCAGGGACACCTGCTACTTAGGGTTCAGCTCCTGGACCGAGTAGGGGTAGAGGTAGAGAGGCTGGTACTAGTGATGCTCGAGGAGTTCGAGGCCGTGCTTTTGAGTTGAGGAGTGCTGAGGAGCCGCCAGCACCAGCTGCTACAGGTACCATTCTGTTACATGGTTTACCTGTTAGAGTTTTATTTGATACGGGTGCTACGCATTCATTTATTTTTGCTTCTTGTGTTGAGCGTTTGAGTTTGTCTACCATAGAGGAGGGCACCATTTACTATAGGGTTACCTGATGGTAGTAAGGTCAGAGGTACCTAGGAGATACGTAGTTGTCCCCTATATTTAGGGACTCGTGTACTACTTGCTAACTTCTTAGTCATGCCTTTGATGCATGAAGAAGTCATATTAGGTATGGATTGGATGCGTAGACACCGTGCGGTGTTAGATGTGGGTAAGAGGACTATTACAGTCTCTACCGACTTAGGTCCGATAGAGGTCTTCCGGGGTTGGGACCTTGGGAAGACAGGATTTGTCATTAGTGTTGTACGAGCAGCTAGACTGATTGCACAGGGATGTGATGCCTTCTGGTCCTACGCCATGAAGGATGGAGAGAGTCCAGCTTTGGAGGACATACCGGTGTTCTGTGAGTTTATAGACGTTTTTGCAGAGCCTTCTAGCTTGCCACCTCAGAGGAGCGTAGATTTTGGTATTGACTTAGAGCCTGGCACGAGACCCATCTCGAAGGCCCCATACCGTATGGCACCTGTCGAGATGTTGGAGCTGAAGAAGCAACTCGAGGAGTTGGCTGAGAAGGGCTTCATACGCCCTAGCGTTTCACCATGGGGTACACCGGTCCTCTTCGTGCGGAAGAAGGACGGATCGTTGAGACTGTGTATAGATTATAGAGAGCTGAACAAGGTGACCATCAAGAACGGGTATCCACTACCTCGTATTGATGATCCACTTGATCAGCTGCAGGGAGCGACAGTCTTCTCCAGGATTGACTTACGTTCAAGATATCACCAGCTGAGGGTGAGACATCACGACGTGCATAGGACATCATTTTGTACTCGGTATGGACACTACGAGTTTGTAGTGATGCTATTCGGGCTGAGTAATGCTCCATCGGTATTTATGGATTTGATGAACAATATCTTCATCGACTTCCTGGATCATTTTGTGGTGATCTTCATTGATGACATTCTGGTGTATTCTCGTAGTAGAGAGGAGCATGCGGAACACTTGAGAACAGTTTTGCAGATTTTGAGGGATAGAGAGCTGTATGCCAAGCTCTCTAAGTGTGAGTTTTTGATGTCTGAGGTTGCTTTCCTTGGACATATCGTCTCCGCCGATGGGATCATGGTTGATCCGGCGAAGATCGAGTGTGTTGCTGCATGGACGACGCCGACAAACGTCAAGGAAGTGCGTAGCTTTCTTGGCTTAGCCGGTTATTAAAGACGCTTTGTCGAGGGATTTTCTGTGATTGCCCGTCCACTGACGAGTCTTCTGAGGAAGACTACAGATTTATATGGACCGACCAGTGTGCTCAAAGTTTTGAGGAGTTGAAGAGGCGTTTGACTTCTGCTCCTGTCTTAGCACAGCCAGAGGGTTCTCATGATTTTGTGGTCTACAGTGATGCATCCAAGCTAGGCTTGGGATGTGTGTTGATGTAGAGGGGCAGAGTGATTGCATATGCGTCTCGACAGCTGAAGACGTATGAGGAGAACTACCCGACTCATGATCTAGAGTTGGCAGCGGTAGTTCATGTCTTGAAGATCTGGAGACATTACCTGTTTGGTGCTACATGCCAGATCTTCACAGACCATAAGAGTCTGAAGTATATGTTCACGTAGCGGGAATTGAATAACCGCCAGCATCGATGACTTGAGTTGATCAAGGACTTTGACCTTGAAATTTTGTATCATCTTGGCAAGGCGAATGTAGTAGCTGACGCCTTGAGCAGGAAGACGCCTCGAGAGAAGGCGATTGCCAGACTTACTGTACAGCCTCAGCTTTAGAGGGATCTAGCATGGCTAGAGATGGACATCCAGTTTCCTGATGAGGATGCCCAGTTGTTTACTTTATAGGTTCTACCTGGTCTGTTGGATGAAATCCAACAAAAGCAGGGGACCTGCCCGACCTTAGCGAGGATCAGAGATAGGATGTCTCAAGGAGAGGCACCCCAGTTCACTATTGGGGCAGATGGAGTTATGAGGTGACATGATCGTATCTGTGTTCCTGTAGATGCAGAGCTGAGACAACGGATATTACAAGAGGCTCACTGAACACCTTACTCAGTAGACCTTGGTACGAGTAAGATGTACCACGATGTGAGACGTTCATTTTGGTGGGAAGGGCTGAAGCCCGATGTAGCCAGATTTGTGGCTCAGTGTGCGACCTGTCAGCAGGTCAAGATAGAGCATTTCAGGCCTGGAGGTGAGCTCCATCCACTGCCAGTACCGCAGTGGAAATGGGAGGACGTCTCCATGGATTTTGTGACCGGATTGAGGACCAGTAGGAGCTTTGATGCCATCTGGGTGATTGTTGATAGATTGACGAAGACGGCACGTTTCATCCCCATTAGAGAGACGTGGCCAGTGAGCAGATTAACTGAGGAGTACACTAGACAGATAGTGAGACTCCATGGGGTACCGAGGACGATTGTTTCTGATCGTGACAGACGATTTACATCGAGATTTTGGCAGCAGATTGAGACTGCTTTGTGGACGAGTCTACACTTCACGACTGCATTTCACCCCTAGACAGATGGTCTGTCAGAGAGGACCATCCAGACCTTAGAGGACATGCTGCGAGCCTGTGTGTTGGATTGGGGACATGGATGGTCTGATTACCTCCCACTCGTTGAGTTCTCATACAACAACAGTTGGCATGCATCTATAGGTATGGCTCCTTATAAGGCACTGTATGGACGTAGATGCCGTACACCGTTATGTTGGGACGAGCCTAGCAATGTCAGTGGGATAACGCCAGAGCGGATTCAGGATGATATGGCTCGAGTAGCGCTGATCAGAGAGAGGATGCTGGCTGCACAGAGTCGCCAGAAGTCGTATGCAGACAAGAGGCGTCGACCTCTAGAGTTCAGGGTAGGAGCTCATGTCTAGTTGAGAGTATCTCCGACGCGAGGCGTTAGACGTTTTGGCATAAAGGGGAAGTTGAGTATCCGATATGTCGGTCCTTTTGAGATACTAGATAGAGTTGGGCGAGCAACTTACAGATTAGCTTTGCCTCCGAGACTAGAGGGTGTTCACCCCGTAATTCATGTGTCTCAACTGCGGGAGTACATACCAGATCCGAGGCACATCGTGAGTTATGATGATTTGGTGGTTGAGCCGGACCACAAGTTTGCAGAGCACCCTATTGCATTTCTAGAGCGAGGTGTGAGACGCCTGCGTTCGAAGGACATTCCTATGTTGAGGATATAGTGGTCTAGACGAGGACCAAATGAGGCTACCTGGGAGATAGAGGATAGTATCGAGAGGAACTATCTTGAGTTCTACGCTGAGTTAGAGGCACCAGTAGGATCCGAGAGTAGATATTAGCGTCTTCTGGTGAGTGCATGTACGCTATGTGTTTATGTGATATGTTGTGTTTCCGTGCTAGTTGTGTGTATATGACCTATTAGATCCTGCTTGCTAGTACGAGGTAGGTATAGTTGGAGATGGTTCTTTCCTCCATGCTTTGGTTGTGTTAGGATTAGCAGGAAATGGTTCTTTCCTCCATGCTACCTTAGATGGACATAGTGTGAGTGGAGAGGATTTTCCTCCACATAGTCGTGTTATGTGTACGTGGTGGTTGGAGACGGTTTTCCTCCATGCCAGTGTGCTATGGTTAGTGTTTGGCTAGAGATGATCTTCCTCTAGGCCTTATGTAGAGTCGTTATGCTGGAGTTGTGATACCTTCATGCTGTGTTGAGGATATAGAATGTTATAGGTTATGACCTGACGTTCTTGAGGAGAGTGTTTTCCTCGGCTTACAGGTCCGAGAGGCTTTGGGATTTTGCAAGTTTCGGGACGAAACTTGTTTTTAGGGGGGTGAGATGTAAGAGCCTTAGTCTTGGGAGCCTAGATGAGCTAGAGTGTGCTTAGTCTTGACCAGTCAGCTGCCCCTGCGCACCTTATGGGCCGCCCCTGCGCCACAGAGGAGCCGCCCCTACGCCTTAGTCGGTCCGCCCCTGCGGTTTTGTGAAGGCTGCAGCCACTTTTGTTGACCTCTTGACTTGCTTTTGGGTTGGCTTCTTATATAAGCTTTCTTTTACCTTCAGATGAAGGGTTTCTTCATCTCTCCAGCTTCTCTCTTCCTCCTCACATCCTTCATCATCTTCTTCTTCTCCCTTGATCTTCTCTTGTATGAATGAGTTCTTGAGAGTTTGGAGTTGTTCTTGGCCGTGGATGATCTTGAAGTTGTTGTTGAGAGTTGCTGCTGTTGTGTTGAGGTTGAAGGAAGTGTTGATGCTGCATAGTTGCAGCCTAGGTTGGTGTGGTAAGTTCCTTCTCTTCTTCTCTCTAGCTTCTTCCTTCATCCTTGCTTCTTTCTTCTTCCTTCTAGCCTAGGATCACAAGTTTGGACTTGTGTGGATCCCTTCCTAGTTTTTCTTCTGATCATATATGTGTATGCATACATATGTGTTACTGTGGTGGGTTGAAGAAGGGAAGAGAGTCGAGAAAGAGATCGAAGAGAAGCCGGGACCAACTCTCTGCATAGTTGGCCGCCCCTGCGCCTGAACCCAGCCGCCCCTGTGCCTGTTGTGGACCGCCCCTGCGCCTGGTGTGAGCCGCCCCTGCGCCTCACTGGGTCAGCTTGGAGTGCTTGGCTTCTGTTGGTGCATACCTTGTTGGTATGTCTTCCTTCCTTCCTTTCCTTTAGCTTTGGCATAGTTGCTGGCTAGGTTCAGATGGTTAGGATGAGTGTATGCTAGAGATGTGCCTTAGGCACTTGTGTTGATGTTGAGATTATGCCATAGGCATATGTGATCACGTTATAATCTTTAGGTTGTAGGTTTGTTCTGGTTATGGAGACGAGTCTCCAAACCCTTTCAGGTTGTGATGTTGTGTGCCTTGCTTTTGCAGACGTTGGTTTCTTCCCCAAGGGGAAGCTGTGACATGGTAGAGGATACGAGTGTATCAGGTATGTCCATAGGACTTACTTAGCATTCAGTTATGGGTTTGTATGATTGTGATGGTTGTGTGTGTTCATATGATTGTGCATTTATAACCTAAACCGGACTAGGATGACCATTCATTACATTTATATGGCCCAAGTGTATTATAACGGGCGGTAACCACCGGTCTCCGCCTGTTGGGTAGGAGGAGGTGCCCTGAAGATGATCTCACGGGAGGGGACGAGTGACGGTCACCCCATGCAAAACTCCTATGTTACGTTGGATGGGACGGGGTTCTTGAGGCTCCTCGTGTTACAAAAGAAGTTGAATTAGTAATGGTATAACGTAATTAAAGATACTAAATGAATGTGTGTCACATTGCATGTATGAGATATTGTGGTGTGTTTGTGCTATTACTTCATGCTTATCTATTGCTGTAGCTAACGGTGTATACCGTGTTGTAGATGATCTACAGGTTAGGGAGACTGCAGAGTGAGCCGGATGGTGTGACGAGCCGAGGACTTCTGTACATTAGGATACGTGGGTTGGGATCTTTTGTATCTGATGTTGTTGTTGTTGTTGTTATGGTTTTGTACTCGGCTTTGAGTTTGTAAACTCTTTTGATGTATTACAGATTTTATGTATTTGTTTTTACTCTACTTGTGCCTTGTTGTAAGATCCAGTGAACTTGTTATCAGGCTAGGGTCAGGATCCATTGCGAGATCCTATCCCAATGTAGCATTCCGAGTCCTGCGGATTCGGGGTGTTATATTATTAGGTTTGAGTGTACTAAATCCCTTGCCTTTGTGAGTTATCCTGAGACTTACCCGGTGATGTTTAGTTCAATTCCCTTAGGTTGAGTGGTTGGTTTGAGTAATAGTTCCTTTCCTTAGATCTCTAGCCAATAGAGGACTCAAAACCCTTTATTAGGAGCCTTCGTTTTGGGATAGTGGATAGTGAGACCTCCCCCGTGATCTATCCCACCTTAGAAACACCTTTCTTTTGCTATCACAGCTCTGTCCATCGATCTTTAGAAGTTTTGAATTGAAAACCACGATTGGATACCTTGATCTCTAGAATCTGCGCTTTCCCCTATTTTTGCATACAAACTTGCTATTTGTATTTTTATTTGCAAATTGTCTAAGCTAGATTTCTTTATCGCTTCATTTCACCATAGTCTTTGTGTTCGACCCTGGAATACTTGCTATTACTGCGATTGATCCGTAAACTGTGGGTTCGGTAATTGCTTTTATTTTTGGTATAAATTTAAAGCAATTTTCCTTCATTTACACGCACGTTTTGAAGCGAAAAGTTTTTGGCGCCGTTGCCGGGGAAACAATGTATGTATCAATTAGCGAACCCACAATGTACGGATCAATCGCATTAATAGCAAGTATTCTAGGGTCGAACACAAAAACTATGGTGAAATCTAGCTTAGACATTTTGCAAATAAAAGACAAATAACAAGTTTGTATGTAAGAATAGGGGAAAACATAGATTCATGTCATCAAAATACCCCATACTTGTCTCTTGCTTGTCCCCAAGCAAGGTTCACCCTCAAAGTGATGTATCAAGGCATAGGAAAATAATGTATGTATCAAAATAAATCATAGTATGGAAAGACAATAACACTTTACTTAAAAACATATATGTAATGCAAGGTAAAGATGTCAAAATAATCGAGAGAAAACAAATCTAAACCATTAAGCCTTAAACACGTGCATAATGGTCTCAAGACTTTCAATATAAAGAGGTCAAGAAACATGTTAAGGGTGGAAATGTATAGGATATGTGGTGCAAAATCGGGAAAAGAAATAACTCCACAACATTAATAACTTCATAACGACCGAAAATAAGCAAACTTCAGTTCATAATTATTTAGGTTTTTATTTTTCAATTGAGAACATGGACAGAGATGCACAAAAATCGAAGCCTTGGAGATCAGATAGCCTCATTTTTACGAGGTGCCTCAAACTGGATGCACATACCATGACTCGTTAGAACTATCGCTCAATCCGAATTTGGCAAGACACAAACACCCGGCTATGTGAATGGTGCCGAGTTACTCATAATCATGATTGACGTCCCCAAACCTATTTTCTATACTTAACACACTTCACTTTTTTTCAACTCAACACCACAATGCTTCAACACTTCACACACTAGCATGCTTCCTAATTCCCGGAAAGGTAAAGGGAACGCAAATATATACATGAGGTGTTAAACGTGAATAAGAAGAAGAAAGAAAGAAAAAATGAATCGCCTTAATCATTCCAATATGATGCATTAGAACTTATTAAGCGGTTTCGACCATTATTCCTCAATCTCATCAAAACATCGATAACATACAAATCATACATAAATTCAAATAAAGTATTTAAGTCCACATATGCCATAATTTAATCATACATAATTTAATCTCGGTATACAAAATAATCTTTTTTCCAATTCACATACAAAATTATCATCATTGAAATCATATCCATTTTTAGAAGCATAAAATTTTTCAAAATTATTCAATTTTTTTGGATTTTTTTAAATTGATGAAATGCAATGCAATAATCAAACGTTTCACAAGAGTTATTACAAACCAAAACACGAAATTACAATGAAAATAAAGGAAACATGTGACATATGAAATAATATTGCAAGTACCCCACCCCATACTTAAAACTCACATTGTCCCCAATGTCAAGAATCAAGTACAAGATGGAGAGAAATACTTAAAAATGTAAAAATGGCGAGTCTCTCAAATTAGTCACTCCTTCGGTGGTAATAGTGCCGGACGTCGTGGATATCTCGGAGCTTGCGGATCATAGAATGCCCCAAAAGTCTGAAAATGTAGATCGTCCCTTTTCCCCTCTGATATTGAATGACGTGCATCTGCCCCTCTACGGTAAGCTCGAAAGTCATCACGTAAATCATTGACACTGGTGGTCAAAGCCTCTACCAGTGTAGAGATCTCGGAATAGTCAACTCTAGGCCGGCTCCCGTGCCGAGGTGCATGTGAGACCAAATGTCTTGGTTGTCTCATCGGCACCCCATGCCATCCAAGAAACCTGTCGGAACTCCCAACTAGTCGCTCGTCCTCCTCAATCGCCTCATCATCATCATCTTCTAGAACTCTGCTAACTAGGGGTATTTCTACGGTCGTCTATACCCAATCAAAAGTAAATCCCGACTTAGCACTAAGAACAATTATAGTGATTAAGTAAGGGTCGAACCCAAGAGAGTTGAGGTGTTTTAGATGCAATTATCGATTATAATGACAAGTGACACAAAGGGGGGGGGGGGTTTGGTTGAATTGATTCACAAAAACTAATGAAAACGATTAATGCGACAAGTAAAACAATAATGGGAGAATCTACACTAGGTTGATTCTAAGCATGCAATTGCTACTTTGGTGTATTCCTTTTACAAGTTTTTAAGTAATCTCCCGTCTCGATCGTACATATGTGTTCAGCCAAACGGCATCAACACAACTTAACCTATTAAAGTTCCGTAAACCTACAAGAACAAATAATAAGTTAGCATTCAAACAAAGACTAAGGGATATAAAGAGAAGATTAAAACCGTTAAACTTATCTTTATATTTGTGTTCCTTCTCTTTAAGTAATTACAGCCCGTTATTACTTAAAGTTGCTACTAGATTAAAGACCCGAACCCGGAACCTATTAATCCTAGTTGTTTACATGCACTTTAGAACCTAAGGTGATCAATCTCAAGTAATAGTTAACATGCAATTAAACAATGAAGATCAAGAAAACAAAAAGCATTACTGAATATCAACTTATATTAAAAGAACTTACAACTAAAGTAACAAAGCAGCTTCAAATCAACCCAATGTATCAAGGGAGTTAACAACTCATTACAATGGAAAACTCAAGTCTAAAATGGATTTTTGTGAGGGAAAGCATGGATGATTCTAGCAATCAGCCATGGACTATTTATACTACAAAAGACACTTAATCAGGAGTAAATAGCCGGCCTAAAACAGCCACCTTTAATGCCATAAAGGTGGTGTAAACAGCCGGAGTAAAGCTTCTGGCGTTAAACCATAGGGGCGGCCTTCAGGACCCGCAGGGGTGGTTTAGGCAGAATCGGTTAATCTTCTTCATAACCGCTGGGGTGGCTACACAGCTCCGCTGGGGCGGATCTTTAATGCACTTCAACATCTAACCTTTCGCCTTCTTGACGTTTCTGATGTCAAGGCGCAGGGGCGCCTTAAGGCCAGCGCAGGGGCGGTGACACAGACTCTTCGCCTTCCAGCTCCCAAGGCGAGGCGCAGGCAGGGCGCAGTGGGAGGCGCAGGGGAGCTGGCCTTCGTCTCTTCAGGGTAGGTCACCGCAAGGGCGCCGATGGGTGGCGCAGGGGCGGTGACCTGCATCTTGGCCGGCGCTGGTGAAGGCGCAGGGGGCGCTCTGGTGGAAGGCGTCACCCGCTGGGGCGGCTGCAAGGTCCCGCTGGGGCGGGGAAGTGGCAGAAGCTTCACTTCGTGATCTCTCTTCACTCCTAAGTGCTTATAACTCCTTCTTTAGCTTCTTTTAGTCTTCTTCTTCTGGATCAAGGAGTTAGTAGCATAAACTGACTCTAATGCAATAAAAAGACTCTAAAAACTACCCTAAATGATAGTGATTTCAATACCTATCACCACTCTTCTTCTTTTCTCTCTTAAGCTTACATCCCTCAAGTCCAATTTTGCACCAACCTAAGGTTGGTCGGACTACCTTCTTTTTACCTAAACCGCCCTTTCGGGTTTTCGATTTATCCAAGGATTTTCATGCCTTTTTCATTTCTTTGGCTTTTTTTTCAAACTGATTTTTGTAATGCAAAACAAAATGTCAAAAACAACTAACAAACTGTACAAGCAATGATATATATCCCTCCCCCATACTTGAAGTGCACTTTTTCCTCAAAGTGAAAATGAGTCAAAGATAAATGTGGGAGAAGGGAAAGAAATGTACCCCTCACTGGGGTGGTCCAGATGGACCACCAGGACCCTCCTCCGGCGGGTAAGGGAAATGGTGGAAGAAGTGCTCCTGCCGGCGGTGAAGGTTGTCAATCCGGTCCTCTTGAGCCTCCATCCTCTCTCGAAATGAAGTCTCATAGCTAGCCTGCCAAGCTAGCTGCTGAGTCTCCAACTGCTGCCGATGAGCCGCCTGCCAAGCATCTTGACGGCGGTCAAAGTGGGTGGTCATGGAGGAGGCGAAGCTGGACTACCACGCCTATTGCTGCTCAAGCATGGACCGCTGATACTCTGTCTGCCATGCCTGGTGCCGTGTAGTAAAAGCAGCCATCTGAGCCTACAGACTCTCCATGGTGTGATTGTCGTGTCCCGCTGTCGGCATCTCCTCATCCGTGTGGTGGGCCCTGCTAGAGCCGACTGCGTACCTCCCAACAATATCAACCTGAGGTCGTCTCGGAGGGACAGGGTCAGCCGGTACATATAGGTCGGAGAGCTCTTCTCCCAAGGGGAGTCGGCGGGGAAAATATGTGAGATGACTCCCATCTACAAGGGAGATCCAGAAACGATGTCCCCCATCTATCTTGAGGAGCCTGCACCTCCTCAATAACCCCTCATTGTATAAGGGTGCCTCCAAACCTTCTTCCAATGGAGGAAGATCCATCACCTGTGCATCTAGTAGTGAAATGATACCTCCTCCTACTATGTCACGAGGCTCATTCCTCCTAATCCGCTTTAGAGCGTTGAAGAAGAGATGTGCCCAATCCGGCACAAATTCGTTGGAGAGACAAGCATATAGCAGTGGAAGGTCCTTAAGAGCGACCTTATTCTCTTCCTTGTGTCCACAGAAGACACTCATGAGGACCTTGGAGATGAGCCTTAAACAGGGGTGATTGAATTTGTTGGAGTACTCACCCCCTGCATGAAACTCTGACCTAGTAGCGGCCTGCCAAAACTCCAACAGATCCGGTGTCGGAATGGGTTCCATCTAGTCATCGGAAGCTGCAATGGTCACCCCCATTGCCTCTTGTATTTGAGTGTAATCCAATGTGTATTTCCTCTTGTTGTACTTGAATGAAACTCCTATACACAATTGGTCTTCCGTCTCCATTTTGAATGTTGCTATGAACTATCTGGTGAGGGCAGGGTATGTTGGATCGCTCTTTATCAGAAAATCACCTAACCCGGCATTGTTAAGGAATTCCTGCATACTTTCCAACATCCCTAGATTTTCCAAGGTGGAATCATCAAGGAACCTAGTTGCATGCACCTCCCGGCTTTGAGCAATCCTGTACCGGTCCTTCTCACCTTCTGTCAACTTGTATTTCCTTTGTGCTTCCATCTCTTGCAATTGATCAAGTAAAAAGTTAGAAAGTTCAGCAATTTGATCAAGAGGCGAACCTTCTGTCGTGATTTACGCAGGGGCGGCTGCAACAGGCGCAGGGGCGGCTCGACGCAGGGGCGGGAGCTTGCAGGCGAAGGGGCGGTCGAAGAGCAGAAGGGCGATTTGGTCGTTCGACAAAGGTGGTGGCGATTGTGCTTTTCCGACGTCTTCCTTGCTGTCGCAGACGTTGCCGGAGGTGGGACAGGGGAGTGGGGAGAAGGGGTGAGTGTATGTGGTGGAGATTGTTTGTGTTTGCAGAAAAGGGTGGCGCTGCTGGGTTGCCGGAGGTGGCGCAGGGGGCGCGTCGAGGTGGTGGTGATGAGGTGCTGGAGGGCGCAAGGGCGTAGGTGGGTGAGCGGCTAGGTTTTGCAGAGTGCATGGAGAGGGAGTAGGGAAGGTGGTAGATGTAGGTTATGTTTGGGAAGTGTATTTTTTTTCTTTCCTTAACTGTACCGCAGGGGCGGTGTGTGTCACCGCGGGGGCGGTGACAAGAGAGAGGGGTACGCAGCCTCGGCGCCGGGGGCGGAGCTGAGGGTGCGTGTCAAGGGTGGCCGCCGCCGAGGCGTTGGGTTTGCACCGCGGGGGCGGTGACCTACGTGAGCAGACGTAGGCCCAGCGCCGGGGGTGGTGCTGGCTAGGGGTGTCGCCACAGGGGCGGGATTTAGAGCCGCAGGGCGGTTTTCTTGACAGAAGCTCCTCTTCTTATTCCTTCGGGTTGCCTCCCGAATTAGCGCCTTTGTTTTACGTCGTTGGCTCGACGTAAGGACCCTTCCTCTATGTTTGGACCTCTCCCTGCATGCCTATATAAAGCCTTCTCAGCTTTTCTTCCTCATTCCACACTTAGAGATTTTCGAGCTCTCTTCACACTCAAAGGCTGAAAATCGCCCTCACCCTCATCTCGTCATTTGGTAATCGTTTTGAACGATTCTTGAGCCTAAATTGAATCCCTTGCAACGACAAAGAAGGATCTAGCAACAGTAAGTGCAACAAACTACTCATTCGTCCGGAATACAAGTTTTTCCATCTAAAACCTAAGTATTTTGTTCGATCTTGATTCATACATTTAGGTGTTGGTTTGTTTTGTTTGTTAAAGGGTTTTGCTTAGAAACATCCCTAGGAAGTTGTTTGAGGTGTTGCTTTGGATAGAACTTTACAGATTAGTGAGATTGATTGAAAGTGAAGGAAAAATCGAACTAGCCTAGAAAAATCACCGATTTTTGTGAAGAACAATCCGATTTTTTGTTGATGAGAATGGAAGACGTGAGAAGAACCGCAAGGAACCTCACCAAGAAGAAAGGGTCTTCCTTAAAGGCCCCTCTAGCACCCCAACCACCTCCTCAAGCACGACCATCCCTTCCTCTACCTACTTCCAAGAATAAGAAGAGGTATGAACGCCTCTTGAATTGACCTATTATCGCCCCTCACTATGTTGTGTTTGATGATTTAGATGCCTTGTGTTTGAGAGAGGATATCGATTCGATGTTAGAGAGAACATGCTTGAGTCAGTTTGTGCTTATTAGAGAAGATGCTTATGTTGAGATCACCCTAGAGTTCCTTAGCACATTTGAGCATGATCCAAGAGCTAGAAAGGTGAGTTTTAGACTTATGGATATGGATCATGAGATTTCCATCCTTATGTTTGGCCGCATGTTTGGTTTTCCCTCATCTTCTGCTGGAACATTCCCAAGGGGGGTGGGTGCTAGTGCCTTTTGGGAGAGCATCACAACAATATATACCGGAAAAGACAAGTGGAGATCAGGGAACTCGAAAGAGAAGAACATTTATAACTTGTCTTTTAAGATAGCTCACCACATCCTTAGTGAGTCTTTATTCGCGAGAACGGAGACACCGCAAAAGGTTAAGGCGGATGAGCTCTTCATTATGCATTGCATGACTACATGAACTATACCGGACACAACTACTATGCTTGCTGGCTATCTTGGAAAGATAGCCAACAAGCAAGTGGGAGATATATGCGCTGGAGGCCTTGTGACTCATGTGGCCAAGGCATTAGAGTTGAGTTTCTTGGATTGTAGTTTAGCTGTTAGTGCACAACCCCTTGGATTGCGGAGATTGGTTACCCGTCAGGTTTTAGTTCCTAGAGGTAGAGGTACTCTCCATGTGGCCATGCCGTGGTCGAGAGTACCGGGGGAGATAGAGTGGAAATCTGAGTACACCATTAGGAACAGAAACAACTTGAAGGAGGCATTTGAGCCTTACTTCGATGGAGCAGATCATCCGGTTGAGTATTATGAGGAGGATGAAGAGGAAGATGATGATGATGAGGGAGATGCAGCATACCCTCCATCCATGTTAGAGTTTGAGATTGACACGTTCAACGGCCATACTACGGATGCCATGAATACACATACACATGGCGCTGGACTTAGTGGGGTTGGTGGAGACGATGAGGATACAAAGGATGAGATACCGGCTGAGCAGATGAGACCTCCACGCAATATTATCTCTCACGCACCTAGTCATGGGAGAGGGTGTGGACGCAGTAGTTCTGGACTCCAAAGGCAGATTGAAGCATTGGTTTCTGGCATCTAGGGTTTACGTACTGACTAACAGAGCCTATGCACTGATTTTCACGCTCTGCACACCGATTACTAGGCAATGGACACCCAGTTCACTAAGTACCGTCAGGCGACGGAGGCACGACACTCTTCTTATGATGGACATATTGGAGACCTTTACTACCATAGATTTGGCACCGTCTACGGCCATCGAGCTCCGAGGTACCCATACCCACCACCGCCACCACGAGCAGAGGATTGAGTTCCACTCCTTTTTACCGCTGCCAACTCATGATCTGGAGTTGGCAGCGGTAGTTCATGCATTGAAGATATGGAGACATTACTTGTATGGTACTACATGTTAGAAGTATATTTTCACACAATGGGAATTGAATAACTGTCAGTGTAGATGGCTTGAGTTGATCAAGGAATTTGACCTTGAAATATTGTATCATCCAATGAAGGCGAATGTTGTCGCCGACGCCCTGAGCAGGAAGACGCCTCGAGAGAAGGCGATTGCGAGATTGACAGTTCAGCCCCAGCTCTAGAGAGATCTAGCATGGCTAGAGATGGACATCCAGTTTCCTGATCAAGATGCCCGGTTGAGTACGTTAGAGGTTCTACCTGATCTGTTGGGCGAGATCCAATAGAAGCAAGGGACCTGCCCGACATTGATAAGGATACGAGAGAGAATGTCTCGGGGAGAGGCACCAAAGTTCTCCATAGGAGTAGATGGAGTGATGAGATGTCGTGACCGCGTCTGTGTACCCGCTGATGCGGAGGTGAGACAAAGGATTCTGCAGGAGGCTCACTCCACACCTTACTCCGTGCACCCAAGTGCGAGTAAGATGTACCAGGATGTGAGACGCTCATATTGGTGGGGAGGGATGAAGCCCGATGTAGCCAGATTTGTGGCCCAGTGTGTGACCTGTCATCAGGTCAAGATAGGGCATTGCATACCTAGAGGTGAGCTTCATCCACTGTCAGTACCGCAGTGGAAGTGGGAGGACGTCTCCATGGACTTCGTGACCGTATTAAGGCCGAGAAGGAGCTTTGACGCTATTTGGGTTGTGGTTGAAAGACTGACGAAGACTGCACATATTGGCTGAGGAGTACACTAGACAAATAGTGAGACTCGATGGTGTACCGAGGACGATCGTCTCAGATCGAGATGGGCGATTTACCTAGAGGTTTTGGTAGCAGATTCAGACTCATTTAGGGACTAGTCTTCACTTCACGACTGCGTTTCATCCTCACATAGATGGTCAGTGAAAGAGGACCATACAGATGCTGAAGGACATGCTTCGAGCTTGTGTGTTGGATTGGGGACAAGGATGGTCAGATTACCTCCCGTTGGTTGAGTTCTCATACAACAATAGCAGGTATGCATCGATTGGGATGGCCCCCTATGAGGCACTGTATGGGTGTAGATGTCGTACACTGTTATGCTGGGATGAGCCTAGCAGTGTCAGTGGTATAACGCTTGAGTAGATTCAAGATGATATGGCTCGAGTAGCGCTGATCAAAGATAGAAGTCGTATGTAGACAAGAGGCGTCAACCTCTAGAGTTCAGAGTTGGAGATCATGTCTTGCTCAGAGTATCTCCGACATGAGGTGTCAACGTTTTGGCATAAAGGGGAAGCTAAGTCCCCAATATGTCGGTCCTTTTGAGATACTGGATAGAGTTGGGAGAGCAGCGTGCATATTGGCTTTTCCACCAAGGTTAGAGGGTTTTCACCCTGTGTTTCATGTGTCTCAGCTGAGGGAGTACATACCAGACCTGAGGTACATTGTAAGTTATGATGATTTAGTGGTTGATCCGGACCACACTTTTGTTGAGCACCCTATTGCAGTCCTAGAACGAGGTGTGAGACGCCCGCGTTCGAAGGACATTCCTATGCTCAGGATATAGTGGTCTAGACGATGACCGGATGAGGCTACATGGGAGACCGAGGATAGTATCCAAAGGAACTAACCAGAGTTTTATGCCGAGATAGATGCACCTGTAGGATCCACGAGTAGATCTTAGTGCTATCTTGGTGAGTGTATGATATGTTATATGTTTGTGTGATATGTTGTGTTTTCGTGCTAGCTATGGTGTGTGCATATGATCTTTTATATCTTGTTTGCTAGCGCGAGTTATGTTATAGCTCAAGATGGTTCTTTCCTCCACTCTATTGTGATATACTTAGGTTAGCTAGAGATGGTTCGTTCCTCCATGCTATTGTTGATGGACATAGTGTGAGTGAAGACGGTTTTCCTCCACGTAGTTGAGTTATACGTACGTGTTGGCTGGACGCGGCTTTCCTCAATGCTAGTGTGATGTGGTTAGTGTTTAGCTAGAGATGGTTTTCATGTATGCCTTTTATAGAGTGTGTGATGGTGTTACTGGAGTGATGATTCCTCTATGCTGAGTTTTGAGGTTATAGAATGTTACAAATTGTGATCTTATGAGCGGAGTTGTGATGTCTCTAAGAGAGAAGAGTGTTATACCTCGGCATATGGGTACGAGAGAATTTGGGAGCATGCAAGTTTCGGGACAAAACATGGTTTTAGGGGAGTGTGATGTAAGAGCCTTAGTTTGAAGGTGCTGAGTATAGGCTGAGCCACCCCTGTGGGCTCAATTAGCCGCCCTTGTGCATCAGGAGGGCTGCCCCTATGCCTCATCAGATCCCTCCCTCCAGATTTGTGTGGCTGCAACCCCTTTTGTTGACTCTTGACCATGGTTTTGGCTGGCTTCCTTTATAAGCCTTCATTTGCTTCTTAATGAAGGGTTCTTCATCTCCTTCAGCCTTCCTCTTCTCCGTACATTCATCTTCTTCTCTTCCTCTCTTTCTTTGGTTCTTCTTCTTGATCTTCTTTGATCTTGTGTGAGTTTGTGAGAGTTTTGAGCTTGGCTTTGGATGATGATGTTTGATCTATTGATGTGTTATGGAGAGCCAGCTGAGGTTGTGTAGGTTGTTGTTTCATCCCTTCTGCTTAGGTTCTGCTGGGGAGTTCTTCATCTCTCTCTTCATCCTTTCTTCCTTTCTTCTTATCTTCTACTTTAGCTTAGGATGCACAAGCTTAGGCTTGTGTGGATCTTCCTGGATGTTTTGATGCTCATACATGTATATATATGTGTATGTTTGGTTTCTGATTGATGAAGTGGTGAGAAAGATCAAGTGAAGGATCAAAGAGATGTCGATGACCAACCCTCTACATACCAGCCACCGCTGTGCTATATCTGGGCCGCCCTTGCGCCTGAGTGTGAGCCGCCCCTGCGCCTATAGTGACCCACCCCTGCTCCTCACTGCTGTTGTGCTTTGCACCTCTTGTTTTTGCTGGTGCGTGTCCAAGGCATACCAAGTGGGTATGTTTCCTTCCTACCTTTCCTTTGGCCTTGGCTTAGATATGGCTAGGCTAGTATGGTTGATGATGAGTTTGATGAGAATGTGCCTTAGGCACTTGCACATATGTTGAGGATCTTGAGGTTTAGATCTAGGTCATAGGTTGGTTGTGGTTATTAGGTGTAAGGGATACGTGTCCTAACCTTTGCAACGTTTGATATTGCGTGTGCCTTGTTTATGCCGGTGTTGATTGTTTCCCCAAGGGGAAATTGTGATGTGGTACAGGTTGACGTTTGTGATAGGTAAGTCCCTAGGACTTACTTAGCTTGTAGTTGTGGATTTGAGTGGTTGTTAGTGTTAGCATGAAATAATGCGATATTCTAGGCACTTATTTTGGTTGTTTTTCCCTCATTATTGTGTACTTGAATGAAGTTTAGAAGCAAATGTTAGCTTGATCATCTATTTTGTCGATATGGATGTCTACACTAGCTTTGTGTTGACTGTAGGTGAAAAGGAGCTAAATAGGAGCTATTGAGAGAGAAAAGAGAGTAATCGATCGTACTCGAGGATTAGGAACACATGAAGCAAGCTAAGGAAGGAGCTAGGATGAAGAATGTCACGACACTAAGGAAACCACAAGAGTTTTACACTTCCACGCCCTGAATTACGGCCATAGAAGAGTCCACGCTCTAAACCACGGCCGTGGATCTTGGCATCATGAGTGTGGAGCATTCCAGTAAGTTACACGGCCTAAAGTACGGTCGTGGAAGTCACAAGAGACCGTAACCCCTTTCCATGCCCTAAACCACGGTCGTGGAAACCCTTGAAACCGTGATTTAGGCAATCTTTTGACGTGTCTTTATTTGCCACGTTATTCACTTAATGGGCTGGGACGATTATTCTTTCCCGTCTTATAAAAAGGTCGGAAAAGAGAGTTTCGAGGATTCTCGCTTAATCTCGCAATACTCGCGTTTGATGACGTTTAGACGCCTACGGACGCTGACGGCCGCTTACCTTGCTTGGAGCATTCTTGCCTAGGGTCGATTGAAGATCGCCGAGGTTTAGCCTCTTTCTTAGTTTTTGATATTAAAGACAAATTGACAACCTGTTCTTCATACTTACCTTAGATCATTGTGAGGTTTTGTGTTATACATTTTGAATCCATTGAATATCGCTTCTTGTGTTTCGGATTTGAGAATTGGTTTTGAAGTTTATTGAGTATTTGAGGGTTTTCATCTTTCATTCTCTTTAAATTAAATATTGATATTATGACAATGGTTATTGGCTAAAACCCTTTAGCAATTATATGGTGAAGGGTTGATAGTTGTGGCTTAGATGATGATAGATCGATCGTAATATGATTGGACCCTGAGAGTTAGAGAGATCTCGTCGACGAACCTAAATCACGGTCTGTTCTTGGGTTTTCACGGCCGTGGTTCTCAAGATCTGACCGTGATTCCCCTGGTTTACGAACTTTGCTTTTGCTTTGATCCAAAGTTAAAGATTAGCTTTAACCTAGCCTTGGCTTGTCCTTTCTAGGTAGTAGTGAGACTCAACATCCTCTATTTCGGTTTCGAGTGTCACAACCTTAACCATTTTGGCTTGTCTTTGATTCCTTGGGTTTGGGGCATGGGTATTTGAGATTAATTCTTACCTTTAGATCCTTTCTATATTGCAGCCTCAACAACCTTTATAGAGAGAGTCTTTTGGTTAGACATATAGGGTTTTGGAACTTCACCGTACATTACCATACTTTAGTATACCTTTGTAATTCTCAACTCTGTCCTTATATATATAGAATATCTTGAATCGATTGCCACAATTTGATGCTTGGATCTTTAGGGTAGCTGTTTTCCCCAATATTTGCAAAGCTTCTACATTTTACTTGCTCGACTACTTGAAACTGATTTTGTGTCACCAATGACCTGAGTTCAATACTCTGGAATACTTGCTAATCTACGCCGATCCGTACACTGCGGGTTCGCTTGCTTTTATTCTAGTTTTATAAATTAAAACTTATTTGCACGCACGTTTTCGGGCGAACAAGTTTTTGGCGCCATTGCCGGGGAGTTGGTCTAGACCAATTCCGGTTTTCGGTTGTCGAGATTGGGAGCTTTTGCTTTTTCTTTTAATCTTTTGGTATGAGTTCTTGAGTTTTCAGATTTTCCAATGGATGGAAGCAACTTTGTAATGGCGAGGAACGAAATATGGAGCCTCAGAGCTGAACTTAACGAATCTTTGGAGCAGCACAAGCTTAGGAACAAATCCTTGGAAAGAGAGAGATGGAGAAAGAAACTGGTAGCTAAATGGAAGGAATATAGATATTTCTGGATTATTTTTCATTTTTTTTCAGTGAAGAAAATGAAATAGAGGAAGCCATTAAGAAGGAGCTTGAAATTTGGAAGGAGCTCTATACCGCTCGCGAGGTGTATGAACAACCTCCTGAATATCAACTTGAATCGAAGATCAAGCAATCAATAAAGGATCTCGATGACCGTGAAAGAAAATTGATCCTGGCTGAAATTGCTCGACTAGTGGAGAAGTGCGACGAAGAACTCCAAGTTTTGAGCATTCCTCCTATCTAACCTGAAGCTCCTCTTGAAGTCCTCATTGAAGAAGAGGAAGAAGTGGAGAACCTTCGCCAAATCACTGAAACTGTGGCCAAGGTTGAAGAGGATCCAGCTGAGTTGGGAGATATTTCATGTGTGGATCATCATCCCAACATGAAACTTGTGCCAAGCCTTGAAGAACTTTAAAAGGTACATTCTCTCACTCACTTTGAATTTCCTATTAAAATTTCTAATTTTTTTAGGAATGCACCGGAGAGTTGGAGGTCTCTTCCAAAAGATCCTCCTAAGGTGAAGATGAAACCTCCATTAAAATTGCTGAAAGAAGATGCTTCTTGAACTACAAGGAGTAAATTTGGCAAGCGCTTCAACGCTAATGCCAATAAGTGTTTCTTGTTCAAGTATGGGGTCATTCATATGACGAATACCATACATTATCCCCAAGATGTAGATGGGGAAGCTAGGAGGATTCTCAAGAAACTGATTTCTCGGTCTAGGAAAGGATGGGACGCAAGGCTGAATTAAGTCCCATTAAAGCATAGGAAAGCTAGGAGGATTCCGGTGAGAATCAAACCGTACAAGCTTGTACGTAGAAAATCTTACCACTTATCGGTGAAATTAGGAACCGGAACCTTTTTTGAGGAGTTTTATGATGAGCTTGAAGAACTTCGCTTAAACGCTTACAAGAACGCCAAGATCTATAAGGAGAGAGTGAAGCGTTGACATGATAAGCATATCATTCCAAAGGACCTCAAAGAAGGAGATCAAGTTCTCCTCTTCAATTCGTTACTTCGGCTCTTTCTAAGTAAGCTTAAATCTCGTTGGAAAGGACCTTATCTAATCAAACATGTTTTTCCCCATGATGCAGTTGAAGTATGGGGTGAAAAGAGCGGAAGTTTTAAGGTGAACGGTCAACGACTCAAGAAGTATACACAGGAGCTCCAAGCTGAGGAGTTTGCACCTACCACACTTGAATAGATGCAAGTATGTTCTAGCTACGGACCTAAAACAAGCGCTTCTTGGGAGGCAACCCAAGGTAATGCACTTATGCTTTTGTTTTTCACTCTTAGAATAGATTAGTTTAATCGTTTTTGCTTTGTTTTACCCTTGATACCTTCCGGTATGTCGTGTTTTTGGATGTAGGAACAATGGAATAGGCAATGGGAAGAGAAAACGTTAGAAGGAATTGACGAAACTTGGATTTTGGCACATTACAGAGAGTTCCACGCCCCTAAACCACGGTCGTGGAAGCTACAGAGACCGTAATTTGCAAAAATCTGAGAAAAATCACCAAAACCACGGTTCTGTTCAAAACTACAGCCGTGGAACACCCCGAGTGACCGTGATTTTCCAAATAATTTAAGGTCACTATATAAACCATCTTCTTCACAAAAACAACACATAAACCCATTTCCACGCCCTTATTCCACGACCGGCAGCCGAAACCTCTCACAATCTCTCAAATCTTCGTTCGGAACTCGTTTCGCACGATTCTTGGTCCTAAAGTGAAGCATTTTCGACCCTCTACAAGATCCAACCAACAATCGGATTGAATAATCATCCCAGAAGACGGAATTTGGATTTTGAGAATCCAAAAACCTAGGTTTTCTTCTCTTTCTCTACTTTGTCAATACGGCTAAATTCTTGCAATAATTCTTAGGATAACTGATTGGAATTGGATTGGAATTAGTCTAGGACTGTGCTTGCTGAATTTGGTGTGAATTGATTGAGATTTGAGCAAAACAGAGCCGAACCACGGTCACTAGACGAACCATGGCCGTGGAATTAGTAGAACAGACCGTGATTTTCCTTCTGAGATGGATTTGTTTAGAAGGAAGTCCAATAGGAACAAGAAGAGGAAAGGGGACACTTCATCTTCCTCCCAAGTACCCCCTAGTGAACCACCATCACCCCCTCCTCCTAGAATTCCAACCATCCATGAGGATTACCTCGATGCCTTGGAAAGGATCGAGAAGAGAATGGTCATAGGACCGCGCTACTTAGTGCTTGAGGAGCTAGAGCCACTGAATGTAGTGAATGACTTGACGTGGCTTCTAGATAGAGCCGGTTTGATCATCTTCTTCGCTATTAGGGAAGATTCATATGAGGAGATTACTAGGGAGTTTGTGATTTCCTTTGAGCACAGTGCCATGGATAGGACAATTTCTTTTAGGCTGATGGAGGAGAACTACGAGTTCTCAATATTGCAGTTTGGAGCCTTCTTTGGGTTCCAAGAGACCTTCAATGGTCGTTTTCCTAGCGGTGTATAAGCTAAGGACTTCTGGGAGGACATAGCCATGATCTATGCCAGCGAGGACCGCTGCCAACCAACAGACACCAAGGCTAAGCTCATCTACCACTTAGCCTTGAAGATAGCCCATAGAGTCCTTTCTGAGTGCCTTTTCCTTAGGACCAAGACCCCTCAAAAGATTAAGACTGATGAGTTGTTCCTTCTTTACTCTATGCTTCACGGTAGACCTGCTGACTGTGCTACCCTCTTAGCCTCGACCATGAGTAAGCTCAAGAACAAGAGAGCCGGTAACATTGGATATGGTGGTATGGTTACCCACATTGCTAGGCAGCTGGGGATAGATTTTTGTGCATGTACTAGGATTGCAGCGAGACCTTTGGGTCTCAATAGCTTGATGACGAGGGGTATCACCTTCCCTAGGCATCGCGGTCCACCTACCTCCGGTATGCCTTGGGAGGAGAGAGGAGGTAGAGGCATCCTGTGGCTCCCTGAGTATTCCATTATGGCTGGACGCCATAATTGGAAGCAGACCTTCGCTGTTATGCATGCGAATAGGCTAGTGGCACCTCCCTATGTCCCCGATGAGGTTCCGGCTGCAGATGTTGAGGAGGAGGTATGAGGAGATGATGGTTTTGAGGGAGGAGGTGATGAGCAGGACTTTGGCACCTTCCCGGATCAGTCGGCACACTTCCCTGACCTTCCTAGGCGTTCACCACGACCCGCTGGACCTTCAACAACTTCTTCCTCTCGTTGTGCTAGCGTGAGTGAGAGGCCGAAATGGATGGACACTCCGCCCTCTTGGTACGGAGCACAACCGGAGTGGATAGGAGCTCCACCATCTTAGTATAGTCAGGCGCCAACAACACCAGCAGCACCGACTCCACAAGACGCACCGGCATGGTACGACCAGCCACCGGCTTGGTATGAGCAGCTACCGGAGTGGGCTACCGACCTTTCTAGGCGTGTTGGTGACTTGGAGATCCATAGGGAGGCGCAGGTGACTAGGAGCCGGGAGCATGACGAGATGTTGAGTGATATCTACCGCCAGCAGTTTGGGCGGTACTACAACCATGACTTCCGCCCATTTCCACCACCGCCACCTCCACAATGATGAGCCATGAGGATTGACAGTTTCAGCCGCCCCACCACCGTTCTAGTGAGTTCATTTTTCTTTTCTTCTTTTCATTATTTCTTTTTCAAACATTGAGGACAGTGTATGTTCTAAGTATGGGATGGGGTGTGACTATGTGTTGTAATAACTCTACAATATTTGCTTGCTTCTATCCATAACATTTTGCATGTTTCATTTTCATAGTCACACATTTCATTATTGCATTGCATGAAAAAGTTTGAAAAACCCATAAAAATTTGAAAATTTTGGAAAATTTTGAAAGAGTTCTTGTGCTTCTAAGATTAGAGATGACTTCTATGATAGCTCTTACTTGCGGAATGAGTTTTTGATGACAATTGTATGCTTAAACGGAATAATGAATTGAATGTGTTGTTTATCCTTTCTTGCAAGTTTCATAATGTGAAAGTTCTATCTAAATCATATTGAGAAATTCAAGTTGAAATCACATGATGAGTTCTTATACTTCTTTATGAAATGATTAAGGCAATTCGATTTTCTTTCTTCTTTCTTTGATCACTTAGCCCCACAATAAAAGTAGTTGCCTCCCTTACCTATCCGGGAATTTGGTGGAGTTGATATTTGGCATGTTTGATGTGGGAGGGTCATGAAAGCAAAATTTTTGCATTCAAAGAATAGAATTAATAGGTTTGGAGAAGTCAATCATGACGATGAGTAACTCGGCACCATTCACATAGCCGGGTGTTTGTGTCTTGCCAAAGTCGGATTGAGCGATATTCCTAACGAATTATGGTATAAGCATCAAGGGTTTGAGGCATCTCAAAATTTGTGAAGCGCCGATCTCCTAGGCTTTGGTTTTTGTGCACCTCTGTCCATCTTTCAAAAAAAGTAAAGTCGAAAAATAATATCAAAAAGAAGAGAGCAAAGCTCAAAGTTGATGGTGTTGCAATTCAAAGCAAAAAGAAAAAGAGTTGGGTTATTCATTTTCCGGGATTCATGCACCACATCCCTTATAAGTTTCCCTCCCTTCCGCATTCTAGACCTTACTTAAAAGTCCTTAAGATAAAAAGAATGTTATTTGACTTGATGATCTAAATTGAAGTTTCTTATGCTTGATTTTGACAATACTTGAAGGTTATGATGTTTGTTTTAAAGTTTAAGCAATTCATGATGTTTCTTTGCTTTACATTCTTTGGTTTATGTATATAAGCGTTTCAAGGATGAATAAAGCAAGGTTTGAGGATGATCTATTGACTAAAAGCACATTTACCTAAAGGATGTTTTTGTTTTGAGATTGCATGCATATTTCATTCTAACTCGTGTTCTAATCTTTTGAAAACCTTGCTTGGGGACAAGCAAGTGACAAGTATGGGGTATTTTGTTAGCATAAATTTTGCGATATTCTAGGCACTTATTTTGGTTGTTTTTCCCTCATTATTGTGTACATGGATGAAGTTTAGAAGCAAATGTTAGCTTGTTCATCTATTTTGCCGATATGGATGTCTACACTAGCTTTGTGTTGAATTTAGGTGAAAAGGAGCTAAATAGGAGCTATTGAGAGAGAAAAGAGAGTAATCGATAATACTCGAGGATTAGGAACACATCAAGGAAGCTGAGGAAGGAGCTAGGATGAAGAATGTCACGACACAAAGGAAACCACAAGAGTTTTACACTTCCACGCCCTGAATTACGGCCGTAGAAGAGTCCACGCTCTAAACCACGGCCGTGGATTTTGGCATCATGAGCGTGGAGCATTCCAGTAAGTTACACGGCCTAAAGTACGGTCGTGGAAGTCACAAGAGACAGTAACCCCTTTCCACGCCCTAAACCACGGTCGTGGAAACCCTTGAGACCGTGATTTAGGCGATCTTTTGACGTGTCTTTATTTGCCACGTTATTCACGTAATGGGCTGGGACGATTATTCTTTCCCGTCTTATAAAAAGGTCGGAAAAGAGAGTTTCGGGGATTCTCGCTTAATCTCACAATACTCGCGTTTGATCCCGTTTAGACGCCTATGGACGCTGACGGCCGCTTACCTTGCTTGGAGCATTCTTGCCTAGGGTCGGTTGAAGATCGCCGAGATTTAGCCTCTTTCTTAGGTTTTGATATTGAAGACATATTGACAACCTGTTCTTCATACTTACCTTAGATCATTGTGAGGTTTTGTGTTATACATTCTGAATCCATTGAATATCGCTTCTTGTGTTTCAGATTTGAGAATTCGTTTTGAAGTTTATTGAGTATTCGAGGGTTTTCATCTTTCATTATATTTAAATTTAATATTGATATTATGACAATGATTATTGGCTAAAACCCATTAGCAATTCTAAGGTGAAGGGTTGATAGTTGTGGCTTAGATGATGATAGATCGATCGTAATATGATTGGACCTTGAGAGTTAGAGAGATCTCGTCGACGAACCTAAATCACGGCCTATTCTTGGGTTTCCACGGCCGTGGTTCTCAAGATCTTACCGTGATTCCCCTGGTTTACGAACTTTGCTTTTGCTTTGATCAAAAGTTAAAGATTAGCTTTAACCTAGCCTTGGCTTTTCCTTTCTAGGTAGTAGTGAGACTCAACATCCTCTATTTCGGTTTCGAGTGTCAATTCCTTAACCGTTTTTGTTTGTATTTGATTCCTTGGGTTTGGGGCATGGGTATTTGTTTGCCACTTAGTGTGCGTGCAAATAAGCTTTAAATTTATAAAATTAGAATCAAGCAAGCGAACCCGTAGTGTACGGATCGGCGTAGTAAAGCAAGAATTCCAGAGTATCGAACTCAGGGATTTGGGAGGAACAAATACAGTTCGCAAATCGTCAAGCAAGTAAATGTAATGAGCTTTGAAAATATTGGGAAAACAGTAACCCTAAAGATCCAAGTATCAAATTGTGGCAATCGATTCAAGATATACTATACATATAAGGACAGAATTAAGAATTGCAAAGGTATACTAAAGTAAGGTAATGTACGATGAAGTTCCAAAACCCTATATGTCTAACCTAAAGAACTCTCTATACAGGTTGTTGAGGCTTCAGTATAGAAAGAATCTAAGGACTAGAATTGATCTCAAATACCCAAACTTGTGACACTCGAAATCTAAATAGAGGGTGATGAGTCTCACTACTACCTAGAAAAGGGCAAACCAAGACTAGATTAAAGCTAATCTTTAACCTTGGATCAAAGAAAAAGCAAAGTTCGTAAACTAGGGTAAATCACGGGCAGATCTTGAGTTCCACGGCCGTGGAAGTTCAAGAACATACCGTGATCTTGGTTGTCGACGAAGTTTCTCTAACTCTCAGGGTCCAATCTGTTTACGATCGATCTATCATCATCTAAGCCACAACTATCAACCCTTCACCTTAGAATTGCTAAAGGGTTTTAGCCAATAACCATTGTCATCAAATCAAAATCAAGTTTAAGAAGGATGAAAGATGAAAACCCTCGAAAACTCAAATATAACTCAAAGTCAATCCCAAATCCAAAACACAATATGGAATACTCAATGGATTCAGAATATAACACAAAACCTCACAATGATCTTAGGCAAACACGAAGAGCGGGATGTCAATCCGTCTTCAATATCAAACTTAAGAGAAGGGGGCAACTTCCGCCACACACAATCTTCGGGAATCCAAATGGCCGGCGCTTCCGCAAACTCTTGCGACAAACCCTAAGGCGAACTCTCCCAAAGCGAGCTTAGCGGCCGTCACGTCTCTGCGAGATCCAACGCCAATATCACGGGAATAAGCCGTAAACGTTGATGTACAAAACTCTCTTATCTGACCTTTTTATAAGACGGGGCAAATGTAACCATTCCGGCCCATCACGTAAATAACGTGGTAAATGAAGTCTCGTCAAAAGATTGCCTAAATCACGGTCTCAAGGGGTTCCATGACCGTGGTTTAGGGCGTGGAATTGGATTATGGTCTCTCTCATCTTCCACGACCGTACTTTAGGCCGTGTAACTTACTGGAATGCTCCACGCTCATGATGCCAAGATCCACGGCCATAATTTAGGGTGTGGACTCTTCTACGGCCGTAATTTAGGGCGTGGAAGTGTAGATTGCTTGTGGTTTCCTTTGTGTCATGACATTCTCCATCTTATCTCCTTCTTTAGCTTCCTTGATGTGTTACCAGTCCTTGGATATGATTGAATCCTCTCTTTTCTCTCTCAAATGGTCTGGTTTCAGCTCTCATTCACCTATAATCATTCACAAAACTTGTGTAGACCTCCATATCGAAAATATAGGTGAACAAGCTAACAAATGCTTCAATGCCTTATCCATGAACACAATAATGAATGAAAAACAACTAGAATAAATGCCTAGAATGTCGCAATATTTCATGCTAACAAAATACCCCATACTTGCCTCTTGCTTGTCCCCAAACTAGGTGTTTGAAAGCTTAGAACATAGGTTTGGATGAAATATGCATGCAAACTCAGAAACAAAACATCTTTTAGGTAAATGTGCTTCTAGTCAATAGATCATTCTCAAACCTTGCTTCATTCACCCTTGAAACGCTTATATACATAAACCAAAGAATTTAAAGCAAAGAAACCTCATGAATTGGTTAAAATTTGAGGTAAACATCATAACCTTCAAGCATTATCAAAATCAAGCATAAGAAACTTCAATTTAGATCACCAAGTCGAATAACGCTCTTTTGATCTTAAGGACTTCCAAGTAAGGTCTAGAATACGGAAGGGATGGAAACTTATAAAAGATGTGATGCATGAATCCTGGAAAATGGATAACCCAACTCTTTTTCTTTTTATTTTGAATTGCAACACCATCAACTTTGAGCTTTTCTCTCTTCTTTTTCACATTGTTTTTCGACTTTACTTTTGGAGTTATGGACAGCGGTGCACAAAAACCGAAGCCTAGGAGATTGGCATTTCTCATTTTCGAGATGCCTCAAACCCTTGATGCACATACCATAATCGGCTAGGAATATCGCTCAATCCGACTCTGGCAAGACACAAACACCCGGCTATGTGAATGGTGCCGAGTTACTCGTCGTTATGATTGACTTCCCCAAACCTATTAATTCTATTCTTTGAATGCAAAAATTTGCTTTCATGGCCCTCCCACAACAAACATGCCAAATATCAACTCCTCCAAATTCCTGGATAGGTAAGGGAGGCAATTATTTTCATTGTGGGGCTAAGTGATCAAAGAAAGAAGAAAGAAAAATCGAATTGCCTTAATCATTTCATAAAGAAGTATAAGAACTCATCATGTGATTTCAACCTTGATTTCTCAATATGATTTAGATAAAACTCTTCACATTATGAAACTTGCAAGAAAGGATAATCAACACATTCAATTCCTTTTCAATTCATTATTCGTTTACGCATATAATTGTCATCAAAAGCTCAATCCACAATTAGGAATTATCATAGAAATCATCTCAATTCTTAGAAGCACAAACCTTTTTAGAATTTTTCAAAATTTTTCGCATTTTTATGGGTTTTTCAAAAACTTTTTCATGCAATGTATAATGAAACGTGTGACTATGAAAGGAAACATGCAAAGTGTTATCGATCAAGGCAAGCAAATGTAGTAGAGTTATTACAACACATTGTCACACCCCACCCCATACTTAGGACATACATTGTCCTCAATGTTCAAAAAGAAATAAAGAAAAGAAAGAAGAGAAAAATGAACTCACTAGACGGCGGTGGGGCGGCTGAAACTGTCAACCGGCATAGCACAAAACTGCGGTGTAGGCGGTGGTGGAAACGGGCGAAAATCGGAGCTGAAGTTCCGCCCAAACTGCTGGCGGTAGATATCTCTCATCATCCGGTCATGCTCCTCAGCTCATGCATCATGAGTATCCCTATGAATCTCCAAGTCTCCTACCCTCCGGGAAAGATCTGTAGCCCATGCTGGAAGCTGCTCATACCATGCCGGCGGCTGGCCGTACCACGCTGGTGCATCCTGTGGGGCCGGTGCTGCTGGTGCCTGTGTATACCATTGTGGCGGAGCTCCCATCCACTCCGGCTGTGCTCCATACCAAGCGGGAGGAGCATCCATCCATGTCAGTCTCTCGCTCACACTGGCACGGCGAGAGGAGGAAGCACCGGAAGGTCTATAAGGGCGGGGAGACTGTCTAGGTAGGTCCGGGAAGATGTCCGGCTGATCCGAAAAGGTGCCAAAATCCTGCTCATCACCTCCTCCTATATCCTCATCAACATCAGCAGCTGGAATCTCATCGGGGATGTAGGGAGGTGCTGCTAACCTATTATGGCGTCCAACCATAATGGAATACTCGGGAAGCCATGGAATGCCTGTACCTCCTCTATCCTCCCATGGCATAGCAGCAGTAGGTGGACCTCGGTGTCTAGGAAAGATCATATCCCTAGTCATAAGGCTCTTGAGACCCAAAGGTCTCGCCGCTATCCGAGTGCATGCGGAGCAATCAATCCCAAGCTGCGTAGCTATGTGGGTAACCATCCCACCATACCCAATGTTCCCGGCCCTCTTGTTCTTAGGCTTACTAATGGTGGAGGCTAAGAGAGTGGCACAATCTGCGGGTCTACCATGCAACATAGCGTAAAGAAGGAACAGCTCTTCGGTTTTTATCATTAAACGGTCCTAGGGAATAGGCACTCGGAAAGGACCCATGAGCTATCTTGAAGGCTAAGTTGTAGATGAGCTTAACCTTGGTGTCAGCTGGCTGCCAGCGGTCCTCGCTAGCGTAAATCATAGCTATGTCCTCCCAAAAGTCCTTAGCGTATACACCGCTAGGGAAATGACTGTTAAAGGTCTCATGGAACCCAAAGAAGGCTCCAAATTGCTAGATGGAGAACTCGTAATCCGTCTCCGTCAATCTAAAAGACACCGTCCTGTTGACGTGGCTATGCTTGAAGGAAATAACGAACTCCCTCATAATCTCCCCATATGCATCCGCTCTAATAGCGGAGAAAACAATCAAGTCGGCTCTATCCAAGAGCCATGTCAAATCATTCACCACATTAAGTGGATCCAACTCCTCAAGCAAGAGGTATCTAGGTCCTATGACCGGTCTCTCCTCGATCTTTTTGAAGGCTTGGAGATGTTTGGGTGAATGGTTGGGATTCTAGGGCGTGGAGGTGATGGTGGTTCACTAGGAGGGGCTTGGAAAGAAGAGGAACTATCACCCTTTCTCTTCTTTTTCTTTCCTGAACTTCTCGTAAACATTTTCTCAAGTCTAGAAAAAACCACGGTCTGTTCTTCCTATTCCACGGCCGTGGAAGTTCCAAAGACCGTGGTTCATCTCTGATTTGCTCAAATCTCAACAATCTCAACAACAAACTCAGCAGAAACTGTCCTAGACTAATTCTAATCTCAATCCTATGCAATTTGTCTAAGTTCTTGCGAAAATTTAGCCCGAATTGACAAAGTAGAGAAGAAGAGTAAAAACCTAGGTTTTCGGATCGTTGAATCCAAATTCTGCCTTCTGGAAGGATTGTTCACTTGTTTTGTCGATTGGATCTTGTAGAGGAATGAAAATGCTCCACTATAGCACCAAGAATCGTTCGAAACGATTATCAACTGAGGAATTGCGAGATTGGGAGATTTTTCGGAGTTTAGGGCGTGGAAGAGGGGTGTGGAAGAAGAAATGAGGGTGTTTTTGTGAAGGAATGTGGTTTATATAGTGGTCGTAAAATTTTTTGAAAATCACGGTCACTCGGGGGTTTCTACGGCCATGGTTTTGTACGGACCTGTGGTTTTTGCTGATTTTTTCTCAAATTTTGAAGAATTTCGGTCACTGTAGCCTCCACGACCGTGGTTTAGGGCGTTGAACTCTCTGTAATGTGCCAAAATCCAAGTTTCGTCAATTCCTTCTAGATATGTTCCATGTTCGTTTCTCCTAGATATGTTCCATGTTCTTTGACAAGCATCGCAACAGGAAACAAAGGTTTTTGCACATCTTTAAATAAAGTAGGCCAAAAGAATCCTGATTGCAATACCTTAGCGCTAGTCTTGTTCGAGCTAGCGTGTCCTCCACAAGGTAGTGAATGACAATGACGGATGATGCTTTGCATCTCGTCTTCCGGCACACATCGTCGAATGATGCCGTCAGGACCTCTCTTGAAGAGGAGAGGTTTATTCCAAAAGTATTCCCGGACATCCTTAAAGAACTTCTTCCTCTGTGCATAGGATAATCCGGGTGGTATTTCCTGGCAAACCAAATAGTTAACAAAATCAGCAAAACATGGTTCGTTACCTTTAGTAATCTTGTCGATGCACTCCTCTATGATGTGTAAATGCTCGTCTGGAAAGGAGTCATCTATAGGTAGATTGTCGTCCTCTAGATGTGGTAGACGACTCAAATGATCCGCAACAGAATTTTCTGAACCCTTCTTGTCACGGATCTCTAGATCGAATTCTTGTAGGAGAAGAATCCATCTAATCAGCCTTGGTTTCGCATCCTTCTTTGCAAGTAGATACCGGATCGCAACATGATCCGTGTATACAATCACCTGTGCACCTACAAGATAAGAACGAAACTTTTCAAATGCATAAACAATAGCTAGAAATTCCTTTTCAGTTGTGGCATAGTTAAGCTGCGGTTCATCTAGCGTCTTGCTAGCGTAGTAAATAGCATGGGTTCGTCCTTTCTTCTTTTGCCCAAGCATAACTCCTATAGCTACGTCACTTGCATCACACATGACCTCGAATGGAAGATTCCAATCCGGAGGTTGAATGATCGGGGCTGAGATTAGAGCTTCCCAAATCTTATGAAACACATCTAAACAATCCTGCGAGAAAGCAAAAACTACATCCTTCATCAATAGATTAGTTAGCGGTTTTGATATCTTAGAGAAATCCTTTATAAAACGTCTATAAAATCCAGCATGTCCTAGAAAGCTTCTTATCCCCTTCACCGAAGATGGAGGAGGTAGCTTCTCTATGGTCTCAATCTTAGCCTTATCTACCTCGATCCCTCTACTAGAGATCAAGTGTCCAAGTACAATGCCTTCCTTTACCATAAATTGACACTTTTCCTAATTAAGAACTAGGTTAGTGTCTTCACACCTTTGTAGCACAAGAGAAAGGTTAGAAAGACAATTATCGAAAGAGGAACCATAAACAGAAAAGTCATCCATGAAAACCTCTATGTACTCCGAGAAGATAGCCATCATGCACCGTTGGAAGGTGGGTGGGGCGTTGCAAAGCCCGAACGGCATTCTCCTATAAGTGAACGTACCCCACGGGCACGTGAATGTGGTCTTCTCTTGATCGTCCGGATGAATCAGGATCTGGAAGAAACCACTATAACAGTCAAGATAGCAAAAATGAGAATGTTGTGCTAACTGTAATATCCAAAATTTTATCCCGTTTAATTCCGTAGCAAACCGGATTTCAATCTTTTGATCCTTAGCTGTCTACGTAGTTGGACACTATATCTCAAAATTTTATCATTTTATGTAATATCACTTCACATAAAATGATAAGATTTTATTAGTAGCAAACCCTAATCCAAACCCTAGAGCATATCATGACTTGTCTTTGACAAAGTCATGACGTTCTAGTGACAAGATCAAGATGAGCCCAAGACGAGTTATGACGAGGCCATGACAAATTCGTGACTGTAATACCCGGAAAATTTAATTTCCGTTTAATACCCGATCAAATCGGATTCCGATCCGCCGACCTTTATTCTTTTAAATAAAATAAAACATTATCAAATTCTATCATTTTATGTGACTCTATTTCACCTAAAACGATAAATAGGGAAACCGAATAAAATTGTTACATAAATTGAAACCGAAAACCAATGAGCGGTTTCGTGCGTGTAACGATTTAATTATAAGTCCATCTTAGTTAGATGAGCAGGCCCAACGGACCCGGCCCAAAGACATGTCAGCCATCCCATAATCTAAATTAACCTAAACCCTAATTAACCTTAACTTAATCTAATCAGCATCCCTAATCCTATTCTACGCTAACTGCTCAGGCCGCTAAACTGCTCACGCCGCTGCCTCCCTTCTCGCGCTGATCTTTCGCCTCGCCTTCACCGGAGTAAGAAAGAGGCGCTACTGATCACCGACTTCTGCACAGGCCTCCTGGGACTGCTGCTGCTCAACAACGTTCTACATAGGCGCCTGGGACAGCTGCTGCTTGCCAACGCCCTGCACACCCGGACACAGCTACTCGCCAACGTTCTGCACTCAGCCCTCTGCACTTGACGCTCAGCCACTGCACGCCTCCAGCGAGAATAGGACAGAAGACGAACGATCGGTAAGAACTCTCCTATACCTCGTCTTTCACTTGTGCTCGGTAGCCAAGAAACAACTCACCTTAGGACACTGTAATGTTGCAGCACCCCGGACCACCTCGCTCTTCTCTGTCTGCAGCCTCGAGCAATCAGGGACCATGGCTTCTCCCCTTCTGTGCAAAACGCATACTCAGCAGCAACCTTGGTACCTTCTTTTCGGTACATTCGAGTCTCGGAAGGCTTGTACCCCTTGCTACACTACATTTCAGTCCACCTTTCCCTTGCCTAACGTGTACTAGTTCCGTTTTTTATACCTACTCGGAACAACAATAAGTGAGCTGTACAGATTAAAGCGTTTTCCTGAGTTTTTGGAAGTGAAAAACAGTCAACTTCGGGTCCAGATTTGGGTAAGTTAGACTTCTTCTTTTTGGCTGAATTTTGGATATGTTATAGTCAATAGTACATAGTAGATCATACTAAAATTTGGGAAGAATCAGAGCTACGGTTTGAGAGTTATTGTGTTCCAAAGTTGACGCCTCATGCAGTTTTTTTATAAATGTGCTGAGTGTTGGGAAAAACAGCAGGTGATGCTGTTTTGTGAGATGGTTTTGAATAAGCTCTTGATCTCCGTTGGGATTGAATTTTGGATATGATATAGTTGACATATTGTTGTAGAACATATTAAAATTTGGGAGGAATCCAGCGAGTGGTTTGGGATTTATGATTTTTCAAAGATTGGGTCGTAAGCAGTTTTTCTATTGTGCTGAAATTTGTAAGTGTTGAGGAAAGGTGCTTGTGATGCAGTTTTCTGAGATAGTTTTAAATAGGCTTTTGATCTCCTTTACTGATGAATTTTGGATATATTATAGATAAGATTTCACATTAGAACATACTGAAATTTGAGAGGAATCCGAGTTGTTGTTTAAGAGTTTTTCCAGCATTGATTTTGACTAAGTATAGGAACATTGTAGTGTAGTGGCCAACTTTAAGGAGTTTTGTAGAAGGGATGGTTGAACAGTTTTAGGAAATTCTTGCTCCTATGAGTAGATTAGATATCATAGATAATTTAGAGATTTATTTTAGAATTTTACTAAATTTATTTTAATTTCATATTTGAAATGTAGTTGGACCTTAGTGACTTTTCGGGAAATAGAAAAGTGGGTAGTTTCTCTAGTTGTTACCTAAAATCATCCTAGGGAGTAGAATATGGTTAGTTAGCATCAAATAAGAATTTAAGTACGTATTCCGGGTTTTTGGAAGTTCCGGGACCAAGGGTAAAATAGTCATTTTACCATAAATTGGTACTGTATTAAATTCTGTTCTAATAGGATCTACTACCTTAGAAGTCTTAGCTTCTAATTACCTAGAAAGTGTGCTGACACACTTGCCTCCTTTGACAGGCAACCGAGTTATACAATTACAGATTGAGTTGTGATTAAGAGAGTAGAGATCTGATTCAGGTAAGTCCACAGACTTACTTAGTTGGCTTCTTGTATGAGTGTGATGTGTATGAGTGGTTTTGTTAGTTAAGATAAATAACGAAACCGGAATAGGCCGACTTTAATATATTGTATAATTGACCCAAGTGTATGATAACGGGTCGTGGCATCATCTGTCTAGCTCTTGCGAGAGTCTAGGAGGTTCCCTGCGACCAGCCCAGTCCGGTAGACGGTCAAATGCATTAGTACCATTCCGCGTTGGTAAACGGGGACAAGGGCAAGGTTTGGGAATCCCTCGTGTCACAAAATAAGTATCATTAGTAATAACCTATCACCTAATTAAAGATAATAAAAGGATTGAGTGTTGCATGTCGATTGTGTATATTGTGTGTTTGTGCTTTTACCTTTATACTTATGCATAGAATGTTAGCTAACGGTTTTATACCGCTTGTAGATGCCTTGCAGGTTAAGACAGTTGTAGAGAGATCCAGAGGAAATGGTCAGCCGGGTCCACGTACTCATTTAGTTGGGGACGGGGATGTCTTCTGTTCTTCATATATGTCGTTTTGGTACCTTTGTTTTGTAAGGCTGATACATATTATCCATGTATATATTGTTCAAAATTTTCAAATGTTTTAAATACTTTTGATCTTGTTGTAAGATCCTAATAATATTGTTGGCAAACTAAGGTCGGGACCCATTGTGAGGTACTAACCAGTAGCTCCCCGAGTTTTCAGAATTCGGGGTGTTACACTAACCTTTCAAGCATTTGGTCAATGAAGGGTAATGGGAAGTGATCCTTTCTATTTGCATTGTTTAGTATCCATCCGGTCACTATCCTTGTAGGAATGAGCTCATTGTTCTTATTGGTGATGACCGTCATTCCTTCCTTCTTTGGAACAACCTGTACGGGACTCACCCACTTGCTATCGGAGATATGGTAGATGATACCTGCATCAAGTAGTTTAAGAATTTCCTTCTTGACAACCTCTTTCATGATCGGATTTAACCGCCTTTGAGGTTGTCGCGAAGTTCTAAAATCTTCTTCCATAAGGATCTTATGCATGCATAATGAAGGCTTAATTCCTACTAGATCCTCTATAGTGTAACCTAAGGCTTTCATATGTTTCTTTAGAACAACCATAAGCTTACTATGTTCATCTTTACTTAGATCGGAACTAACAATTACCGGAAAGGTAGAATTAGATCCTAGAAATGCGTACCTTAGATGTGTGGGGAGTGGCTTCAATTCCATTACTATTGGACTCTCTAATGGCTCTTGAGGAGTGTCCAATGCTTCCTTAGAAGTCTCTAAGGGTATAGAAGTTGTTGGAGAGGACTCAAGAGAAGTGGTAGAAAGAACGTAATTCTCCTCAAATTTTCCAAAAATTACGGCACCTCTGTTTCCTCCACGGCCGTGGTTTAGGGCATGGAAGTCAATTACGGGACCTCTGATAGTTCCACGGCCGTGGTTTTGGCCGTGTAACTTGCTGGAGTCCTCTGAATAGCTAATTACGGTCATATTGGTGGGAACCACGGCCGTGGAATAGCACGACTGGCCGTGATTCCTCACGTTTTCTGACCCATCGTAGAGTTGTTCAAACTCTTCTTCATGCACTTCTTGTAGCTCTTCCAAAGCTTCAATCTCTTCATTGCATTCTACTTCTTCTCCTTTCTCCGTGATGCTCATAGTAATAACTCTTTGCAATGGATCTTTGAGGAGAATCGAACTTACTTCTTCTCTAGATAACTCTTCGTCGTGGATGTTAGACATATCGTCTTCAAGAGCTGGTTCTGTCATCAAGGTGGAAAGAACGAACTCTACCTTTTCCTCTCCTATGTCGAAGGCAAGTTTAGCATTCTTGCAATCCACCACACAACCGGATGTTGCAAGGAACGGTCTTCCGAGTATGATCGGGACTGGGCTATCTGCAGGAATGTCAAGCACGACAAAATATATTGGAACATAGAACTTACCAAGCTTGACCGGGACGTCTTCAATGACACCGACGGGACGAGTTATGGATCGATCCGCCATATATAACGTCATCTTCACCGGTTTAGGCTCGCCTAGACCGAGATTCCTGCATAAGGCAAGCGGAATGATGCTAACGCTTGCTCCTAAATCACATAATGCATCATATGTGACATCTCCTACTCTGATCGGAACACAAAATGACCCCGGATCTTTCAGCTTTGGGGGCATCTTTTCCTTCATTGTTTTGATGAGATCCGACGAGAACTCATCTTGACTTCTCCAAAATTTTCCAGTTTCCTCTTGTTAGAGAGGATCTCCTTTAAGAACTTTCCACATGCTGGCATACCTACAATTGCATCAATGAAAGGTATATTAATATGCAGTTTGCTCATGAGTTCAATAAACTTACCGAATTGCTTGTCTAGACGCACTCTTGCTCTAGATTGCGGGAATGGTAGGGGAGGTTTGTAAGCTGGAGGAGGAATGTAGATATCTTCCTTCTCCTTCCCCTTTTCCTTCTCCTTTTCGACGGGAACTTCCACAAACTTGGGCTGCGGGTCGGTGGTTGTTGCTCCGCTCCTAGTTGTGATAGCCATCACCCTTCCTTTCGGGTTATCCTCCGTATTTCCTGGAAGTTTTCCTTGATTTCTAGGAACTTCCTCAGCATTGCTGAACATTTGATTTTCTAAAACCTTTTGGGCTTTATCAACCTTAGTGATGTGACTCTCCAATCCTTGAAGCTTTCCTCAGATCGTTTCCAACATGGGATCGGGCTTCTCTTTCCCCGAAGTGCTTCCACTATTAGATGTTTGCCCCTGGCTTTTCAAAGGAATGGAAGAAGAAGATGGTGCAGTTAGTGAATTTCCTGAATCGGGATAAGAATTACCGGAGTTTTGTTGTTGGTTGGAATGCAAATTGTTGTTGTTTGAACCCCTATTGTTGTTCCAATTGTTATTCCGGTTGTTGTTGTTCTAATTGTTCCGGTTGTTGTTCCGGTTGTTGCGATTGGTGTTCTCATTCCCATTGTGGTTATTATTGTTTCCTAAATAACCAACATCTTGCTCCTTAGGCTTTGGAAAGCTAGCCTTGATGACTTCCTTCAATTCTTTAATCTCGGTGTTGAGAGAAAAGATTTGAGTTTGAGCAGCTTGTGTTAGCTTTGCTCCTTGCTCCTCTCGATTAGCTTCCACGTTCCAATGAAAGTACTTCTCAATGACTCGGGCTTGCTTCTCAATGAAGTCCCAAGCGTCATCTTCCCTCATGTCCATGAATGTGCCAAATGAAAGTGATTGGAGCTTGAATTGTGTTTCCACATCCAACCCCTTAGAGTATATCTCTAATAACTCCAATTTGAAAATGCCATGGTGTGGGAAATCCAATAATAAATCCTGAAATCTTTCCCAAGACTGAAATAAACTTTCATTAGACCTCATAGAAAAAGCATTAATTTTACCTCTCAACTCCGCCGTCTCGGATGGCGGAAAGAACTTGGTTAGGAACTCCGAAGATAGATCCTCCCATGTATTGAGTCTTCCATTTGGAAGAGCTTGATACCAAGATAGAGCTTTCCCTTTCAAAGAGAAAAAGAATGGCTTGTTCTTGTAATTGTTGGTGGTTGCATTCTTTGGCTTCATCGTCTCCATCAAGATCTCAAAATTTTGTAAATGTTTATGTGGAGATTCGACACTCGTTCCTCCAAACTGACTTTGGCGAACGATGGTAATAACTTGTGGGTTGAAGCTAAACCCCTGAATATCGTCAGCATCAAAGTTCACACCTAAACGGCGTGGTTGTTGAATCGGATCCATTCTTTGGCCAAGAGTTCTTGGCTCTTCATCTACACGAGCGGCTCTCGCACCCCCAGCCGGGATACGATGGTTGGCGGCCGGTCTTGGATTATTCAGGTTCGCATTGATCGTTGGGTCAATGTCCTCTAGCGATGGCATGGAGGAGTCGCTCTCTTTATTGGATGAGTCAGTTCTAACCGATCTCGTCGGTTTCCTTCTCTTCTTCTTCTTGGAATCACTCATCTCCAGCCTCATTTGCGGCATCAAGTCCTTGAGCTCATCAATTTGCAATTGATGACGCTCCGATTCTTCCTTGCGAGTCTTCTCGCTCCATCTAAGTCGAGCTTCGGAATCATCCAACTCTGCTTGGATATCCCTCTCTTTACTTTCAGCCATCTTTCTTTCTTTGAGCTTTTTTCTCAAAGTCTTCTCAAGTTCTTGATCAAGAGGTAAGAGGTCTTTGTTGGTTCTAGACATGCGCATATACCTAAGATAACCTGCAAATATCACTTAAAAGAGATATCAAATGACAAGAGCAAAGCTCCCAAGCTTGACAACCGATAACCGAATTCGGCCTAAACCAAATCCCCGACAACGGCCCCAAAAACTTGTTCTTTGGCGAAACTCAGTTTCGTTTCCGGAACGAGAACTTCGTATGTACCTAAGAACACAAATCTGCAAGAACACTCAAGCACAGAAATTAATAGCAAAAGCAAGAACAGTCCCCGGCAACGGTGCCAAAAACTTGTTCGCCACTTAGCGTGCGTGCAAATAAGCTTTAAATTTATAAAATTAGAATCAAGCAAGCGAACCCGCAGTGTACGGATCGGCGTAGTAAAGCAAGAATTTCAGAGTGTCGAACTCAGGGATTTGGGGGGAACAAATTCAGTTCGCAAATCGTCAAGCAAGTAAATGTAATGAGCTTTGTAAATATTGGGAAAACAGCAACCCTAAAGATCCAAGTATCAAATTGTGGCAATCGATTCAAGATATACTATACATATAAGGACATAATTTAGAATTGCAAAGGTATACCAAAGTAAGGTAATGTACGATGAAGTTCCAAAACCCTATATGTCTAACCTAAAGAACTCTCTATAAGGGTTGTTGAGGCTTCAATATAGAAAGAATCTACGGACTAGAATTGATCTCAAATACCCAAACTTGTAACCCAAGGATCAAAACTAACAAAAACGATTAAGGTTGTGACACTCGAAATCAAAATAGAGGGTGATGAGTCTCACTACTACCTAGAAAAGGGCAAACCAAGACTAGATTAAAGCTAATCTATAACCTTGGATCAAAATAAAAGCAAAGTTCGTAAACTTGGGTAAATCACGGGCAGATCTTGAGTTCCACGGCCGTGGAAGTTCAAGAACAGACCGTGATCTTTAGCCAATAACCATTGTCATCAAATCAAAATCAAGTTTAAGAAGGATGAAAGATGAAAACCCTCGAAAACTCAAATATAACTCAAAGTCAATCCCAAATCCAAAACACAAAATGGAATACTCAATGGATTCAAAATATAACACAAAACCTCACAATGATCTTAGGCAAACACAAAGAACGGGATGTCAATCCGTCTTCACTATCAAACCTAAGAGACGGGGGCAACTTCTGCCACACACAATCTTTGGGAATCCAAATGGCCGGCGCTTCTGCAAACTCTTGCGACAAACCCAAAGGCAAACTCTCCCAAAGCGAGCTTAGCGGCCGTCACGTCTCCGCGAGATCCAACGCCAATATCCCGGGAATAAGCCGTAAGCATTGATGTCCAAAACTCTCTTCTCTAACCTTTTTATAAGACGGGGCAGAAGTAACCGTCCCGGCCCATCACGTAAATAACGTGGTAAATGAAGTCTCGTCAAAAGATCGCCTAAATCATGGTCTCAAGGGGTTCCACGACCGTGGTTTAGGGCGTAGAATTGGATTACGGTCTCTCTCATCTTCCACGACCGTACTTTAGACCGTGTAACTTACTGGAATGCTCCACGCTCATGATGCCAAGATCCACGGCCGTAATTTAGGGCGTGGACTCTTCTACGGCCGTAATTTAGGGCGTGGAAGTGTAGATTGCTTGTGGTTTCCTTTGTGTCGTGACATTCTCCATCTTAGCTCCTTCTTTAGCTTCCTTGATGTGTTCCTAATCATCGGATATGATTGAATCCTCTCTTTTCTCTCTCAATTGGTCCGGTTTCAGCTCTCATTCACCTATAATCATTCACAAAACTTGTGTAGACCTCCATATCGAAAATATAGGTGAACAAGCTAACAAATGCTTCAATGCCTTATCCATGAACACAATAATGAATGAAATACAACTAGAATAAGTGCCTAGAATGTCGCAATATTTCATGCTAACAGTATTTGAGATTAATTCTTACCTTTAGATCCTTTCTATACTGTAGCCTCAACAACTTTTATAGAGAGAGTCTTTTGGTTAGACATATAGGGTTTTGGAACTTCACCGTACATTACCTTACTTTAGTATACCTTTGCAATTCTCAACTCAGTCCTTATATATATAGAATATCTTGAATCGATTGCCACAATTTGATACCTGGATCTTTAGGGTTGTTGTTTTCCCCAATATTTGCAAAGCTTCTACATTTTACTTGCTCGACTACTTGAAACTGGTTTTGTTTCACCAATTCCCTGAGTTCGATACTCTGGAATACTTGCTAATCTATGCCGATCCGTACACTGCGGGTTCACTTGATTTTATTCTGGTTTTATAAATTAAAACTTATTTGCACACACGTTTTCGGGCGAACATGATGGTTGTGTGTGTGTTGTTCGCCTCAAAGTGTGCGTGTAAATAAGTTTTAATTATAAAATTGAAACAAAAGCAAGCGAACCCGTAGTGTATGGATCAGTGTAGTTAAGCAAGTATTCCAGAGTATCGAACTCAGGGATTTGGTGAGTCAAATTCAGTTTCGAATAATCGAGCAAGTACAAGTATAAAAGCTTTGCAAATATTGAGGAAAACAACAACCCTAAAGATCCAGGTATCCAATTGTGGCAATCGATTCAAGATACTCTATAGATATAAGGACAGAGTTGAGATTTGCAAAGGTATAACTAATCTAAGGTAATGTACGGTGAAGTTCCAAAACCTTATATATCTAACCCAAAGAATCTCTATAAAGGTTGTTGAGGCTGTAGTATAGAAAGGATCTAAAACTAAGAATTAATCTCAAATACCCATGCCCAAACCCAAGGAATCAAAGATAAACTAGAACGGTTAAGGTTGTGACACTCGAAACTGAAATAGAGGATGTTGAGTCTCACTACTACCTAGGAAAGGCAAGCCAAGGCTAGATTAAAGTAAATCTTTAACTTTAGATTAAAGCAAAAGAAAAGGTCGTAAAACAGGGAAAATCACGGATGGATCTTGAGATTCCACGGCCGTGGAACTCAAGAATAGACCAAGGTTTAGGTTGTCGACGATGTTTCTCACACTCCCATGGTCCAATCAAGTTACGATCGATCTATCATCATATAAGCCATAACTATCAACCCATCACATTTGAATTGCTAAAGGGTTTTAGCCAATAACCATCATCATGATATCAAAAATCAATTTAAGAAGAAAGAAAGATGAAAACCCTCGAAAACTTAATACTAGAACAAAGTCAATCTCGAATCCAAATAACAAAAGTAGTATGTTTATAAATTCAGAAAATGGACTAAGAATCCTCACAGCGATATTAGGTAACAAAGAAGAACGGAGTTTCAATCCGTCTCCAAAAGTGAAAACCCTAAGAAAATCTACAAATCACGTCTTTCACAATTCTCCAATATTCCAAAATCTCCAATCATCAAGGTCAAAATGAACCCTAAGCAGCCATCTTCAAAGCTCTAAGCGTAGGTCCTCGAAACTCCTTTCTCAAGCCTTTTTATAGGGGGAAAATAGGGTTACGAGAAAGCCCAATGACGTTGCTGACGTGGCAAATATAACACGTCACAAAATCATGGAAATCACGGTCATGAACAAATTTCCACGGCCGTAATTTAGGGCGTGGTTCTTCAAATCCTTGTGAAAGCCTTTATTTCATGATGTTCTTCACTCATGCTCCTTCCTTAGCTTCTGCAAAGCATCTCCTTGCCATCAAGCATGATCAAATACTCCTTTCCTTCCACATTTTGCTCCAATCCAATCCTTTATTCACCTATAAACAAAACAAAGCTAGTGCAGATCTCTATATCTACAAAGTGGGTGAATGAGCTCACAATTGCTCCAAACTCATATCTATGTACACATAAAATAGGGGAAAACAACTAAAACAAGTGCCTAAAATATAGTCATATTTCATGCTAACAAAATACCCGATACTTGTCATTTGCTTGTCCCCAAGCAAGGTTTTCAAAAGCTTAGAACATATGGTAGAATGAAATATGAATGCAAAACAAAACATAACAATCTTTTTGGTAATGTGCTTCTAATCAATAGATCATCCTCAAACCTTGCTTCATTCATCCTTGAAAATGTTCATACACATAAACCAAAATACGTAAAGCAAAGGAACATCATAAATTGCCTACACTTCAAGACAAACATCATAACCTTCAAGCATTGTCAAAATCAAGCATGTGAAACTTCAATTTAGATCACCAAGTCAAATAACACTCTTATGATCTCAAGGTCTTTCAAGTAAGGCCAAGAATACGGAAAAGGTGAGAAAATTGTAAAGGAATGTGGTGTATGAATCGGGGAAGAAGGTACAACACAAACTCTTTTGTTTTCACCATTCGAACTAACCACCAACTTAGAGCTTTGCTTTGGACTTTTTGCACATAATTTTTCGATTTTACTTTTGGAATTATGGACAGCGGTACACAAAAACCGAAGCCTAGGAGATTGGCGTTTCTCAATTTCGAGATGCCTCAAACCCTTGATGCACATACCATAATCCGTTAGGAATATCGCTCAATCCGACTTTGTTAAGACATAAACACCCGGCTATGTGAATGGTGCCGAGTTACTCATCATCATGATTGACTTCCGCAAACCTATACTTTCCTACACTTTGAATTTAAACAATTGCATTCATGGCCCTCCCACATCAAATATGCCAAAATCAACTGTTCCTAAATCCTAGATAGGTAAAGGAGGCAAATTTTTTCATTGAGGGGCTAAATGATCAAAGAAAGAAGTAAGAAATTCGAGGTGCCTTAATCATTTCATAAAGAAGTATAAGAACTTATATTGTGATTTCAACCTTCATTTCTCAATATGATTCAGATAAAAACCTTCACATTATGAAACTTGCAAGAAAGGATAAACAACATACTCAATCTCTTCATAATTCATGATTCAATTCAAGCATACAATTGTCATTAAAAACTCATTCCACAAGTAATTTTGATCATAGAAATCATCTCTAATCCTAGAAGCACAAAATCTTTTCAAAAATTTCAAATTGTTATGTGTTTTTCAAACCCTTTTTCATGCAATGCAATAATGAAACGTGTGACAATGAAAGGAAACATGCAAGTGTTCATAGTCATAAGCAAAGCAAAGTGAGTAGAGTTATTACAAACGATAGTCACACCCCACCCCATACTTGAAATACACATTGTCCTCAATGTTCAAAAGAAATAAAGAAAAGAAAAGAAACAAATGAAACTCACTAATGGCGGTGGAGCGGCTATAACCGGCGGTCATCTCATCATCATCACTGGAAGGCGGTGGCAGGAATGGATAGAAGTCCGAGCTGAAGTTTCGCCCAAACTGCTGGCGGTAGAAATCCCTCAAGATACGGGCATTTTCCTGGCGCTCTACGTCATGGGGCGTTGCCACTGGTGGATGATCATACCATGTAGGAGGAGTTCCCATCCATGATGGCTGCTCTCCACACCAAGCGTGTGGATTCTCCATCCAAGTCGGCCTCTCACTCACGCTAGCCCTGAGTGAAGAAGAGGAACCGGAAGGTCTAGAGGGTCGGGGGGATCGCCTAGGTGGCTCCGGGAAGTCAGCCGGCTGGTCCACGAATGTACCAAAATCATGCTCAGCACCTCCTACATCATGGTCATCTCCTCCTCCCATCTCCTCATCATCGTCCCAAGCTAGGACCTCATCCCGCATATATGGAGGGGCTAAAACTCTATTCGCATGCATGGATGCGAAGGTCTCCTTCCAATTTTGGCGGCCTAGCATGATGGAGTACTCGGAAAGCCATGGGATACCTCTACTACCTCTCTCCTCCCATGGCATGGCTGCGGTTGGTGGAGCTTGGTGGCGGGGAAAGATAATACCTCAAGTCATAAGCCCATTGAGACCCAAAGGTCTCGCCGCTATCCTAGTACAAGCGGAGTAGTCTATCCCCAACTGAGTGGCTATGTGAGTCACCATACCCCCATACCCTATGTTCCCGGCCGTTTGTTCTTCAATTTGCTAATGGTGGAGGCAAGGAGGGTGGCACAATCGTCGGATCTACCGGTAAGCATACAATAGAGGAGGAATAACTCATCGGTTTTGATCTTTTGTGGGGTCTCGGTCCTAGGGAAAAGACACTCCGAAAGGACTCTATGAGCTATCTTTAAGGCTAAATGGTAGATGAGCTTAGCCTTGGTGTCGGCCGGTTGCCAACGGTCCTCACTAGCATAAATCATGGCTATATCCTCTGAAAAATCCTTAGCATACACTCCCCCGGGAAATCTACCATTGAAAATCTCATGGAACCCAAAGAAGGATTCAAATTTAATGATGGATAACTCATAGCTTTGCTCCATTAGCCTAAAGGAGACCATTCGGTTTACATGGCTATGCTAAAAGGAAGTCACAAACTCCCTTGTTATCTCCTTATAGGCATCTTCTCTAATAGCGGAGAAGATGATCAATCCGGCTCTATCCAAGAGCCAAGTCAAATCGTTCACAACATTGAGCTCCTCAAGCTCCTCTAGGACAAGGTATCGAGGTCCTATGATTGCCCTCTTTTCAATCTTTTCTAAGGCTCCTAGGTAATCCTCATGGATTCTAGGGATTCTAGGAGGTGGTGGTGATGGTGGTTCACTAGGAGGGGTTGGGAAGAGGAGGAACTATCATCCTTTCGCTTCTTGTTCCTACTAGACTTCCTTCTAAACATTTTTCTCAGCAACAGAGAAAACCATGGTCTGTTCTTGATTTTCCACGGCCGTGGAAACGTACGGAACCCGTGGAATTGGTTTGTCTCTCTCAAATCTCAGCAAATCCACACCAAAATCAACAATCATTGTCCTAGACTAATTCCAATTCCAATTTCGTTCAGTTCTCCTAAAATCTTGCGAAGAAATTGAACCAAATTGACAAAGAAGAGAAAAGAGAGTAAAACCTAGGATTTGGATTTGAAAAATCCAAATTCCTTCTCCAATGTGGATTGTTCACTCAGTTTGATGCTTGGATCTTGTAGATGATTGAATTTACTCCACCTTAGGTTGAAGAATCGATCGAATCGGACTCCGAACGAAGAATTACGGGATGAGGAAGGTGGCAGCGATTTCTGGGCGTGGTTCTCGGCGTGGAAAGGGATTTTGGTTGTGTTTTTGTGAAGGATGGTGGTTTATATAGTGGCCGTAAAATTTTTGAAAATCACGGTCACTCGAGGCATTCCACGGCCGTGGAAATGTACGGAACCCGTGGTTTTGATGATTTATGCTAGATTTTGGGAAATTACGGCTACGGGTTACTTCCACGACCGTGGTTTAGGACGTGGAAGTCTCTGTTGTGTGCCAAAATCCAAGTTTCATCAATTCTTTTCAACTTTTGCTTTCCCTTGCCCATTCCTTATTCCTTCATCCAAAAACATAACATACCGGGAGGTATCGAGGGAAAAATAAAACAAAAACAACTAACTAAACTAATCGAAGAAAGAAAAACAAAAATGTAAATGCAATACCTTGGGTTGCTTCCCAAGAAGCGCTTGTTTTGGGTCCGTAGCTAGACCGTTCCTGAGTTTATTCGAGGACAATGGGAGCGATTTCCTCAACTGGGAGCTCCGGTGAATACTTCTTAAGTCGTTGGCCATTCACCTTGAAACATCCGATCTTTTCACCCCATACTTCAACTGCGCCATGGGGAAAAACACGTTTAATTAGATAAGGTCCAGTCCAACGAGATTTAAGCTTACCTGGGAAGAGCCGAAGTCTTGAATTGAAGAGGAGAACTTGATCTCCTTCTTTGAGGTCCTTTGGAATGATATGCTTATCATGCCAACGATTCACCCTTTCTTTGTAAATCTTGACGTTCTCATAAGCGTTCAAGCGGAGTTTTTCAAGCTCATTAAGGTCCAAGAGGTGCTTCTCGCCCGCTTCCTTCATGCCGAAGTTCAACCACTTCACAGCCCAGTACACCTTGTATTCTAGCTCCACCGGGAGATGACAAGACTTCCCATACACAAGGTTGTATAGTGTTGTACCTATGGGAGTCTTGTATGTAGTCCTATACGCCCATAGCGAATCATCTAGTTTGAAAGACCAATCCTTCCTTGTCTTTGACACCGTCTTCTCGGATGCCCTTGATCTCTCTATTCGAAATTTCCACTTGCCCACTTGTTTGTGGATGGTAAGGAGTGGCGATCTTGTGAATCACCCCATACTTAGCTAGTAGAGCTTCAAATCGTCGGGCAATGAAGTGTGAACCTCCGTCACAAATGATGGTCCGTGGTGCCCCAAACCTAGGGAAAATAGTTCTATTAAAGAACTTAACAACAACCATGGCATCATTAGTTGGAGAGGCAATAGCTTTGACCCATCTCGAAAAATAATCTACAGCTAGAAGTATTTATTGGTTTCCACAAGATGATGGGAAAGGTCCCATGAAGTCGACTCCCCAAACATCGAAGATTTCTACCTCCTGAATGTTGTTGAGAGGCATCTCGTTTCTCCTAGAGATATTTCCTGTTCTTTGACAAGCATCGCAACAAGAAACATAGGTTTGCACATCCTTAAATAAAGTAGGCCAAAAGAATCCGGATTGCAATACCTTAGTGCTAGTTTTATTGGAACTAGCGCGTCCTCCACAAGGTAGTGAATAACAATGACGAATGACGCTTTGTATTTCGTCTTCCGGCACACACCTCCTAATGATGCCGTCGGAACCTCTCTTGAAGAGTACAGGTTCATTCCAAAAGTATTGCCGGACATCCTTAGAGAACTTCTTCTTTTGTGCATAGGATAATCCGGGAGGTATTTCCTGACAAACCAAGTAATTTACAAAATCAGCAAACCAAGGTTCGTTACCTCTACAGATCTTGTCGATGCACTCCTCTATGATGTGTAAGTGCTCATCCGGGAAGGAGTCATCAATGGGTAGATCATCGTCTTCAATGTGTGGTAGACGACACAAATGATCCGCAACAGAATTTTCCGAGCCTTTCTTGTCGCAGATCTCTAGATCAAATTCTTGTAGGAGAAGAATCTATCTAATCAGCCTCGGTTTCGCATCCTTCTTGGCGAGTAAGTATCGGATTGCTGAATGGTTCGTGTGTACAATCACCTTCGCACCTACAAGATAAGAACGAAACTTTTCAAATGCATATACAATGGCCAAAAACTCTTTTTCAGTTGTGGCGTAGTTGAGCTGTGCTTCATCTAGCGTCTTGCTAGAATAATAGATAGCATGGGCTCGGCCTTCCTTCTTTTGCCCAAGCACCGCTCCAACAACTACGTCACTTGCGTCACACATAACCTCGAATGGGAGATTCCAGTCCGGAGGTTGGATAATAGGGGCTCAGATGAGAGCTTCCCGGATCTTATAGAAAACATCTAAACAATCCTGCGAAAAATCAAAAACTGCATCCTTCATCAAAAGATAAGTTAGCGGTTTTGAAATCTTAGAAAAGTCTTTGATAAAACGTCTATAATATCCAGCATATCCTAGGAAACTTCTTATCCCCTTCATCGAAGATGGAGGAGGAAGTTTCTCTATAGTCTCTATCTTAGCTTTATCTACTTCTCCCAATTATCAAATGAGGAACCATAAACAGAAAAATCGTCCATAAAAACCTCCATATTTCCTCAACGTACTCCGAGAAGATGGCCATCATAAACCTTTGAAAGGTGGCTGGGGCGTTGCAAAGCCCGAATGGCATCCTCCTATATGCAAACGTACCCCACGGGCACGTGAATGTGGTCTTCTCTTGATCGTCTGGATGGATCGAATCTGGAAGAAACCACTATAACCATCAAGATAACAGAAATAAGAATGTTGTGCTAACCTCTCAAGTATTTGATCTATGAATAGTAGTGGGAAGTGATCCTTCCTAGTTGCATTGTTCAGCTTGCGGTAGTCAATGCACATCCTCCATCCCATCACGGTTCTTGTAGGAATGAGCTCATTGTTCTTGTTAGTGATAACCGTCATTCCTACTTTCTTCGGGGCAACTTGAACGGTGCTCACGCACTTGCTATCGGAGATAGGATAGATGATACATGCGTAAAGTAACTTAAGAATTTCCTTCTTAACAACCTCTTTCATGATCGGATTTAACCTTCTTTGAAGTTGTCGCAAAGGCTTAAAATCTTCCTCCATTAGAGTCTTCTGCATGCATAGTGATGGTTTAATTCCTACAAGATCCTCTATGGTATAAGCTAAGGCTTTCTTATGTTTCCTTAGCATAACCATTAGTTTCTCATGTTCATCTTCACTTAAATCGGAACTAACAATTATGGAAAAAGCAGAATTAGTTCCAAGAAATGCATACCGAAGATGTGTGGAAAGTGGCTTCAATTCCATTGCTATTGATGCCTTTGATGAGTCTTGAGGTGTGTCCGACGCTTCCTTAGAAGTCTCTAAGGATGTAGGAGTGATTGAAGAAGACTCAAGAGCATTTGTGGAAAGAACGGAATTGTTCTTAGAAATTCCCAAAATTACGGCACCACTATTACTTCCACGACCGTGGTTTTGGGCGTGGAACTCAATTACGGCACCACTGTTACTTCCACGGTCGTGGTTTAAAACGTGTAACTTACTTTTGCTCTCAAAATAGTTGTTTACAGGCAGTTTGGGTGAAACCACGGCCGTGGAATAGCACGACTGACCATGGTTCCTCACGTTTTCTAAGCCATCGTAAAGGTTTTCAAACCCTTCCTCTTGCACTTCCTTTAGCTCTTCCAAGGCTTCATTCTCATCATTGAAATCCTCTTCCTCTCCCTTTTCCATGATGCTCATGGTTATGACCTTTTGCAATGGATCCTTGAAGAGAATCAAGCTCACTTCTTCTCTAGACGCTTCCTCGTCATAGATGTTAAACATGTCCTCTCCAAGAGCTGGCTCTTTCACCAAGGTTGAGAGAGAACAAACTCAACCTTCTCTTCTCCTATGTCGAAGGCTAGTTTTGCATTCTTGCAATCCACCATACAACCGGATGTTGCAAGAAACGGTCTTTCTAGTATGATCGGGACCGGACAATCTGCTGAAATGTCAAGCACAACAAAGTCTATTGGAATGTAAAACTTACCGAGCATGACTAGGACGTCTTCAATGGTACCAACGGGACGAGTTATGGATCGATCCGCCATGTACAACGTCATCTTCACCGGTTTAGGTTTGCCTAAACCGACCTTCCTACACAAAGCAAGCGGAATGATGCTAACGCTTGCTCCTAAGTCACAAAGAGCGTCATATGTGACACCTCCCACTCCAATTGGAATGCAAAATGACCCCGGATATCTCAGCTTTGGGGGCAAATTTTCTGTCATCGTTTTGATGAGCTCCGAAGATTCCAAACTCATCTTGACTTCTCCAAAGTCTTCTAACTTCCTCTTGTTAGAGAGGAGCTCTTTTAAGAACTTCCCGTAAGCGGGCATACCTACAATAGCATCCATGAAAGGTATATTAATGTGCAGTTTGCTCATTAGTTCAATGAACTTACCGAATTGCTTGTCTAGACGCGCTCTTGCTGTAGATTGCGGGAATGGTAGAGGGGGCTTATAAGCTGGAGGAAGAACATAGACATCTTCCTTCTCCTTCCCCTTTTCTTTCTCCTTCTCAGCTGGAACTTCTACAAACTTAGGTTGAGGGTCAGTAGTCATCACACCGCTCCTAGTTGTGATAGCAATCACTCTTCCTTTTGGGTTGTCCTCCGTCTTTCCGGGAAGCTTCCCTTGATCTCTAGGAACTTGTCCGGCATTGCTCAATACTTGGTTTTTTAAAGCTTTGTGATCTTTATCAACCGATGTTATGTAATTCTTCAACCCTTGGAGCTTTCCTAGGATCGTCTCCAACATAGGATCGGGCTTCTCCTTCTCCTTATTGTTTGAACCATTTGATGTTTGCCCCTGGATTTTCAAAGTAGTAGAAGAAGATGGAGGTGTTAGTGAATTTCCAGAATTTGGATAGGAATTACTAGAATTTTGTTGTTGGTTGGACCGCCAATTGTTGTTGGAATTCCTATTGTTATTGTTATTCCAATTGTTGTTCCAATTGTTAGCATTACCGCCTGTCACGCGGGTGACCGGGTTCGATCCCTGGAAACGGCGCCAAAAACATTTTCGCCTCAAAGTGTGCGTGCAAATAAGTTTTAATTGTAAAACTCAAACAAAAGAAAGCGAACCCACAGTGTACGGACCGGCGTAGTTAAGCAAGTATTCCAGACTAGGATGACCACTTCGTTACCCTAAATGGCCCAAGTGTATTATAATGGGTCGTGACCACCTATCGACGCTCGGCGAGAGTTGGAGGAGGTGCTCGGAAGCCAGTAGCTCAGAGGGGGAGGTAGATCCCCATGCAAAACCTTGATTAAAGGGGGAAGAGACGGGGTTCTTTAGGCTCTTCGTGTCACAAAATAAGTTGAATTAGAAATGGAATAACTGAAGCAAAGATAATAAACGGATGTGTCTGTGGCATTGCATATTGTGATGTGTTGGTGTGTGTATGTGCTATTACTTCATTCTAATTCATTTCGGTTTTCTAACGGTTTATACCATGTTGTAGATGATATGCACATTAGGAAGACTACAGAGTGAGCCAGACAAGGTGATCAGCCGAGGGCTTTTGTAAACTAGGATGTTTGTGGGATATGGGATGTTTTGTACCGGGATGTTATGGTTTGCTGTTTTGTACTCGGCTTTGGTTTTGTAAACCATTCTGATGTATATATATATATACAGTTTTATATAATTGGTTTTAATCTATTTGTGCCTTGTTGTAAGATCCAGTTAACTTGTTGTTAGGCTAGGGTCAAGATCCATTGTGAGATCCTAGCCAATGTGACGCCTTGAGTCCCGCGGATTTGGGGTGTTACAATCATTGCTTGATGGAAACTCACCTCGGTCTTTGTGTTCTACCTCGGAATGCTTTCCTTTCTACTTTTTGATCCGTACACTGTGGGTTGGTTAGGAGTTTAGGATTTTAGTTCGAGTTTATAAATTTAAGACTTTGTGTGCATGATTTGGGCGAACAAGTTCTTTGCATTCTTGCATTGGATTTGCTTAGCATCACTTCCTAGAAAACGTCTAAAAAGTTTTTTGCGTCATTACCGGGGACTAGGTTAAGATTGAATCATCTTGTGTGATTGTTTATAGTTTAGGTCTTTCTTTTGCTTTTGATCTTGTTTGTTTTGTGTCTTTGATTTTCCAGGACATCTCCCATTCTTTAGGTGCATGCAAACATCTCGTGGCAAGGATTTAGCTCCATTCGATCCCGAACCGGAGAAGACCCTTAGAACGAGATCCAAAGGTTCTAAGAATAAAAAAGAGATAGCCGAAGTAAACCTTGGGGCTGAGTTGGATGAAGCTTTAGAGACAATAAGGCTTAGGGATGAAACTTTGGAAAATGAGAGGAGAATTGCAAACGAGAGGCAAGAAGCTATTAGGAGGGAAATTGAGGAAATTAGTCAAGCTTTGGAGCAAAGGGAGCTTAATCTTCGTCAACCACCGCCTTCACCACCACCTCAACCGACGGCACATGTTCGGATTGAGCCGATTATTATTGAGGAGCCACAAATTCTTGGCCAACGCATGGATCCGGCTCAAAGGGTACATCGTCGGGGTGTCAATTTAGGACATCCCGCAGCTCATGACTATGAGCTCCGCCCTCAAGTGCTACAAATGATTCAACACAATCAATTTGGAGGGATGGAAGGACAGTCACCGCATCAACTTTTGATGAATTACGAGATTTTGATGGAGACTCTTAGACCGCCTAGATTGGAGAACAAAAACCATAAGCTTAGGGATATTTCCTTCTCACTAAAGGATAAGGCCTTGGCTTGGTACCAATCCATACTAGAAGGACAAGTGGCCACTTGGGAGGAGAAGACAACCGAGTTCCTGACAAAGTTCATCCCGCCTTCCAAGACAACCGAGCTGAGAGGGAAGATAAATGCCTTCACCATGAAGGATAGAGAGAGCATATTCCAATCTTGGGAGAGATTCAAGGATCTCCTCCTAGATTGTCCACACCACGGAATTCCAAAGATAGAGTTGTTAGAGATTTACTTCAAGGGGCTTGACGAAGATAGCCTATTCAAGCTCCAATCACTCTCCGGAGATAGATTTATGGAGAAGAATGTGGATGAGGTTTGAGAGTTTGTGGAGAAACAAGCATTGGTGATAGAGAAATACTCCCATGGGAAGAGCGATGGGAGGAGACCGGGAGCTTATGAAGTGAGTGAAGTGACCATGAGTAACTTCAAGCTTGATGCCATCAACAATGAATTAAAGTCCTTGAGAGAGTTGTGTGCTGCCACATTGAAGAATCAAGCAACCTCTCAAGTGCAAGTGAAAGCTCAAGAAAATTTGTCTTCTAAGGAAGAAGATGTGAATTATATGGGGAGGAACAACTTTAATGGGGGCTATCAAGGCCCTCAGAACTTCAACAATAATAGAAACTTCAACAACTACCTCCCCAACCACAACCATCCCGGGTTCTCATACTCTAACCCGGATAATGCCTTAAACCTTCCCGCTTCAACAAGCAAAGCACCACCACCAAGGGCTTCACAAGAGCCTCCACCCGGTTATGCTCAACCTCCCAAGGATAAGACGAAAATGATGTTTGAACAACTCCTTGGAAGGTTGAGTGGTCTTGAGAGCACCGTGACATCCATTTCCAAAGCTCAAAAGGTGCTAGAGGCACAAGTGTGCCACTAGGAGTGGAATGAGCACAAATGATCCCTTACCCAAGGGTGTTGACAACGGGAAGAAGGTGATGGTGGAAGAAGAACAAAGGCCAAATCTAGGTGGAAAGAGCAACGAAGATGAGCCAATGTATGTGTCACCTCCTCCATTCAAACCACCGCTACCATTCCCCAAATCTCGAGCAAGAGCTCGGTTGGTCAAAATTTTTGGTAAATTCCTTGAACTTATGTCTAAATTGCATATTAACATTCCATTCATGGATGCCATACTAGGTATGCCGGCTTATGGTAAATTCTTGAAAGAGATACTCTCCAACAAGAGGAAATTGGAGGAGTATTATGAAGTGATGATGACAAAGAGATCTTCTGAGTTGATACAAACAATGAGGGAGGAGATGCCTCCTAACCAGCGAGATCCGGGGTCATTTAGTGTGCCAATTGGTGTTGGTGATATGATATATGAAGCTCTATGTGACCTTGGTGCTAGTGTAAGCATAGTTCTGCTTGCACTATGCAAAAAGGTCGGGTTGGGAGAACCAAAGCCGGTCAAGATGACACTTTATATGGCGGACCGATCCATCACCCATCCGGTACGAATACTAGAGGACATCCTGGTGCAACTCAGAAAGTTCTATCTGCCAATTGACTTTGTTGTGTTGGACATTCCGACGGATTATCCTGTTCCCATAATCTTGGGAAGGCCATTCTTAGCTACATCCGGATGTATAGTAGATTGAAAGAATGGAACCCTCTTATTCAACATTGGAGAAGAGCACATCAAGTTTAAATTGTCTACAATAGAGAAGGGGCCAACTCTAGATGAAGATATCTTTGAAATTTGTGATGATGAAGAGTCTTAAGAGCTGGTGAGTTCCATCTTGATCAAGGACCATTTGGAGAAGGTTCTTAGCATGATCATCATGGAGGAAGGTCTAGAGTAGCATTGCAATGAAGAAATCCGAGCCTTGGATGCATTAGAAGAAGAGCCAAATGCTGAATTTGAAGCACTAGAAGAGGAACCAAGTGTTAAAATTGAGGAATGGGGCAAAGTTGGTGCTGATTTCGGTTGGAGGTTGTTCGCCACTTAGCGTGCGTGCAAATAAGTCTTAAATTTATAAAACCAGAAATCAAGCAAGCGAACCCGCAGTGTACGGATCGACGTAGTTAAGCAAGAATTCCAGAGTATCGAACACAGGGATTTGGGGGGTTAAATCCAGTTATAGATTATCAAGCAAGTAAATGTATGAAGCTTTTCAAATTATTGGGAAAACAACAATCCTAAAGATCCAGGAGTCCAGCTGTGGCAATCGATTCAAGATATACTAAAGATATAAAGACAGAGTTGAGGTATGCAAAGGTATACAAATGTAAGGTAGTTGTACGGTGAACTTCCAAAACCTTATATGACCTACCTAAAGACACTCTCTATAAAGGTTGTTAGGCTTCAGTATAGAAAGGTTCTAAAGGTAAGAATTAATGTCAAATACCCAAACTTGTAATCCAAGGATCAAGACTAACTAAACCGATTAAGGTTGTGACACTCGAAGTCAGGGTAGAGGTTGTTGAGGCTTCACTACCACCTAGACAAGGGCAAGCCAAGACTAAGTTAAAGCAAATCTTTAACTTTGGATTAAATTAAAAGCAAGGTTCGTAACTTGACACAAAATTACGGGTAGTTCTTGAGTTCCACGGCCGTGGAAGCTCAAGAATAGACCGTGGATTAGGTTCGTCGGCCATTCTCTCTAACTCTCAAGGTCCAATCAAATTACGATCGATCTATCATTATCTAAGCCACAACTATCAACCCTTCACCTTAGAATTGCTAAAGGGTTTTAGCCAACAACAGTCATTATGATATCAAATTCAAGATTTAAAAGAATGAAAGATGACAACTTCCGAAAACCTTGAATATATCTCAATTCAATCTCAAATCCACAAATCAAGAACAATGGCGTAAATAGATTCAGAATAACACAATCAATCACAATCTTAGATAAGAACGAAGAATGGGATGTCAATCCGTCTTCTAATCAAACCTAATAATAAGCGTAACCTCCTTACGAACAATCTTCCAAATCTTCAACTCTTCACAATTCTCTAAACGGAAGTCTAAGCGAAGGCGTAAAACTAGGGTAAGAGGAGGTAAGCCTAAGCAGAGGTGACGGAATCTCCTTCCTTCCGTCCTTATATAGGCCCAAATAAAATGCGTCTTCAGCCCATGTGCGTAGAAGATCGTGGCTTAAAATATTGCATAAAAGATTGTCAGAATCACGGTTATCCAAGATTCCACGCCCGTGGTTTAGAGCGTGGTTTAGAGCGTGGAAACTCATCACGGTTTGTCACAACTCTCCACGGCCGTGTAAGTTGCTGGAATGATCCACGCTTGTCTTGCCAAAGTTCCAAGGCCGTGGAAAAGAACGTGGAACCTAGTACGGCCGTATTTTAGAGCGTGGAATAGAGGTAGCTCGTAATTCTCCTTAGTCTCGTGCTATTTTCAAGTTAGCACCTTCCTTAGCTCCTAGTGATGTCATCAATCCTTGGACATGCTCAATCTAACTCCATTCTCTCTCAATCCGTTCGGAATTAGCTCTTAATTGCCTACAATCAACACAAAGCTTATGTAGACCTCTATATCGACAAAATAGATAAACTAACTCACAAATGCTTCAATGCTTTATCAATGAATACCAAAGTAGATGAAATACACTTAGAAAACGTGCCTAAAATATCACAATATTTCATGCTAACAAATAACCCCATACTTGCCAATTGCTTGTCCCTAAGCAAGGTCTTTCAAAAGCTTTAAAACACAAGTTAGGATGAAATATGTGTATCTTCTCAAAGCAAAACTTCTTTTAGATGAATGTGCTTTCTAATCAATAGATCATTCTCAAATCTTGCTTCATTCGTTTTTTAGACTTTCATACACATAATCAAAGAGTAAAGAGTAAAGAAAGCTCATAAATTAATCAAACTTCCATGTAAACATCATAACCTTCAAACATTATCAAAATCAATCAAAAGAAACTTCAAATTAGATCACCAAGTCATATAACATTCTCTTGATCTTAAGGACTTTCAAACAAGGTCTAGAATGCGGAAAGGGAAGAAAAACTTTAAGGAATGTGGTGCATGAATCCGGGAAAGTGGATAACTACTCTTTTCTTCTTCTCTTGCGGTTTCCACTGCACTTTCAACTTAGAGCTTCGCTCTTTTCTTTTCATTTTTCGACTTTACTTTTGGAGTTATGGATAGAGGTGCACAAAAACCGAAGCCTAGGAGATTGGCGTTTCTCAATTTTTATGAGATGCCTCAAACCCTTAGCGCACATACCATAATCCGCTAGGAATATCGCTCAATCCGACTTTGGCAAGACACAAACACCTGGCTATGTGAATGGTGCCGAGTTACTCATCGTCATGATTGACTTCCCCAAACCTATAATTTCTTTCTATTCTTTTGAATGCAAAATATTGCTTTCATGGCCCTCCCACATCAAACATGCCTTTTTCATTCATCCCTTCCAAATTCCCGGATAGGTAAAGGAGGTCATTATTTCAATGAGGGGCTAAATGATCAAAGAAAGGAGAAAGAAAATCGAATTGCCTTAATCATCTCAAAAGAAGCATAAGAACTTATTATGTGATTTCAACCTTAATTCTTCAACATGATTTAAGTAACATTCATCACATTATGAAACTTGCAAAAGAAGGATAATCAACTCATTCAATTTCTTTCCAATTCACTATTTGTTTATGCATGCGATTGTCATCAAAACTCAATTCACAAGTGGTGATTATCATAGAAATCATCTCTATCCTTAGAAGCACAAAATTTTCAAAATTTTTCAATTTTTATGGGTTTTTCAAATTCTTTTTCATGCAATGCAATAATGAAATGTGTAGCAATAGAATGAAACATGCAAGATAGTCTCAATAAAGCATACAAAGTGAGTAAGAGTTATTACAAACTATTAGTCACACCCCACCCCATACTTGGAACAAACATTGTCCCTAATGTTCAAAGAAAAGAAAAAGAAGAAAAGAAAGAAAGAAAAAGAACTCACAAAACGGTGGTGGAGCGGCTAAAACTGTCGATCATCAATCAACTCACTACGGTGGAGGCGGTGGTGGAAACGGAGAGAAGCTGGGATCATAGTACCGCCCGAACTGCTGGCGGTAAACGTCTCTCATCATATGGTCTAGATCGTCCACTCGTGCATCCCTAGCATCTGCACGGATCTCCAAAGCTCCAACCCTGCTGGAAAGGTCGGTAGCCCACTCTGGCAACTGCTCGTACCAGCCAGGCGGCTGGCTGTACCACGCCGGTGCATCTGAAGGTGCTGGTGCTGGCGGCGGCTGTGAGTGCCAAGGCGGTGGAGCTCCCATCCAATCCGGCTGAGTGTTGTACCAAGCAGGAGGATCTGCCATCCAAGTCGGCCTCTCGCTCACACTAGCACGGCGAGAGGATGACCCTGAAGCTCTAGTGGGGCGGGGAGAATGTCTAGGCATGTCGGGAACTACATCCGGCTGATCCGGGAATGTACCAAAGTCCTGTTGAGCTCCTCCTCCTCCCTCATAGTCATCTCCACCTCCCATCTCCTCCTCTACAACTGGTGGTGGTGGAACATAAGGAGGGGCTACCAATCTGTTCGCATGCATGGAAGCGAACGTCGCCTTCCAGTTATGGCGTCCAGCCATAATGGAATACTCAGGGAGCCACTCAATGCCTCTCCCGGTCCTACTCTCCCACGGCATAGCAGCATATGGTGGACCTCTATGGGTGGGGAAGATGAGGCCTCTAGTCATAAGGGCCTGAAGTCCTAGGGGTTTGGCAGCAATACGTGTACAAGCTGAAAAATCAACCCCTAACTGTCTAGCTAGGTGGGTCACCATCCCACCATATCCAATGTTGCCAGCCCTCTTATTCTTTAGCTTGCTCATGGTAGCAGCTAAGAGGGTGGCGCAGTCAGCTGGCCTGCCATACAACATGTTGTAGAGCAGGAATAACTCATCCGTCTTGATCTTTTGAGGTGTCTCCGTCCTAGGGAAGAGACACTTAGAAAGCACTCTATGAGCTATCTTCAAGGCTAGATGGTAGATCAATCTAGCCTTGGTATCAGCAGGCTGCCAGCGGTCCTCGCTGGCATAGATCATAGCGATCTCCTCCCAGAAATCCTTAGCGTACACGCCACTGGGGAAACGACCATTGAAGGTCTCCTGGAAACCAAAGAAGGCTCCGAACTCTCTAATCGAAAAATCATAGTTTCTCTCCATCAGCCGGAAAGAAATTGTCCTGTCAACATGGCTATGCTCGAAGGAAACTACAAACTCCCTCGTAATCTCCTCATAAGCATCTTCCCGAATGGCGGAGAAGATGACTAAGCCGGCTCTATCTAAAAGCCATGTAAGGTCTCCTATCACATGCAAAGGTGCTAGCTCCTCAAGCAGCAAGTATCGCGTTCCTATGACCATCCTCTCCTCTATCCTCTCTAAGGCGTCTAAATGATCCTCATGGATAGTAGGGATCCTAGGGCGAGGTGGTGATGGTGATGATGGTGATGATGGAGGTGAAGGGGATGAAGGGGGTGGTGCTCTAGAAGAGGAAGAGGGGTTGCCCTTCCTTTTCTTGTTCTTATCCTTATCCTTATCCTTATTCTTGTCCTTGTTCCTACCGGACACTCTTCTTACAAAATCCATAATCTGTCAGAAACCACGGTCTGTTCTTGGATTTCCACGGCCGTGGAACGTACAGTAACCGTGGTTCGTCTCGAAAATTCTCAAAACTCAGCAACAATTCACCAAACTCAGCAATCAATTAGTCCTAGACTAATTTCTTCCAATTCCAATCAGTTCTCCTACAAATTCTATCAAAAACAAAGCCGAATCGACAAAGAGAGAGAAAGAGCCAAAAACCTAGGTTTTCGGATTTTGTAATCCGAATTGTGGCTTCTCCGATGAATTGCCGCTCGAATTGTTGCTTGGATCTTGTTGGTGATCGGATTTGATTCAGTTTAGGTCAAAGAATCGTTAAAAACGATTAACGTATGAAGATTTGAGAGGAAGGGCGTGGAATCGGCGAAATAGGGCGTGGATGAGGTTTTTGTGTTGTGTTTTGTGAAGAAATGTGGTTTATATAGTGGCCGTAAAAATTTTTGAAAATCACGGTCTATCGGGGGGTTCCACGGCCGTGGAATTGTACGGAACCGTGGTTTTAGTGATTTTTCTCAGGCTTTTGAAAATTACGGTCACTGTAGCTGTCACGGCCGTGGTTTAGGCCGTGGAACTCTCTGTAATGCTCCAAAGTCCAAGTTTCATCACTTTTCTTCAAACTTTCTCTTCCCCTTTCCTTTTCCACTGTTCCTACATCCAAAAACACGAACATACCGGAAGGTATCGAAGGCAAAACAAAGCAAAAACGTCTAAACTAAACTAATCTATGAATCAAAAACAAAAACGACAATGCAATACCTTGGTGATAGCATGAATTATAGTCTACATTCTAAGGTTTGTTTGGACGTTTTATCTTTCATAATCTGCATGTCTGTGTGTACATTATGTGATTTTATTACCATTTCATCTACATTTGCGGGAATCGAGGTCTACACCTAGTTTTGCTGTAATTGCAGGTAAAATGGTACGTTTTGCATCAAAAAAGAGCAAAAGGAGTCATGAGTCATTTGGAGCTACATCCAGGGAGCATAGCCATGGATTAAAGATTTACTTTGGAGCAGACTCAAGAGATTTCACATTCTGTTGTGACTCACCTCGGTTGACCAGAAATTCACCTCGACCGAGGCGATCCAGAGACGCCGACTCGACCGAGGCGAACACCTAGGACGCGGCGAGAATATTTTATTCTTGGATGAGATCTTTTAAATTTGGAAAGTGATCTTATATTTTTGGGCTTGGTTCCTGGAAGGAAGGAGATATGCAGAATCATATATTTTACCTATTTTTATGGGAAAAGATCTTTCTAAGATATTTTATCTTCGGAGGGTTATTTTCCTATAAAAAGGGTCGGATTTCCCATAAATCTGGGATCCGCTATCAGCACAAGAGAGTCGCTTACGCAGCCGCAGCAGCATACTCCAATTGGAGAGATTCGAAGAACCTTTTTGAAGGTTGAAGGAAGATTGAAGTCTATAGCTTTTATAGCTTTTTGGAGGGTTTTGTAAGATTGTCTTTAATTCCCTCGCTTGTTGTCTTGTCTTGTTGGATTGCTATCCAAGGAACGCTTTTGTTGTGATATTTGATTCAGTTATTGAAGTCTTTTCCTTAAATTCTTCTTTGTTCAAATATTCACCTTCTTCCCATATATTTTAATACTTTCATAATGATGATGAGTGGCTAATTTCCCTGTGTGATTCTAGGGTGATTGGCTGAAGGTTGTGGGAAAAACAATGATAGAATAATCTTAGATTCCAGTAGGATCCTGAAAGTTCGAGTCTTTAACCTTAACCCTAAGCATCTCGTTCGGTCGATGAACATCTCGGCCGGGGTGGAATTCTCCTGACCGAGATGACTTATCCGATTCTAAACAGAAAGTTAAGTGTTAGAGTTTGCTAAATCCTATTCTTATTACACCTCTCTGGTTCAATGGAAGCTTAGGATGAGACTTACCCGGTAATTCCTTAGTTTGTGTACCAACGATCATAAGTGTAGGTAATAAAGGATTATCCTTTATTGGGGTTTGAGTGTGCTTCCATCCCATCTTTGTGAGTTAACCTGAGACTTACCCGGTAAAGGTTGATTCTATTCCCTTAGATGGTGTGTTAGTTTGAGGTTATAGTTCTTTATCATGATTCCTTGAGACTTACCCGGTAATAGGAGTTACGGATTAGGATTAGTGAGTAGTGAGACTTACCCGGTGATCTACTCCACTTTAGTAACACCTTCCCCATGCAAAAATCTCAGCTTTGTCCGCTTATCTTTAGATCTTGAGTTGGAACCACAACTAGATGCTTAAATCCCTAGAATTGCATGTTTGCTTTATTGACTTCTTATTCATCTTTGATTGTGTTAATTGCTCTTTGTGGTTAGTATTCACGAAGCTTACCGTTATTGACTTTGTTTCACCGAGTCCCTGTGATCGACCCTTGGAATTTCTTGCTTTTTACTTCGATTGACCCGTACACTGCGGGTTCGCATCCTTGTTTTAAGCTTAAGTCTAGGGTTATAAATTTAAAGCTTGCACACACCGTTTGGAGCGAACAAGTTTTTGTTTCACCGTTGCCGGGGACTTGGTCTAGACCGAGCCGGTACGGTTTGCTCTTGGGGCGTTTGCCCCCGTGTCATCTAACCACTCTACTTGAGTGACTTTTGCAGGTTCTTTCTTAGGTATATGCAGAGAACCCGCATTGGGAAGGAAATCGTTCCTTACGATCCCGAACCAGAAGAGACATACAAGCGACGCTTAAGAGAAGCGAAGATGGCCCAACAAGACGATCACGATCTTGCGGCCGAATTAAAAGAGATGCTAGAGCTGCTACGTCTCAACAAGGAAGAACTAAGGCAAGAGAAAGAAGAGAATCGCACCAGGACTGCAGCTATCGAAGCAGAAATAGCAGTCATCCGAAATCAGATTCTACAGCCACGAAGGGAAGACCCTCCTGTCGATCCTCGACCGATGCAGGATCCAGTAGTTGACCCTCGACCGAGGCCGGTTCCAGTACCAGACGCCCCGGCCGATGTACTTCCACCTCGGAGACCAGTCCGAGATGTTCTTCTTGCAGGAATCCCACAACTGAGGCGTCCAGGAGTGAACCTAGGAGATCCAGCGGACCATGACTACGAACTTCGACCGCAAGTTCTATCCATGATTCGCCAATGCCAATTCGGAGGGCTAGAGAAGGAGTCACCGCATCAACATCTTCAAAACTACGAGATCTTGATGGAAACCTTGCGACCTTCTAGAATTGAAAATAACAACTACAAGCTATGACCTTTTTACTTTTCTTTAAAAGATAGAGCTCTTACATGGTATCAATCTCTTTCTCCAGGAAAAATTAGCACATGGGAGGAGATGACTACGGAATTCTTGACCAAATTCTTCCCCCCTTCAAAGACCGCTGAAATGAGAGGGAAGATCAATGCTTTCATTATGAAGGACAAGGAGAGCTTGTCCAAATCTTGGGAGTGGTTCAAGGATATCCTTTTGGATTGCCCACATCATGGGATTCCAAAGATCGAGCTGTTGGAGATCTACTTCAAAGGGCTGGACGGAAGCACCCAGTTCAATCTCCGACTACTCTCCGCCGGTACCTTCATGGACATGGCGATTGATGAGGCTTGGGACTTCATTGAGAAGCAAGACTTGCACATGGAGAAATATACCCACCAAGGAGCTGAAGGTGGAGTTAAAAGAGTCAACTTTCAAGAGACTCAATCCAACAACAATCAACTCACGTCTTTGAAGAATGACGTGAAGCAATTGAAGGAACTCTTGATGGCTCAAACTAAGAAGGAAGAGCAAGGGCAAAGGAACAACAACAACAACGGGTACCGCAATAACAACAACGGTCCCCGAAACAACAACTACAACAACAACAACAATAGAGGGTCAAATAGCAACAGTTGGAGGACGAACAATCAAAGCAACCAGAATCCTGGTAACAATTATTCTAACTCCAACTCCAATAATTCCTCTAACCCTTTCCTCTCTTCCCCTTCTTCTTCTTCTACTCCATTAAAGAGCCAAGGGCAAGGATCAAGTTCGTCTCAACCGGAAAAGAAAGACGCAGTTCTGGAGGCTATCTTGATCAAGCTTAGCGCTATGGAGAATTCTATGACTTCATTTTCGAGGGCCCAAAAGTCCTTCAAACAACAACTTTCTAATAGGGCGAATGAAGCGCCAAGAGATCCAGGGAAGCTTCCAGCAAAGACGGAAAGCAACCCTAAGGGCCAGTGCATGGCCATAACGACGAGGAGTGGACTCAAAACTGCAGATCCAGTACCTCGCTCGACGCAGACCACCTCGGTCCAGATCCAGTCGAAGAACACCTCGACCGAGATGCCAACCGAGGCGGAGCAACAGAAAGCAGGAGGGACGACAGAAACTTATATTCCACCTCCTGCATACAAACCACCACTTCCATTCCCCCAGTCCAGGGCCAGAGCACATCTAGACAAGCACTTTGGTAAGTTCCTTGACTTGATGAACAAGCTACATATTAACATTCCTTTCCTTGATTCTATTTTAGGTATGCCCGCCTATGGGAAGTTCTTAAAAGAAAACTTATCAAGGAAGAGGAAGCTAGAAGATGTTGGTGAGGTTAGGATGACATCTAAATCTTCGGAGCTTATAAAGATCATGAAGGAGAAGATGCCACCTAAATTAAGAGATCCCGGCTCATTTTGCATCCCCATTCAAGTTGGGGATGTCACTTGTGAAGCCCTTTGTGATCTAGGAGCCAGCGTGAGCATCATCCCGCTGGAGCTATGCACGAAGATCGGACTTGGAGAGCCCAAGCCGGTCAGGATTCGACTTTATATGGCGGATCGCTCCATTACCCATCCCGTGGGCATCTTGGAGGACGTTCCGGTCAAGTTAGGTAACTTCTATCTACCTATAGATTTTGTTGTACTTGACATTCCCGCAGATTATCTTGTTCCTATTATTCTCGGGAAGCCATTTCTAGCAACTTCGGGTTGCAACGTGGATTGCAAGAACGCCAAGTTGAAATTCAACGTTGGTGGCGATGAGGTGGAGTTCGCACTACTTGCAGCCATGAAAGGAGAGCAGCTAACTGATGATATCTTCAACATCTACGATGAAGAAGAATCAAGAGAATTGGTGAGCTCTATCCTTATTAACGATCCACTCGAAAGAGTTATTAGCTTCAGTTTAATGGAGGAAGGTATAGATGCTTCTTGTGATGCAGATATACGGAGCTTAAAGGCACTGGAAGAGGATCCAGGAGCTAAAACTGAGAAGCTAGTCCAGGAGACAAAGATCTCCAGTTTCGGATCCAGCAGCAGTACCTCGACCGAAGCATTTTCTGGACTGAGCGAGGCGACCGAAGAACATCTCGGTCAACGCCTATGCGCCTCGACCGAGGTCGATGGCGAGACGATTCCAACTGAGACTTCCGAAAATCCAGTTTCTGACACCACTCTACTGGAAGGAGGAAGCAAGGGTCCCTCTCAGAAAGCACCCCCAGTCGTGGACCTTAAACAACTCCCTAATCACTTGAGGTACGTCTTTCTCGGACCGGATTCTACTTATCCCGTTATTGTTAGTGCTTCCCTTTCCGAGTCTGAATTGTCTAAGTTAATGCATGTCCTGAGAAAGCATCGAAAAGCTATAGGATATACCACGGACGATCTCATTGGCATTAAACCTTCTTTATGCATGCATAGAATTCTAATGGAAGATAATCATAAGACTTCACGGGAACCTCAAAGACGGTTAAATCCGATCATGAAAGAGGTTGTGAAGAAGGAAGTTCTTAAGTTGTTGGATGCAGGTATTATATATCCTATCTCGGACAGCAAGTGGGTTAGCCCGGTGAATGTCGTTCCGAAGAAAGGAGGGATGACCGTTGTGACGAATAAGAACAACGAGTTGATCCCAACGAGGACCGTTATGGGCTGGAGAGTCTGCCTCGATTATAGGAAGCTGAACACGGCGACTTGGAAGGATCATTTTCCGCTTCCCTTCATCGATCAAATGCTCAAACGGTTGGCCCAACATTCACACTTTTGCTACTTGGACGGCTATAGTGGATTCTTCTAGATTCCTATCCATCCGGATGATCAGGAGAAGACCACTTTTACTTGTCCTTGGGGGACGTTTGCCTATCGGAGGATGCCATTTGGATTGTGCAATGCACCCGCTACCTTCCAGCGATGCATGATGGCTATCTTTTCCGAGTACATAGAGGAGATCATGGAGGTATTCATGGATGATTTTTCTGTATATGGTTCCTCTTTTGATGATTGCCTATCTAACCTTTCTCTAGTGCTTAAAAGATGTGAAGACACTAACCTTGTTATGAATTGGGAGAAGTGTCATTTTATGGTTAATGAAGGCATTGTGCTAGGACACCTCGTTTCTAATCGAGGTATTGAGGTCGATCGAGCTAAGATCGAGACTATTGAGAAGCTCCCCCCTCCTTGTTCTGTTAAAGGTGTGAGGAGTTTTCTCGGGCATGCAGGTTTCTACAGGAGATTCATCAAGGACTTCTCTAAGATTTCTAAACCTCTAACTAACCTCTTGAATAAAGATGTTGTTTTTGAGTTTTCGGAGGAGTGTCTTGATGCTTTTTACAGGATTAAGGAAGCGTTGACCTCCGCTCCCATTATCCAACCTCCTGATTTGACCTTGCCCTTTGAGGTCATGTGTGACGCTAGTGATGTAGCCGTAGGAGCGGTTCTTGGACAGAAGAAGGATGGACGGACCACCGCCATTTATTATGCTAGCAAGACGCTAGATGAAGCACAACGCAACTACGCTACCACCGAGAAGGAGTTATTGGCGGTTGTATATGCTTTCGAGAAGTTTCGTTCCTATCTAGTGGGGGCAAAAGTCATTGTCTACACCGACCATGCAGCCATTCGTTACTTGTTGGCTAAGAAAGATGCCAAGCCGCGCCTTATTCGATGGATTCTCTTGCTTCAAGAGTTTGACCTAGAGATCCGCGATAAGAAGGGATCCGAGAACTCAGTTGCGGATCACCTCAGCCGGCTACCGGAATCTTCCCGCGAGACGGATGACCCACCCATAGACGATTCATTCCCCGATGAGCACTTACACTTGTTGGAGCGTTTGATGGATTTACTTACTTCACCCCACGATGGAGGTGAAGTATGGGGTGAGGGCACCTCCTACCTCATTTGAGACGCATCATGGTCCAGCTAGCGACCTTAAATCAAGCGCTTCTTGGGAGGCAACCCAAGGTATTGCTTTCTTCTCCCGTTTTCTAGTCTAGCTTAGATAGTTTTTGTTTTTGCTTTGCTTTGCTTTGTTTTTGGCGTTCTGGACAGACAACAGGGAATATCTAAGGAAGGAGCATAACTGGAAGGACAGAAGTTCGAGATTTTGAGAAGACAGAAGCATCTCGGTTACTATCAGAGCACCTCGACCGAGTTGATTCTTGAGCAACCGAGGCGATTAGGGTTTTTGCAGAACCACCTCGGTCCGTACCACCTCGGTCCGGTCGAGACCATCTCGACCGAGGTAATAGTAGATCCAGGAACAGTATAAAAAGGGGAAAAATTTATTTTTTCACTTTTTACCTTATCCAACTCGACCGCGGCGCCCTTCCCACCTCGCCTCCTCCGTTTTTGCTCATTTTCGAAGATTTCCGCTTCCAAACTGCGATTGAAGGGTAGAGGAACCTATTGCAACAACAAATCTGCAAAGAAATCGAACGAATCGACTGAAACGAGGTAAAACAAGTCGAAACCCTAACTCGTTCATTCGCTTCGATTTGGGCTTTGGTTGCCCTTGATTCTGCTGAGAAAAAGCTTAAGTACCCCATAGGAAGTAATTGTAGTGATTTTTGGCGGAAAAGAACTGAATTTCTGAGAATTGGAATCGCGACTGTTGCGCCTCGGTCCAGTCGAACTGCATCTCGACCGAGGTGATTTTTGAGGGTTGTCAGTGACCGAGGTGTTCTGACAGTGTTGAGAGAAAATGAGTTCCGATCATCGCCTAGCCCTCAAAGACAGATCCTCACCTTCCCCTTCTTCCTCTTCTTCCCGTCCTTACCGCCCGGTGATCCACGAGAGATGCCGGGTAGATTATGAGCGCATAGCTAGCCGTCCAGTTGTTGCACCACGTTTTCTGGACGTGTCAGCTTTCGATTGCCTAGGGTTAGATGGTGACCTTAGGAGGATGATCGTCACTGTTGGGCTGGATCAGTTTACTGAGATCCGAGCCCCAACCTATTTGGAGCCGACCTTAGAGTTTGTTAGCTCCTTCTCCTACCTCCCCACAAACTAGTCTGTGAAGTATCGGTTGATGAACCGGAACTTCATAGTTCCCCTGGAGGTTTGGAGAGAGAGTTTCGGCTTTTCTGAGCCCACCGCCAATGATTTCCCCTCCCGATCCGTAGCTAGGGAGTTCTGGGGGCAGATTGCCCATATTACCGAGCATGCGGACAGATGGCGCCCTGGAGATTCCAGGGAGAAGGTCATCTTCCACCCAACCTTCAGACTAGCCCATAGGATATTCAGCGAGACACTTCTGGCGCGTACTGAGACGCCCCAGAAGATCCGACAGGGCGAGCTCTTCAGCCTCTACTGTATGGTCACAGGGGGTTTCCCAGACTTTGGCTTGATCTTGGCAGAGGACCTGCACAGGATCAAGGCCAAGGCGAAGGGAGACATTTGCTGCGCAGGTCTAGTCACCCATATTGCTACCTATCACGGGATGGACCTCAGTGTTTGTACGATGGCGGCGGCTCCGAAGCCGCTTGGATTACAGGAGATGATCACGCGGAGGATTTTGGTTCCCCGTGGTTTGACCACTCCATATGTTGCTATGCCTTGGGAGCGGACTGCACCACAGGGGATCCGCTGGTCTGCACAGTTCACAGTTTTCGATCCACACTACTGGCATACAGCTTGGGCTCCACTGATGGAGGATCATAGAGAGGCAGCAGCCGCCCCAGCTGAGGATGAGGAGGAGGAGGACGACGATGACGAGGAGATGGTAGATGAGAGAGATGGTGGAGTCCCGATGTATACAGGGACGGATACTGCAGGTACGAGCGCACCGCCGATCATAGACTTGGATGATGAGGAGGATACTGAGCCTGCACCTGCTGCACCTCCCGCTAGATCTGCTAGGCGTCGGACACGCCGTCATAGAGATTTTGAGGTTCATCGCCGGATCGACGACCTGACAGATCAGATGATAGACTCTTATGCTGCACTTACTATGGACATGCATGAGAGATTTGCTGCCCAGGACCGACACATTGACCGCTGGACTCATCAGATGTTAGAGGAGCAACACTATCAGCGCAGGATGATGGAGCTACAGTTCCAGCAGACTATGGGCTATTTGTTCGACCCGACTCAGTATCCGTACGTACCACCACCACCACCGCCGGATCAGGATTACTGAGGAGCTGCAGGATTTTCTTTATTATATTTTTATGCAGTTCAGTTATATATCCGGTGAGTACTCTCATTTTTCAGACTTATATTGACCCACTGGGACAGTGTGTCCCAAGTATGGGGTGTTTGTACTTATTTGACTACTTGATGTATTTATTTGACTACTTTTGATGTATGACATTCTATCTTATCGGATAGTTTATTTATGCTTCACTTCTGCATTAATATGATTATCTGATATTACATGCATACCTACAGGTTATTTGATTGAGAAAAACGTCGAAACCGAAAAAAAATGGTTTTTAAAAAAAATTTTTTTTTTTTGACCTCGACCGAGTCAGTCTTGGCCAAACGAGGAGTTTCACCTCGGTTGAACCAAGAACACCTCGACCGAGGTGGGTTAACTGAGTGTTTTCGAAAACGATATTTGTGTTTCTTATCTGGATATGATCTCAGTGAAGATCTTGTTTACTGGCTGGTTTTAAATTCTTTATGTGTTTGAAAGGTTTTATAATATGTTTAAGTTGCTAAATTCTTTGTTTGAAATTATTGGCATGTTTAATACTTTGGTTTTATCCAAATTATATTGAATTTGAAGGTTGACACCGCAGGTTAAGTTCTCTCACTTTCTTCTTGGAAAGACCAAGGCAATTCATTCTTTTCTTCTTCTTCTTCTTGATCATGCTTAGCCCCTCATATACATTTTGCCTCCCTTTACCTATCCGGGAATTTGGAAGCAAGCGAAGTGGTGAAAGCAAGTGAAGTTAAAGTTGAGAAGTGGCTGAAAGTGAAAGTGTTAGAAAGCAATAATAGGTTTGGGGAAGTCAATCATGAAGATGAGTAACTAGGCACCATTCACATAGCCGGGTGTTTGTGTCTTGCCAAAGTCGGATTGAGCGATATTCCTAACTGGTCATGGTATGTGCATCAAGGGTTTGATGCATCTCAAGAAATTGATGATTGCTGATTTCATAGGCTTCGGTTATTGTGCACCTCTGTCCATGCATCCCAAAAAGTAAAGTAAAAAGAAAAAAAAAAGTGTGAAATAAGCAAAGCTTATTGGTGGAAGATGTTGCAAGTCGAAGTGAAAGTGAAGTTCATCCTTTTCCCGGATTCTAGCACCACATTACCTTACATACATCCCTACCCTACACGTTTCTTGACCTTTTCTTTTGGGAAGCCCTTGAGACCTTGAGCTTGTTGATTGACTTAGTGGTTTAAATTGGATTATACATGATTAATTTTGATAATTATGGTTTATTATGCATTCTATGGTTTTATGCAAAGATGAACAACTTTCCTATATTTATAAAATGTTTTGAGCATATTAAGTTTTTAAATTCCAGGAAGTACTCTCTTAGAGTGATCTATGATAGTTGCACACCATAAAATGTTTTTGAAAGACTTTTCATTGATTTTCTTGACTTATAATCCATTCTATCTTGTCTTCTATATGCGGAACTTGCTTGGGGACAAGCAAGGGCTAAGTATGGGGTATTTTGATAGCATGAATTATAGTCTACGTTCTAAGGTTTGTTTGGACGTTTTATCTTTCATAATCTGCATGTTTGTGTGTACATTATGTGATTTTATTACCATTTCATCTACCTTTGCGGGAATCGAGGTCTACACCTAGTTTTGCTGTAATTGCAGGTAAAATGGTACGTTTTGCATCAAAAAGGAGCAAAAGGAGTCATGAGTCATTTGGAGCTACATCCAGGGAGCATAGCCATGGATTAAAGATTTACTTTGGAGCAGATTCAAGATATTTCACATTCTGTTGTGACTCACCTCGGTTGACCAGAAATTCACCTCGACCGAGGCGATCCAGAGACGCCGACTCGACCAAGGTGAACACCTAGGACGCGGCGAGAATATTTTATTCTTGGATGAGATCTTTTAAATTTGGAAAGTGATCTTATATTTTTGGGATTAGTTCCTGGAAGGAAGGAGATATGCAGAATCATATATTTTACCTATTTTTATGGGAAAAGATCTTTCTAAGATATTTTATCTTTGGAGGGTTATTTTCCTATAAAAAGGGTCGGATTTCCCATAAATCTGGGATCCGCTATCAGCACAAGAGAGTCACTTACGCAGCCGCAGCAGCATACTCCAATTGGAGAGATTCGAAGAACCTTTTTGAAGGTTGAAGGAAGATTGAAGTCTATAGCTTTTATAGCTTTTTGGAGGGTTTTGTAAGATTGTCTTTAATTCCCTCGCTTGTTGGCTTGTCTTGTTGGATTGCTATCCAAGGAACGCTTTTGTTGTGATATTTGATTCAGTTATTGAAGTCTTTTCCTTAAATTCTTCTTTGTTCAAATATTCACCTTCTTCCCATATATTTTAATACTTTCATAATGATGATGAGTGGCTAATTTCCCTGTGTGATTCTAGGGTGATTGGCTGAAGGTTGTGCGAAAAACAATGATAGAATAATCTTAGATTCCAGTAGGATCCTGAAAGTTCGAGTCTTTAACCTTAACCCTAAGCATCTCGTTCGGTCGATGAACATCTCGGCCGGGGTGGAATTCTCCTGACCAAGATGACTTATCCGATTCTAAACAGAAAGTTAAGTGTTAGAGTTTGCTAAATCCTATTCTTATTACACCTCTCTGGTTCAATGCAAGCTTAGGATGAGACTTACCCGGTAATTCCTTAGTTTGTGTACCAACGATCATAAGTGTAGGTAATAAAGGATTATCCTTTATTGGGGTTTGAGTGTGCTTCCATCCCATCTTTGTGAGTTAACCTGAGACTTACCCGGTAAAGGTTGATTCTATTCCCTTAGATGGTGTGTTAGTTTGAGGTTATAGTTCTTTATCTTGATTCCTTGAGACTTACCCGGTAATAGGAGTTACGGTTTAGGATTAGTGAGTAGTGAGACTTACCCGGTGATCTACTCCACTTTAGTAACACCTTCCCCATGCAAAAATCTCAGCTTTGTCCGCTTATCTTTAGATCTTGAGTTGGAACCACAACTAGATGCTTAAATCCCTAGAATTGCATGTTTGCTTTATTGACTTCTTATTCATGTTTGATTGTGTTAATTGCTCTTTGTGGTTAGTATTCACGAAGCTTACCGTTATTGACTTTGTTTCACCGAGTCCCTGTGATCGACCCCTGGAATTTCTTGCTTTTTACTACGATTGACCCGTACACTGCGGGTTCGCATCCTTGTTTTAAGCTTAAGTCTAGGGTTATAAATTTAAAGCTTGCACACACCGTTTGGAGCGAACACTTGGGTTGCCTCCCAAGAAGCGCTTTGTTTAAGGTCCGTAGCTAGACCAAATTCGCACTTATTCGAGTGCGGTGGGCGCGAACTCTTCAGCTTAAAGTTCCAGAGTATACTTCTTGAGTCGTTGACCGTTCACCTTAAAGCTTCCGCCCGTTTCACCCCATACTTCAACTGCACCATGGGGAAAAATACGTTTGATTAGAAAAGGTCCGGTCCAACGAAATTTAAGCTTACCTAGAAAGAGACGAAGCCTTGAATTGAAGAGGAGAACTTGATCTCCTTCTTTGAAGTCCTTTGGAATGATATGCTTATCATGCCAACGCTTTGCTCTTTCTTTGTAGATCTTGGCGTTTTCGTAAGCGTTTAAGCGAAGTTCCTCAAGCTCATTTAGGTCCAAGAGACGCTTCTCTCCCGCTTTCTTCATGCTGAAGTTCAACCACTTGATTGCCCAAAACGCCTTGTGCTCCAACTCTACCGGTAAGTGACAAGACTTCCCATACACAAGGTTGTATGGTGTAGTTCCGATGGGAGTCTTGTATGCAGTCCGGTATGCCCACAATGCATCATATAGCTTCAAGGACCAGTCCTTCATTGTCCTTGAAACCGTCTTCTCTAGGATTCCTTTGATCTCCCGGTTTGAGATCTCAACTTGTCCACTAGTTTGTGGATGATAAGGGGTGGCGATCTTGTGAGTCACCCCATACTTAGCTAAGAGAGCTTCAAAGCGCCGGGCAATGAAGTGAGAGCCTCCATCACTAATGATGGTCCGTGGTGTCCCAAATCACGGGAAAATGGTCTTGTTAAAGAACTTAACCACTACCATGGCATCATTGGTGGGAGAGGCAATCACTTCAACCCATCTTGAAACATAATCAACCGCTAAAAGTATGTATTGGTTACCACAAGATGATGGGAAAGGTCCCATGAAGTCTACTCCCCAAACGTCAAAGATCTCCACCTCTTGGATGTTGTTGAGAGGCATCTCATTCCTCCTAGAGATATTTCCTGTTCTTTGACAAGCATCGCAGCAATGAACAAAGGTTTGCACATCTTTAAATAGAGTAGGCCAAAAGAATCCAGATTGCAATACCTTAGCGCTAGTCTTGTTCGAACTAGCATGTCCTCCACATGGTAGTGAATGACAATGGCGGATGACGCTTTGCATCTCATCTTCCGGCACACATCGCCGAATGATGCCATCCGGACCTCTCTTAAATAGGAGAGGTTCATTCCAAAAGTATTCCCGAACATCCTTAAAGAACTTCTTTCTTTGTGCGTAGGATAATCCGGGTGGTATCTCCTGACAAACCAAATAGTTAACAAAATCAGCAAACCATGGTTCGTTACCTTTGGAGATCACATCGATGCACTCCTCTATGATATGTAAATGTTCGTCCGGGAAGGAGTCATCTATAGGTAGATTGTCGTCCTCTAGATGTGCTAGACGACTCAAATGATCCGCAATAGAATTTTCCGAACACTTCTTGTCGCGGATCTCTAGATCGAATTCTTGTAGGAGAAGAATCCATCTAATTAGCCTTGGCTTCGCATCCTTCTTTGCAAGGAGGTACCGGATCGCAGCATGATCCGTGTATACAATCACCTTTGCACCTACAAGATAAGAGCGAAATTTGTTAATAGCATAAACAATGGCTAAAAATTCCTTTTCCGTAGTGGCGTAGTTTGAGCTGCGCTTCATCTAGCGTCTTGCTAGCATAGTAGATAGCGTGGGTTTGCCCTTCTTTCCTTTGTCCAAGAACAGCTCCTATAGCTACGTTACTAGCATCGCACATAACCTCAAAGGGAAGGCTCCAATCCGGAGGTTGGATAATAGGTGCTGAAATTAGAGCTTCCCGGATCATGTTAAACGCATCCAAGCATTCCTGCGAAAACTCAAAAACTGCATCCTTCATCAATAGATTAGTTAGCGGTTTTGATATTTTAGAGAAGTCTAATATGAAGCGTCTATAGAATCGAGCATGTCCTAGAAAACTTCTTATCCCTTTCACCGAAGTTGGGGGAGGAAGCTTTTCTATGGTCCCTATCTTAGCTCTATCTACCTCTATCCCTCTACTAGAGATTAAGTGTCCTAGTACAATTCCTTCCTTTACCATAAATTGACACTTCTCCCAATTAAGAACTAGGTTAGTGTCTTCACACCTTTGTAATACAAGAGCAAGGTTAGAAAGGCAATTGTGAAAAGAGGAACCGTATACGGAGAAGTCGTCCATGAAGACCTCCATGATTTCCTCTATGTATTCGGAGAAGATGGCCATGATGCACCTTTGAAAGGTGGTTGGGGCGTTGCAAAGCCCGAACGGCATCCTCCTATAGGCAAACGTACCCCACGGGCACGTGAATGTGGTCTTCTCTTGATCATCCGAGTGTATCGGAATCTGAAAGAAACCACTATAACCGTCAAGATAGCAAAAGTGCGAATGTTGTGCTAACCTTTCAAGCATTTGGTCGATGAATGGCAATGGGAAGTGATCCTTCCTTGTCGCATTTGGTCGTCTTCTAGATGTGTTAGACGACTTAAATGATCCGCAACAGAATTTTCCGAACCCTTCTTGTCGCAGATCTCTAGATCGAATTCTTGTAGGAGAAGAATCCATCTAATTAGCCCTGGCTTCGCATCCTTCTTTGCAAGGAGATACCGGATCGCAGCATGATCCGTGTACACAATCACCTTTGCACCTACAAGGTAAGAGCGAAATTTGTCAATTGCATAAACAATGGCTAAAAATTCCTTTTCCGTAGTGGCGTAGTTGAGCTGCGCTTCATCTAGCGTCTTGCTAGCGTAGTAGATAGCATGGGTTCGCCTTTCATTTCTTTGTCCAAGAACATCTCCTATAGCTATGTCACTTGCGTCACACATAACCTCATAGGGAAGATTCCAATCCGGAGGTTGGATAATAGGGGCTGAAATTAGAGCTTCCCGAATCATGTTAAACGCATCTAAGCATTCCTGCGAAAAATAAAAAACTGCATCCTTCATCAATAGATTAGTTAGCGGCTTTGATATTTTAGAGAAATCCTTTATGAAGCGCCTATAAAATCCAGCATGTCCTAGAAAACTTCTTATCCCTTTTACCGAAGTTGGGGGAGGAAGCTTTTCTATTGTCTCTATTTTAGCTTTATCCACTTCAATCCCTCTACTAGAGATTAAGTGTCCTAATACAATGCCTTCCTTCACCATGAATTGACACTTCTCCCAATTAAGAACTAGGTTAGTGTCTTCACACCTTTGTAACACAAGAGAAAGGTTAGAAAGACAATTGTGAAAAGCGGAACCATAAACGGAGAAGTCATCCATAAAAACCTCCATGATTTCCGCTATATATTCGGAGAAGATGGCCATCATGCACCTTTGAAAGGTGGCTGGGGCGTTGCAAAGCCCGAACGGCATCCTCCTATAGGCAAACGTACCCCACGGGCACGTGAATGTGGTCTTCTCTTGATCATCCGGGTGTATCGGAATCTGAAAGAAACCACTATAACCGTCAAGATAGCAAAAGTGTGAATGTTGCGCTAACCTTTCAAGCATTTGGTCGATGAAGGGTAGTGGGAAGTGATCCTTCCTCGTCGCGTTGTTTAGCTTGCGGTAGTCTATGCACATCCGCCATCCTGTTACGGTTCGGGTAGGAATGAGTTCGTTATTCTTGTTGGTGATGACCGTCATTCCTCCCTTTTTCGGAACTACTTGTACCGGACTCACCCACTTGCTATCGGAGATAGGGTAGATGATACCTGTATCAAGAAGTTTAAGAATTTCCTTCTTGACAACCTCCTTCATGGTCGGATTCAACCGCCTTTGAGGTTGTCGCGAAGTTCTAAAGTCCTCTTCAATTAAGATATTGTGCATGCATAGAGAAGGTTTAATTCCAACTAAATCCTCTATAGTATATCCTAAGGCTTTCCTATGTTTCCTAAGGACAACCATAAGCTTACTATGTTCATCTATGCTTAAATCGGAACTAACAATTACCGGATAGGTAGAATTAGGTCCAAAAAATGCGTACCTTAGATGTGTAGGAAGCGGCTTTAGTTCCATAGCTTTAGGAGTCTCCAATGGCTCTTGAGGAATATCCGATGGTTCCTGAGAAGTGTCTAAGGATGTAGAAGGTGTTAGGGAAGAATCAAGAGAAGTTGAGGAAGAGACACAATTGCCTTCGGAATCACCCAAAATTACGGCCTCTCTGCATCCTCCACGGCCGTGGTTTTGGGCATGGAAAGGGAATACAGTTGCTCTGTTCTCTCCACGACCCTGTAAGTCTCTGGAGTGAGCCACGCTTTTTTTGGTGAAATCCACGGCCGTGGAATATAGTGTATGACCGTGGATCCATACGTTCTCTGCCTCGTCGTGGAGTTTCTCAAACTCCTCTTCACACACTTCTTCTTGTGCTTCTAAGGCTTCAATTGCCTCATTGCACTCCTCTTCTTCCCCTATATCCATTAGACTCATAGTAATAACCTTTTGCAAAGGATCTTTGAGGAGAATAGCACTTACCTCCTCTCTAGACAACCCTTCTTCATCTTGGATATTGAATATATCCTCATCAAAGATTGGTTCCTTCACTAGAGTGGAATGAACGAACTCTACCTTCTCTTTTCCTATGTCAAAGGCGAGTCTAGCATTCTTGCAATCGACTATGCAGCCGGATGTTGCAAGAAACGGTCTTCCGAGAATGATCGGGACCGGACTATCTGCAGGAATGTCAAGCACAACAAAATCTATAGGAACATAGAATTTACCTAGCTTGACCGGGACGTCTTCCACAATACCGACGGGACGAGTTATGGATCAATCCGCCATGTACAACGTCATCTTCACCGGTTTAGGATCGCCTAAACCGATCTTCCTACATAATGCAAGTGGGATGATGCTCACACTTGCTCCTAAATCACACAATGCATCATATGTGACATCTCCCACTCATATGGGAATACAAAATGACCCCGGATCCTTTAGCTTTGGGGGCATCTTCTCTTTCATGGTCTTGATGAGATCCGAAGAATCCGAACTCATCTTAACCTCTCTAAAATCCTCTAACTTTCTCTTGTTATAGAGGATCTCCTTTAAGAACTTGCCATAAGCTGGCATACCTACAATAACATCAATGAAAGGTATATTAATATGCAATTTGCAAATGAGTTCTATAAACTTACCGAATTGTTTATCTAGACGCGCTCTTTCTCTAGATTGCGGGAACGGTAGGGGAGGTTTGTAAGCTGGAGGAGGAACATAGACATCTTCCTTCTCGTTCCCCTTTTCTTTCTCTTTCTCAACGGGGACTTCTACAAACTTGGGCTGCGGGTCGGTAATTGTCACCCCGCTCCTAGTTGTGATTGCCATCACCCTTCCCTTTTGGTTGTCCTCCGTTTTTCCTGGAAGTTTCCCTTGATTCCTAGGGACTTCCTCCGCATGACTGAACATTTGATTTTCTAAAACCTTTTGGGCTTTATCAACCTTAAAAATGTGATCATCAACCTTGATGATGCGAGTCTCCAGCCCTTGAAGCTTCCGCAAAATCGTTTCCAACATGGGATCGGGCTTCTCTTTCCCCGAAGTGCTTCCACCATTAGATGTTTGCCCCTGGCTTTTCAAAGGAGTGGAAGAAGAGGAAGGTGGAGTTAGTGAATTTCCTGAATTGGAAGGATAAGAATTACCGGAATGTTGTTGATTGGAGCGTCAATTTTTGTTGTTTGAACCCCTATTGTTGTTCCAATTGTTGTTCCGGTTGTTGTTGTTGTTGTTCCAATTATTCCGGTTGTTATTCCGGTTGTTGTTGTTGTTGTTGCGGTTTGTATTCTCACCACCGTTGTGGTTATCGTTGTTGCCTAAATAACCCACATCTTTTCCTTGTTGCTTTGGAAAGTTGGTCTTGATAGCTTCTTTCAACTCTTTAATCTCGTTGTTGAGAGAAAAGATTTGAGTTTGAGCTTCATGTGTGAGCTTTGCTCCTTGCTCCACACGATTCCCCTCTACTTTCCGGTGAGAATACTTCTCTATAACTCGCGCTTGCTTCTCAATGAAGTCCCAAGCGTCATCTTCCCTCATGTCCATGAATGTACCACATGAGAGGGATTGGAGCTTGAATTATGTCTCCACATCCAGCCCCTTATAGTATATCTCCAATAGTGCAAGCTTGGATATGCCATGATGAGGGCAATCCAATAGCAAATCCTGAAATCTTTCCCAAGATTGAAACAAACTTTCGTTAGATCTCATAGAAAATGCATTAATCTTACCTCTTTTCTCCGTCGTTTTAGATGGAGGAAAGAACTTAGTGAGGAACTCCGCAGAAAGATCCTCCCATGTCTCAAGCTTTCCACTTGGAAGAGCTTGATACCAAGACAATGCTTTCCCCTTCAAGGAGAAGAAGAAAGGCTTGAGTTTGTAGCTGTTGGTAGTTGCGTTCTTCGGCTTCATTGTCTCCATCATAATCTCAAAATTTTGTAGATGTTGATGTGGAGATTCAGCGCTTGTTCCACCAAATTGGTTTTGGCGGACAATAATAATAACTTGAGGGTTGAAGCTTAACCCTTGTGCATCATCAGCATCAAAGTTCACACCTAAACGGCGTGGTTGCTGCGTTGGATCCATCCTTTGGCCAAGAGTTCTTAGCTCCTCTTATACACGTTCGACCCTCGCATTCCTAGGTGGAACACGGCGATTTGCAGCTGGCCGTGGAAAGAATGGATTCACATTGATCGTTGGATCAATTTCCTCTAGTGGTGACATGGAGGAGTCGCTATCCTCATTGGATGAGTTGGCTCTAACCGATCTTCCTGGTCTCCTCCTTTTCTTTTTCTCCTTGATGTTGTTTATTTCCAACCTCATTTGGAACATCTTGTCCGATAGATCATCAACCTTTGTTTGATGACGATCCATCTCTTCCCTACGAGTCTTCTCACTCCATTGGAGTTGAGCTTCTTTTTCCGCTAACTCCGATTGGAGGTCACGTTCTCTTTCTTCAGCCATTTTTCTTTCCTTAAGCTTCCTCCTCAAAGTCCTCTCAAGCTCTTGATCAAGAGGTAAGAGGTCTTCGGTATTCCTAGACATGCGCATACACTCGAAAAGATATCAAATAACAAGGGAGAAGCTCCCAAGCTTGACAACCGATAACCGAATTCGGCCTAAACCAAATCCCCGGCAACGGCGCCAAAAAACTTGTTCTTTGGCGAAACTCTGTCCGTTGCCGGAACAAGAACTTCGTATGTACCTAAGAACACAAACCTGCAAGAACACTCAAAAGAGATATCAAATTACAAGGGAGAAGCTCCCAAGCTTGACAACTGATAACCGAATTCGGCCTAAACCAAATCCCCGGCAACGGCGCCAAAAACTTGTTCGCCACTTAGCGTGCGTGCAAATAAGTCTTAAAATTATAAAACCGGAAATCAAGCAAGCGAACCCGCAGTGTACGGATCGACGTAGTTAAGCAAGAATTTCAGAGTATCGAACACAGGGATTTGGGGGGTTAAATCCACTTATAGATTATCAAACAAGTAAATGTATGAAGCATTTCAAATTATTGGGAAAACAACAATCCTAAAGATCCAGGAGTCCAGCTGTGGCAATCGATTCAAGATATACTAAAGATATAAAGACAGAGTTGAGGTATGCAAAGGTATACGAATGTAAGGTAGCTGTACGGTGAAGTTCCAAAACCTTATATGACCTACCTAAAGACAATCTCTATAAAGGTTATTGAGGCTTCAATGTAGAAAGGTTCTAAAGGTAAGAATTAATGTCAAAAACCCAAACTTGTAATCCAAGGATCAAGACTAACTAAACCGATTAAGGTTGTGACACTCAGAATCGAGGTAGAGGTTGTTGAGGCTTCACTACCACCTAGAATTGGCAAGCCAAGACTAAGTTAAAGCAAATCTTTAACTTTGGATTAAAGTAAAAGCAAGGTTCGTAACTTGACACAAAATTACGGGTAGTTCTTGAGTTCCACGGCCGTGGAAGCTCAAGAACAGACCGTGGATTAGGTTCGTCGGCGATTCTCTCTAACTCTCAGGGTCCAATCAAATTACGATCGATCTATCATTTTCTAAGCCACAACTATCAACCCTTCACCTTAGAATTGCTAAAGGGTTTTAGCCAACAACAGTCATTATGATATCAAATTCAAGATTTAAAAGATTGAAAGATGACAACTTCCGAAAACCTTGAATATATCTCAATTCAATCTCAAATCCACAAATCAAGAACAATGGCGTAAATAGATTCAGAATAACACAATCAATCACAATCTTAGATAAGAACGAAGAACGGGATGTCAATCCGTCTTCTAATCAAACCTAAGAATAAAGCGTAACCTCCTTACGAACAATCTTCCAAATCTTCAACTCTTCGTAATTCTCCCAACGGAAGTCTAAGCGAAGGCGTAAAACTAGGGTAAGCGGAGGTAAGCCTAAGCAAAGGTAAGCCTAAGCAGAGGTGACGGAATCTCCTTCCTTCCGTCCTTATATAGGCCCAAATAAAATGCGTCTTCGGCCCATGTGCGTAGAAGATCGTGGCTTAAAATATTGCGTAAAAGATCGTCAGAATCACGGTTATCCAAGATTCCACGCCCGTGGTTTAGAGCGTGGTTTAGAGCGTGGAAACTCATCACGGTTTGTCACAACTCTCCACGGCCGTGTAAGTTGCTGGAATGATCCACGCTTGTCTTGCCAGAGTTCCACGGCCGTGGAATAGAACGTGGAACCTAGTACGGCCGTATTTTAGAGCGTGGAATAGAGGTAGCTCGTAATTCTCCTTAGTCTCGTGCTATTCTTCAAGTTAGAACCTTCCTTAGCTCCTAGTGATGTCCTCAATCCTTGGACATGCTCAATCTAACTCCATTCTCTCTCAATCCGTTCGGAATTAGCTCTTAATTGCCTACAATCAACACAAAGCTTATGTAGACCTCTATATCGACAAAATAGATAAACTAACTCACAAATGCTTCAATGCTTTATCAATGAATACCAAAGTAGATGAAATACACTTAGAAAACGTGCCTAAAATATCACAATATTTCATGCTAACAGAGGCAAATCATGTCGATCGAGATGAGTTTAGGGCCATCCGAGGTGAACACAACAGCACCATACCTCGGTTCATACCTCGACCGAAATGCCCTTGGGCCAACCAGAGCACCCAAAATGCAAGAAGAAGGTCCAGTTGTTGTTGATGAAGCTTCAAGGTACCTTAGGGAGTCTTCAATGGCTTTAGAGTCATCTAATGTTGAGCTATATGGAGCACATCCCATTGAGATAGGTCCTCCTAATCTTGATCTTAAACCTCTCCCTTCTCATCTAAAGTATGCATTTCTTGGTTCAAATTATACATATCCGGTGATTGTGAATGCATCTTTGAATGACGATTAGCTTGAGCAGCTTTTGACTGAATTGAAATTGCATAGGAAAGCTATAGGTTACACCATAGATGACTTAGTTGGCATTAAACCAACATTCTGCATGCATAAAATCTTAATGGAAGACAATCATATGCCATCTATTGAACCTCAAAGGAGATTGAACCCAATAATGAAACAAGTGGTTAAGAAAGAGATCTTGAAATTGGTTGATGCGGGAATCATCTTTCTAAATTTCGGATAGTAAGTGAGTTACTCCCGTGTATCTACTGCCTAAAAAGGGTGGTATGACCGTAGTAACTAATGAGAACAATAAACTTATCCCGACTAGGACGGTTACGGGTTAGAGGATGTGTATTGAATATAGAAAGTTTAATGTGGCCTCTAGGAAAGATCATTTCCCTCTCTCCTTTATTGACCAAATGCTAGAGAGGTTAGCTCAACATTCTCATTTTTGTTATCTTGATGGTTATAGTGGGTTTTTCCAAATTCCGATTCACCCGGCTGACCCAGAAAAAATTACATTTACATGTCCATGGGGAACATTTGCATATAGGAGGATGCCATTTGGGTTGTGTAATGCACCCTCCACCTTTCAAAGGTGTATGATGGCTATTTTTTCTTAATATATTGAGAATATCATGGAAGTGTTTATGGATGATTTCTCGGTATATGGATCTTCACTGATGATTGTCCTGCTAATCTATCTTTGGTGTTGAAAAGATGTGACGAGACTAACCTTCTTTTGAATCGGGAGAAATGCCTTTTCATGGTTAGAGAAGGTATATTGTTGGGACATTTGGTTTCCCATAGAGGAATTGAGGGTGATAGAGCCAAAATTGAGAGAATAGAAAAGTTGCCACCACCTACTAATGAAGGATGTTGAGTTTGTGTTTTCAAAGGATTTCCTTGAAGGTTTTTATAGGTTGAAGAACGCTTTTATCACCGCCAGGATTATGCAACCTCCGGATTGGAGTTTACCATTTGAGGTGATGTGTGATGAACGTGATATGGCCGTTTTGGACCGTGCTTGGACAAAGGAAAGATGGACTGACACATGCCATCTACTATGCTAGCAAGATGGTAGACGAGGCCCAACTAAACTATTCTACCACCGAGAAGGAGTTGCTAGTGGTTGTGTACGCTTTTGAGAAGTTTGGTCATACCTAATAGGAGCAAAGTTGATTGTGTACACTGATCATGTTGCGACCCGTTATTTACTTGCAAAGAAGGATTCCAAGCCTCGATTAATCCGGTGGATCCTTCTTCTCCAAGAATTCGATTTGGAGAGAGATAAGAAGGGGTCCAAAAACTGCGTAGCGAACCACCTTAGTAGACTATCTCCCTTGGAGATTGAGAGAGACGAGATCCCGATTGATGACTCATGTTACGCTAAGATTGTGACACGCAAAAGTCTTAAATTTATAACTCGATATATTTTTCCTAACTCCTAGTGAACCCACAGTGTATGGGTCATTTTGTACTAAGGATAGTATTTCGAGGTCGAACACAAAGACTAAGGTGAAATTGAATCAATAGTGACTAAGGATAGTGTTGATCTAGGCTAAGAAAGAATGAAGGAAACAAAGAAAGGAAAATAACAATATTTATGGGTTTGGTTTTGTGTGGTGATCAATCAAGGTTCACAATGATATAAGATGGCAAAACAAACTAAGGAATCAAGCCAAAGCACAAATAAATGAGGCAAACACGAAATATGTGATCAAAGAGAGAAAAACGGATTCTAGGGGTTGGGAATTCCGATTATGGCATTGGACTCAAGCTTCTAATCAACCTTGGATAAAATATGGTATGTTGGGAAGGAATGTTTCTCAAGTGGGGTCAATTACCGGGTAGGTCTCATGATCAACTAATCCCGCACCTAAGGTCCTATCACCGGGTAAGTCTCTATTAGCCTAAGGTAGGGATATCTACACAAACCGGATGGTTATCTAGGGATCTAACCTCTCCTTACCGGGTAAGTCTCGGGAAGGCAAGTCCTAGCACACTCAGTCCAATGGCGGCTTGTGAGGCTCAACACTACCTAGAGTTCGTCATCTTCGGTATCTAAGAGCAAGAATCACCGGGTAGGTCTCTTCTAACACTTAGTTGCTAACACTAGGTCACCCTAGGATAGATTAAGCTCAACAAACACTAGGATTTCAACAATCTAACATCCTAGCTCTTAGGTTCATCAAAACAAGCAAGTCAGTCAAAATCACGGGCAGTTCATCCCTTTCCACCGCTGTAGACTGGTAAGATCAGACCGTGGTTTGCAACAGTAGTTAGGTTCGGGCAAAAAATTCATCCAAAGGTACATCTAAGTCCATTCTATCATAGTCCAAGCCATAACCGTCTTTCCCTTACCCTAGAATCGCATCTATTTAGCCAACAACATGCATCTTAACAATCAAATTCAACAAGCATACATTCATGACTTCCATAACAAGGAAATGGAATAAAAGAAAGATGAACACAAATAGAACAAGAAAACAAGCTGAATAATTGGTAAGAAAGACTTACAACCCTTCAAGAGAAGGTTCAATCCGTTCCTTACAAAACCTTGCAAATGTCTTCAACCAAAGTTGCTCAAAATCACTCTAGAAACTATGAAAACTCTAAAATGGTGTACAGTCTTCTTCTCTTCCCCAAAATTGAGAGTGTTTCTTCTCCTATAAGAGTAGCTCCAATTCAATCTTCCAATGAGAGAATATGTGTGAGAGTTTGGGAGAGAATGGAGTGATGGGGTCTGCCCTTAACAGCCTGCAGGACCACCTTTTATTCTCCACAAATTGCAAGAGTCGGCCATGGAGATCGTGGGACAGCTGTCACAGCTGTGCAGGGAAAACCACGGCCTATTTCCATGCCCGTGGAAGTCCCAATGACCGTGTTTTTGGTGATGCAGCTTTGTTTGGATCATCAAGCCACAATTTGGTGCAAGGCATGCACCAACAAGGTCCCATGTGTCCTCCTTGGCTCCTACCTTTCTTCCCAATGAGTCCGAAGGTGTGTCATCTCGAGGAATGTTCGCCACTTAGCGTGCGTGCAAATAAGTCTTAAATTTATAAAACTAGAAATCAAGCAAGCGAACCCGCAGTGTACGGATCGATATAGTTAAGCAAGAATTCCATAGTATCGAACACAGGGATTTGGGGGGTTAAATCCAATTATAGAATTGTCAAGCGAGTAAATGTATGAGCTTTGTAAATTATTGGGAAAACAACAATCCTAAAGATCCAGGAATCCAGCTGTGGCAATCGATTCAAGATATACTAAAGATATAAGGACAGAGTTGAGGTATGCAAAGATATACGAATGTAAAGCAATGTACGGTGAAGTTCCAAGACCTTATATGACTCACCTAAAAGACACTCTCTATAAAGGTTGTTGAGGCTTCAGTATAAAAATGTTCTAAAGGTATGAATTAATGTCAAATACCCTAACTTGTAATCCAAGGATCAAGACTAACTAAACCGATTTAGGTTGTAACACTCAAAATCGAGGTAGAGGTTGTTGAGGCTTCACTACCACCTAGAAAAGGCAAGCCAAGACTAAGTTAAAGCAAATCTTTAACTTTGGATTAAAGTAAAAGCAAGGTTCGTGACTGACACAAAATTACGGGTAGTTCTTGAGTTCCACGGCCGTGGAAGCTCAAGAACAGACCGTGGTTTAGGGTCGTCGGCGAGATCTCTTTAACTCTCAGGGTCCAATCAAATCACGATCGATCTATCATCATCTAAGCCACAACTATCAACCCTTCACCTTAGAACTGCTAAAGGGTTTTAGCCAATAACAGTCATATTGATATCAAATTCAAGATTTAAAAGAATGAAAGATGAAAACCTTCGAAAACCTTGAATAAATCTCAAATCAATCTCAAATCCACAAACAAGAACAATGATGTAAGTAGATTCAGAATAACACAAACAATCACAATCCTTGATAAGAACGAAGAACGGGATGTCAATCCATCTTCAAATCAAACCTCAGGACAAAGCGTAATCTCCGTACGAACAATCTTCCAAATCTTCACTCTTTTCGTAAGCTTTTCCGTCAATTCGGAAATCTCAATAGGGCTAAGCGCAGTCTCTAAGCGGAGGTGTAAGTGAGGGTGACGGAATCTCTTTCCTTCCGTCCTTATATAGGCCCAAATAAAATGTGTCTTCTGCCCATGTGCATAGAAGATTGTGGCTCAAAATATTGCGTAAAAGATCGTCAAGATCACGGTCGTGAAAGGGTTCCACGCCCGTAATTTAGAGCGTTGAGTTGGATCACGGTTCCTCAAATCCTCCACGGCCGTGTAAGTTGCTGGAATGCACCACGCTTGTGTTACCAAAGTTCCACGGCCGTGGTTTAGAGCGTGGATCTTAGTACGGCCGTATTTTAGGGCGTGGAACACAAGTAGCTCGTAATTCTCCTTTGTTTTGCGTCATTCTTCATCCTAGCATCTTCCTTAGCTCCTTTGTAGTGTCCTCAATCCTTGGGCATGCTCAATTCATCTCCATTCTCCTTCAATCTGTTCGGTTTTAGCTCGTAATTACCTACAATCAACACAAAGCTTATGTAGACCTCTATATCGACAAAATAGATAAACTAACTCACAATTGCTTCAATGCTTTATCAATGAACACCAATATAGATGAAATACACTTAGAAAACGTGCCTAAAATATCACAATATTTCATGCTAACAAGGAACGATCCTCGAATGTATCGATTAAGCTCCTAAAGCTCCCAAAATACCTACAAAACATGCAAAAGTCCGTGTAGACATCTATCTCGACAAATATACAAGAATTGAATGCAAACGTCATGAACTAGTGCTAAACCATGCATGAATGAGCGGAAAAACTATCTAAATGAGTGCTTAAACCTACATCATAAATCGTGTTATCAAAAATACCCCATACTTAAGGTTTGCTCGTCCCCGAGCAAAGTCCGACTATAGGCTAAGAGATGATGAATGGAAGAAAAACTGAAAATATTTTTGGGATTGTGCTTCTAATATTGGATCACCTTCATAGTCATGTTTCATGGCAAATGGACAAGCAATCATGCATCAAATGAATGAAGGCACGGAAAGAAAATTATACTTAACTAGAAAGCATGCATGAAAGGTAAATATGAAGAAACCAAGATGATCATGAGTATATCCAATCTAGATAACTAAGTCGCACACACATGCAAAAAGGTCACAAGGACTTAGGAAAGAAGAGGCTAAGAAACGTTGTGATTGGGTGGGGATTTTTTTTTTCTAGGTCATGTGATGCTAATCCGGGAATGGAACTAACTCCACAATTTCGTTTTTGCTCAATTTCCCACAAGTGTATATTTTCTCCTTCTTTTCTTTCTTTTCTTTTTCTTTCACTTATTTTTGAAACAATGGCATTGGTGTACAAAAGCCGAAACCTTGGTGATTAGCGGGCCTCGGGCTTTTTTATTTTCGGACCCCTTCTTATCCCGGATTTCCAAATCAAACTCTTGAAGAACAAGGATCCACCGAATCAAACGAGGCTTGGCATCCTTCTTTGTAAGGAGATAACGGATCGCAACATGATCCGTATACACAATGACCTTTGCTCCAACAAGATACGAGCGTAAATTCTCAAATGCATACATAAACCGCTAGCAACTCTTTCTCGGTGGTAGCATAATTGAGTTTGGCATCATCTAGCGTCTTGCTAGCAAAATAAATGGCATGTGTACGCCCATCTTTCCTTTGTCCCAAAACAGCCCCAACGGCAACATCGCTCGCGTCACACATGATCTCAAACGGCAAATTCCAATCCGGAGGTTGCATGATGGGTGCGGAGATCAAAGCATTCTTCAACCTACAAAAAGCCTCAAGGCAATCCTTGGAGAAAACAAACTCAACATCTTTCATTAGTAGGTTAGTAAGAGGCTTAGAAATCTTAGAGAAATCTTTAATGAATCTCTGGTAAAAACCGGCATGCCCTAGAAAACTCCTTACCCCCTTCACCGAGGTAGGTGGTGGCAACTTCTCTATCGTCTCTATCTTAGCCCTATCAACCTCAATGCCTCGGTTGGACACCAAGTGTCCCAACACAATGCCTTCACTTACCACGAAGTGGAATTTTTCCCAATTTAAGACAAGATTTGTCTCCTCACATCTTTTTAGCACCAAGGACAAGTTAGCTAAACAGTCATCAAATGAAGATCCATAAACAGAGAAACCATCCATAAACACATCCATGATGTTTTCAATATACTCAGAAAAGATAGCCATCATACACCTTTGAAAGGTGGCTGGTGCATTACACAACCCAAATGGCATTCTCCTATATGCAAATGTACACCAAGGACAAGTGAATGTAGTTTTCTCTTGGTCATCGGGGTGGATAGGGATTTGGAAGAGTCCACTATAACCATCTAAGTAGCAAAAGTGAGAATGTTGAGCTAATCTCTCTAGTATTTGGTCAATAAAGGGAAGATGGAAGTGATCTTTCCTAGAGGCCACATTTAGTTTCCTGTAGTCTATACACATCCTCCACCCCGTAACCGTTCTAGTTGGGATTAATTCATTATTCTCATTAGTCACTACGGTCATCCCACCCTTCTTAGGAACCACATGCACGGGACTAACCCATTTACTATCCGAAATTGGGAAAATGATTCCCGCATCTAGCAATTTAAGGATCTCTTTCTTTACTACCTCTTTCATGATGGGGTTTAGTCTTCTTTGAGGTTCAATTGAAGGTTTATGATTATCTTCCATCAAGATCTTATGCATGCACAAAGAAGGTTTAATGCCAACTAAATCATCAATGGTATAGCCAATAGCCTTCCTATGCAATCTCAATTCATGCAACAATCTATTCAACTCACCATCATTCAAGCATGCATTAACAATCACCGGATATGTAGAATTATCACCAAGAAAAGCATACTTAAGATGAGAGGGGAGGGGTTTAAGTTCAAGTTTAGGAGGAACTTTATCAGTTGGAGACGCTCCATACAATGTTGGTTGAGATGAATCCAAAGCCATAGAAGACTCCCCAAAGCTCCTTGAAGCATGATCAACAACCAATCCAGTTTCTGGAGAAACCACGGGCAAAATCACGGGCTCTGGCACAACCACGGCCGTGGAACTTGCAAACCTAGCCTTTTTGAGCACTCCAGAGAGTTCCACGGGACATTCCACGGGCGTGGTTTCCCCTACCTGGCTGTGATTTCTATAGGAATTCAGCACACATTCGTGCGCTTCAAATTCAGCTCTTGTCTCCTTATCCAATGCTTCCAAAGCCTTGATTTCTTCATTGCAGGCCTCCTCAACTCCTTCCTCCATCAAACTTAAGCTAAGAACCATCTCCAAGGGGTCTTTGATCAAGATTGAGCTCACAACGTCTCTAGACTCCTCTTGCTCGACAATGTTGAACACATCTTCACCAAGGGCTGGCCCCTTCATCATTGTGGATAGTTTGAACTTAATATTATCTTCTCCAATGTTGAAGGAGAGAATTCCATTTTTACAATCCACCAAGCATCCGGACGTGGCTAAGAACGGCCTTCCCAAAATGATAGGAACCGGGTAGTCCGCCGGGATGTCCAAAATAACTTAGTCTATGGGCACATAGAACTTCCCGAGCTGCACCGGTATGTCTTCTAAGATTCCTACGGGGTGAGTGATTGAACGGTCCGCCACGTAAAGGGTCATCTTGACCGGCTTTGGCTCTCCTAGCCCAACCTTGTTACAAAGTGCAAGCGGTATGATGCTTACACTTGCCCCAAGATCACATAGGGTTTCATACTTCACTTCTCCCACTCCAATTGGCACACAAAAGGATCCCGGATCTCTTAGCCTAGGAGGCATCTTCTCCTTCATGGTTTGGATCAATTCCGAGGACCTCTTCGTCATCCTCACTTCTCCATACTCCTCCAACTTCCTCTTGTTGGAGAGTATTTCTTTCAAAAACTTGCCATCTGCCGGCATACCTAGAATAGCATCCATGAACGGATTGTTAATATGCAATTTAGACATAAGTTCAAGGAAATTACCGAAGTGTTTGTCCAAGCGAGCTCTTGCTCGTGATTGTGGGAATGGTTGTGGCGGCTTGTATGGAGGTCGTGCCACATATGTTGGCTCATCATCCTTGCTCTTGCCTCCATCTTCTTGCAAGGTCTCTTTCTCTACCACTACTTGCTTCCCTTTGTCATTTCACATAGCTAAGGGGTCCTTCATGCTCAGCCCACTCCTTGTAGTGATGGCCAACACTTGGCCTCTTGGGTTATCTTCGGTTCTTCCGGGAAGCTTTCCCGGATCTCTGTGAGCTTCACCCGCCTTTTGGAAAACTTGTGCTTCCAACACCTTTTGAGCTTTAGAAATGGAAGTCACCGTGCTCTCAAGACCACTCAACCTCCCAAGCATTTGCTCAAACATCATCTCGGTTCTATCCTTTGGAGGTTGAGTAAATCCGGGTGGAGGTTCTTTTGAAGCCTTTGGTGGTGGGGCAGCGCTTGTGGAAGCGGGAGGGTTCAAGGCTCCATCCGGGTTAGAATAGGAAAACCCGGGATGGTTGTGGTTAGGCCGATAATTGTTGAATTGTCGGTTGTTGTTGAAGTTCCTTGGGCCTTGATAGTTGTTGTAGTTTCCCCTTCCCATAAAGCTCACATCTTTCTCCTTGGAAGACAAGTTTGCTTGCACTTGCACTTGAGGGCTTGCTTGACTCTTCAATGTTGTATCACACAACTCCCTCAAAGACTTAAGCTCATTGTTGATTGCATCAAGCTTGAAATTACTCATGGTGACTTCACTCACCTCATATGCTCCCGCTTTCCTCCCATCACTCTTCCTATGGGAGTACTTTTCAATCACCAAAGCTTGTTTCTCTACAAACTCCCAAGCTTCATCCACATTCTTTTCAATGAAAGTCCCACCAGAAAGAGATTGAAGCTTGAATTGGCTATCTTCATCAAGTCCCTTGAAGTAGATCTCCAAAAGCTCTATTTTCGCTATACCATGGTGTGGACCATCTAGGAGAAGGTCTTTGAACCTCTCCCAAGACTTGAATAGGCTTTCTCTATCCTTCATCACGAAGGCACTTATCTTCCCTCTTAGCTCGATAGTCTTGGAAGGTGGGAAGAACTTAGTCAAGAACTCGGTTGTCATTTCCTTCCAAGTAATCACACGCCCTAGTGGAATCGATTGGTACCAAGCCAAGGCTTTATCCTTAAGTGAGAAGGAAAAAGCCCTAAGCTTAAGGTTGTTGTTCTCCAACCTAGGCGGTGTTAGAGTCTCCATCAATATCTCGTAGTTCATCAAATGTTGATGAGGGGACTCTCCTTCCATCCCTCCAAATTGATTATGCCAGATAATTTGTAGAACTTGAGGGCGGAGCTCATAATCATGGGCTGCAGGATCTCCTAAGTTTACACCCGGTCAGTGTACTCTTTGTTCCGGATCCATACGTTGCCCGAACGTTTGTGGCTCCTCAATCATTATCGGCTCAAACCGAATATTAACCGCCGGCTGCGGTTGTGGTGGTGGTGGAGGAGGTTGTTGACGATTAAGCTCTCTTTGCACAAGAGCTTGCCTAATCTCTTCAATCTCCCTCCTAGTTGCTTCTTGCCTCTCATTGGCAAGTCACATTTCATTCTCCAAGAGCTCATCTCTTAACCTAATTTGCTCTAAAGCCTCATCCAACTCAGCTTGAAGATCTCTTGCGGCCATCTCCTTCTTCTTCTTAATGCTCTTAGATCTAGCTTTAAGGGTTTTCTCCGGTTCGGGATCGAATGGAGCTAAATCCTTGCCACGAGATCTTCGCATGCACCTAAAGAATGAGAGATGTCCTGAAAATGCAAAGACACAAACCAAACAAGATCAAAAGCAACAAGAAAGACCTACACTATAAACAATCACAAAAAGTCTCAATCTAGACCTATTCCCCGGCAACGGCGCCAAAAACTTGTTACGCTAAGATTGTGACACGCAAAAGTCTTAAATTTATAACTCGATATATTCTTCCTCACTCCTAGCGAACCCACAGTGTATGGGTCGTTTTCTAGTAAGGATAGTATTCCGAGGTCGAACACAAAGACTAAGGTGAAATTGAATCAATAGTGACTAAGGATAGTGTTGATCTAGGCTAAGAAAGAATGAAAGAAACAAAAAAAGGAAAATAACAATGTATTTGGGTTTGGTTTTGTATGGTGATCAATCAAGGATCACAATGATATAAGATGGCAAAACAAACTAAGGAATCAAGCCAAAGCACAAATAAACGAGGCAAACACGAAATATGTGATCAAAGAGAGAAAAACGGATTCTAGGGGTTGGGAATTCCGATTATGGCATTGGACTCAAGCTTCTAATCAACCTTGGATAAACTATGGTATGTTGGGAAGGAATGTTTCTCAAGTGGGGTCAATTACCGGGTAGGTCTCATGATCCACTAATCCCGCACCTAAGGTCCTATCACCGGGTAAGTCTCTAGGAGCCTAAGGTAGGGATATCTACACAAACCGGATGGTTATCTAGGGATCTAACCTCTCCTTACCGGGTAAGTCTCGGGAAGGCAAGTCCTAAACACCTATCTTAGCACACTCAGTCCAATGGCGGCTTGTGAGGCTCAGCACTACCTAGAGTTCGTCATCTTCGGTATCTAAGAGCAAGAATCACCGGGTAGGTCTCTTCTAACACTTAGTTGCTAACACTAGGTCACCCTAGGATAGATTTAGCTCAACAAACACTAGGATTTCAACAATCTAACATCCTAGCTCTTAGGTTCATCAAAACAAGCAAGTCAGTCAAAATCACGGGCAGTTCATCCCTTTCCACCGCTGTAGACTGGTAAGATCAGACCGTGGTTTGCAACAGTAGTTAGGTTCGGGCAAAAAATTCATCCAAAGGTACATCTAAGTCCATTCTATCATAGTCCAAGCCATAACCGTCTTTCCCTTACCCTAGAATCGCATCTATTTAGCCAACAACATGCATCTTAACAATCAAATTCAACAAACATACATTCATGACTTCCATAACAAGGAAATGGAATGAAAGAAAGATGAACACAAACAGAACAAGAAAACAAGCTGAATAATTGTTAAGAAAGACTTACAACCCTTCAAAAGAAGGTTCAATCCGTTCCTTACAAAACCTTGCAAATGTCTTCAACCAAAGTTTCTCAAAATCACTCTAGAAACTATGAAAACTCTAAAATGGTGTGTTCTTTTTTCTTCCCCAAAATTGAGAGTGTTTCTTCTCCTCTAAGAGTAGCTCCAATCCAATCTTCCAATGAGAGAATATGTGTGAGAGTGTGGTAGAGAATGGAGTGATGGGATCTGCCCTCAACAGCCTGCAGGACCACCTTTTATTCTCCACAAATTGCAAGAGTCGGCCATGGAGATCGTGGGACAGCTGTCACAGCTGTGCAGGGAAAACCACGGCCTATTTCCACGCCCGTGGAAGTCCCAGTGGCCGTGGTTTTGGTGATGCAGCTTTCTTTGGATCATCAAGCCACAATTTGGTGCAAGGCATGCACCAACAAGGTCCCATTTGTCCTCCTTGGCTCCTACCTTGCTTCCCAATGAGTCTGAAGGTGTGTCATCTCGAGGAACGATCCTCGAAAGTATCGATTAAGCTCCTAAAGCTCCCAAAATACCTACAAAACATGCAAAAGTCCGTGTAGACGTCTATCTCGACAAATATACAAGAATTTAATGCAAACGTCATGAACTAGTGCTAAACCATGCATGAATGAGCGGAAAAACTATCTAAATGAGTGCTTAAACCTACGTCATAAATCGTGTTATCAAAAATACCCCATACTTAAGGTTTGCTCGTCCCCGAGCAAAGTCCGACTATAGGCTAAGAGATGACATGATTTATGAAAGCAAGAAAAACTGAAAATATTTTTGGGATTGTGCTTCGAATATTGGATCACTTTCATAGTCACGTTTCATGGCAAATGGACAAGCAATCATGCATCAAATGAATGAAGGCACGGAAAGACAATTATACTTAACTAGAAAGCATGCATGAAAGGTAAAGATGAAGAAACCAAGATGATCATGAGTATATCCAATCTAGATCACTAAGTCGCACACACATGCAAATAGGTCACAAGGACATAGGAAAGAAGAGGCTAAGAAACGTTGTGATTGGGTGGGGATTTTTTTTTTCTAGGTCATGTGATGCTAATCCGGGAATGGAACTAACTCCCCAATTTCATTTTTGCTCAATTTCCCACAAGTGTATATTTTCTCCTTCTTTTCATTCTTTTCTTTTTCTTTCACTTATTTTTGAGACAATGGTATTGGTGTACAAAAACCGAAACCTTGGTGATTAGCGGGCCTCGGGCTTTTTTATTTTTCGAGGTGCTCCGCACCGGGGACACATACCCAAACTCGTTAAGACTATCGGTTTATTTGACTTTGGCAAGGCACAAACACCCGATTATGTGAATGGTGCCGAGTTACTCGTCATTTAAACCAACGTCCCCAAACCTATATTTTTGTCTACACTTTGACAACAATTTTCAGCATTTCATTCACAACATTCATTCATCAACAACTTCACCCCACACTTGCTTTTCACACACATCAATACACTTGCAGGCTCCTATTCCCGGATGGGTCAAAAGAGGTCAAATTTTTCATTAATTGAGGTGGTCAAGCAACATGATCAAGATGAGAAGTAGAGGAAAATGAATTGCCTTAGTCATTCCTAAATGATGTGCAAGAACTAGCATGCAATTTCGACTTTCAATCCTCAATCCAATCAAGGCAAACATCATGATCACAATTCATACATGGGATTCAAGATAAGTACTTCAAGTCCACATATGCATGCATCCATTCAACACACAAGGCCATCCATAGCCAACTCACAAGACAATCTCATCATAAGGGTCATACCCAAGCTTAGAAGCACTAAAATTTTTAAAATTTTCTGATTTTTTTGAATTTTTCAAAATATCTATGTACAATGCAAAACATGTGACAATATTAAACTATCCTAGATGCCAATCATGCAAGTGATCATGAAAACCCCACCCCATACTTAGAAACACATTGTCCCCAATGTGTAAATGAAGTAAAGAAGAGTGAAAGAGGGTCCTCACAATGTAAAATGGTTTGCTTTGGCATTTCGGTTCACTCAAGTGGATTGATGGCGGATGATCCTATCAACGATGGTAGAGAGCTCAAGGTGTTCTTTATGGCGTCGGGACCCGCGCTAGGCAGCGCTATCCGTCCAAGTTCCGCGTCCGCTCCACCCATAATTGATGAGGAGCTCATCATCATTATCCACATGCCATGCAAGGCTTCCATGCTACTTAAGCTCTAGCACACCAACTCCAAACACACAAAAACACACAAAAACAGAAAAATGAAAGCAAAAACGACAACGAAAAGGGAAAAATGTCTACCAATGGGTTGCCTCCCACCAAGCGCTTCTTTAAGGTCATTAGCTTGACCAAACTCGGGGGCGTCTCATTCGAGGTGAAGTGGGGAAATCATGTCCACCGGAGCTCCCGGGATATACTTCATCAACCGGTGCCCATTCACCTTAAAGTCTCCACAATGCTCCCCTCCTATCTCAACCGCTCCATGGGGAAAGATCTTCTTCACCACATAAGGACCCGTCCATCTTGACTTTAGCTTTCCGGGGAAGAGCCGTAGCCTCGAGTTGAAGAGAAGGACAAGGTCGCCTTCACTCAACTCCTTTGGGATGCGACGCTTGTCATGCCAACGTTTGGTCATTTCCTTGTAAATCCTGGCGTTTTCATAGGCATCCAACCGGATCTCCTCAAGAGCGTTCATATCTAGCAATCTCTTCTTACCGGCCTCTTTGAGGTTAAAATTTAGCCACCTAATGGCCCAATATGCTCTATGCTCCATCTCCATCGGAAGGTGGCAAGACTTGCCATAAACTAGCTTGTAGGGAGTGGTGCCAATTGGTGTCTTGAAAGCGGTTCTATAAGCCCACAAAGCATCATCGAGCTTCATAGCCCAATCCTTTCTTGTCCTAGAAACCGTCTTCTCAAGGATCCCTTTTATCTCTCGGTTGGAGATCTCCACTTGACCACTTGTTTGGGGATGGTAAGGTGTTGCCACCTTATGAGTCACCCCATAATTAGCCAAAAGTGTCCCAAAGTTCCTATTGGTGAAGTGCTTTCCTCCATCACTTATGATCACCCTTGGTGTCCCAAACCTAGGAAAAATTACTCGGTTGAAGAACCGCACCACAACCTTGCCATCATTTGTGGGAGAAGTGATTGCCTCCACCCATCTCGACACATAGTCCACCGCTAATAGGATGTAGAGGTTGCCACATGAAGAAGGGAATGGTCCCATGAAGTCCACACCCCACACATCAAATATCTCCACTTCTTGTATGTTGTTCAAGGGCATCTAATTCCTCCTTGAGATGTTGCCCGTCCTTTGGCAAGCATCACATGCTACCACAAAATTCTGCACATCCTTGAATAAACTTGGCCAATAAAACCCGGATTGCAACACCTTTGCACATGTCTTGTGTGAGCTCTCATGCCCTCCACATGGCAAGTAATGACAATGGCGGATCACACTCTCCACCTCATCCTCCGGTATGCATCTCCTAAAGACTCCATCCGGCCCTCTCTTGAACAAAAGCGGTTCACTCCAATAGTAATGTCTCACATCTTTGAAGAACTTCTTCCTTTGGGAATAGGATAAACCGGGTGGCACCTCCTCACACACAAGGTAGTTCACAATGTCGGCATACCATGGATCATTTCCCTTGGACACTTGAAGCAAGCACTCCCCCACAATTTGCAGTTGCTCATCCCGGAAGGAATCATCAATCAGGATGTCATCTTTCTTAATCTCCAACGGTGGGAGTCTACTAAGGTGGTCCGCCGCTGAATTTTCGGACCCCTTCTTATCCCGGATTTCCAAATCAAACTCTTGAAGAAGAAGGATCCACCGAATCAAACGAGGCTTGGCATCCTTCTTAGTAAGGAGATAACGGATCGCAGCATGATCCGTATACACAATGACCTTCGGTCTAACAAGATACGAGCGGAACTTCTCAAATGCATACACAACCGCTAGCAACTCTTTCTCGGTGGTAGCATAATTGAGTTGGGCATCATCTAGCGTCTTGCTAGCATAATAAATGGCATGTGTACGCCCATCTTTCCTTTGTCCCAAAACAGCCCAATGGCTACATCGCTCGCGTCACACATGATCTCAAACGGGAAACTCCAATCCGGAGGTTGCATGATGGGTGCGGAGATCAAAGCATTCTTCAACCTACAAAAAGCCTCAAGGCAATCCTTGGATAAAACAAACTCAACATCTTTCATTAGTAGGTTAGTAAGAGGCTTAGAAATCTTAGAGAAATCTTTAATGAATCTCTTGTAAAAACCGGCATGCCCTAGAAAACTCCTTACCCCCTTCACCGAGGTAGGTGGTGGTAACTTCTCTATCGTCTCTATCTTAGCCCTATCAACCTCAATGCCTCTGTTGGACACCAAGTGTCCCAACACAATGCCTTCACTTACCATGAAGTGGCATTTTTCCCAATTTAAGACAAGATTTGTCTCCTCACATCTTTTTAGCACCAAGGACAAGTTAGCTAAACAGTCATCAAATGAAGATCCATAAACAGAGAAATCATCCATAAACACTTCCATGATGTTTTCAATATACTCAGAAAAGATAGCCATCATACACCTTTGAAAGGTGGCTGGTGCATTACACAACCCAAATGGCATTCTCCTATATGCAAAGGTACACCAAGGACAAGTGAATGTAGTTTTCTCTTGGTCATCGGGGTGGATAGGGATTTGGAAGAGTCCACTATAACCATCTAAGTAGCAAAAGTGAGAATGTTGAGCTAATCTCTCTAGTATTTGGTCAATAAAGGGAAGAAGGAAGTGATCTTTCCTAGAGGCCACATTTAGTTTCCTGTAGTCTATACACATCGTCCACCCTGTAACCGTTCTAGTTGGGATTAATTCATTATTCTCATTAGTCACTACGGTCATCCCACCCTTCTTAGGAACCACATGCACGGGACTAACCCATTTACTATCCGAAATTGGGAAAATGATTCCCGCATCTAGCAATTTAAGGATCTCTTTCTTTACTACCTCTTTCATGACGGGGTTTAGTCTTCTTTGAGGTTCAATTGAAAGTTTATGATTATCTTCCATCAAGATCTTATGCATGCACAAAGAAGGTTTAATGCCAACTAAATCATCAAGGATCACAATGATATAAGATGGCAAAGAAAGGAAAATAACAATGTTTTTGGATTTGGTTTTGTTTTGTGATCAATCAAGGATCACAATGATATAAGATGGCAACACAAACTAAGGAATCAAGCCAAAGCACAAATAAACGAGGCAAACACGAAATATGTGATCAAAGAGAGAAAAACGGATTCTAGGGGTTGGCAATTCCGATTATGGCATTGGACTCAAGCTTCTAATCAACCTTGGATAAACTATAGTATGTTGGGAAGGAATGTTTCTCAAGTGGGGTCAATTACCGGGTAGGTCTCATGATCCACTAATCCCGCACCTAAGGTCCTATCACCGGGTAAATCTCTAGGAGCCTAAGGTAGGGATATCTACACAAACCGGATTGTTATCGAGGGATCTAACCTCTCCTTACCGGGTAAGTCTTGGGAAGGCAAGTCCTAAACACCTATCCTAGCACACTCAGTCAAATGGCGGCTTGTGAGGCTCACCACTACCTAGAGTTTGTCATCTTCGGTATCTAAGAGAAAGAATCACCGAGTAGGTCTCTTCTAACACTTAGTTGCTAACACTAGGTCACCCTAGGGTAGATTTAGCTCAACAAACACTAGGATTTCAACAATCTAACATCCAAGCTCTTAGGTTCATCAAAACAAGCAAGTCAGTCAAAATCACGGGCAGTTCATCCCTTTCCACGGCCGTGGACTGGTAAGATTAGACAGTGGTTTGCAATAGTAACTAGGTTCGAGCAAACAATTCATCCAAAGGTACATCTAAGTCCATTCTATCATAGTCCAAGCCATAACCGTCTTTCCGTCACCCTAGAATCGCATCTATTTAGCCAACAACATGCATCTTAACAATCAAACTCAACAAGCATACATTCATGACTTCCATAACAAGGAAATGGAATGAAAGAAAGATGAACACAAATAGAACAAGAAAACAAGCTGAATAATTGTTAAGAAAGACTTACAACCCTTCAAAAGAAGGTTCAATCCGTTCCTTACAAAACCTTGCAACTGTCTTCAACCAAAGTTGCTCAAAATCACTCTAGAAACTATGAAAACTCTAAAATGGTGTGTTCTTCTTTTCTTCCCCAAAATTAAGAGTGTTTGTTCTCCACTAAGAGTAGCTCCAATCCAATCTTCCAATGAGAGAATATGTGTGAGATTGTGGGAGATAATGGAGTGATGGGGTCTGCCCTCAACAGCCTGCAGGACCACCTTTTATTCTCCACAAATTGCAAGAGTCGACCATGGAGATCGTGGGACAGCTGTCACAGCTGTGCAAGGAAAACCACGGCCTATTTCCACACCCATGGAAGTCCCAGTGGCCGTTGTTTTGGTGATGCAGCTTTCTTTGGATCATCAAACCACAATTTGGTGCAAGGCATGCACCAACAAGGTCCCATGTGTCCTCCTTGGCACCTGGCTTGCTTCCCAATGAGTCCGAAGGTGTGTCATCTCGAGGAACGATCCTCGAATGTATCGATTAAGCTCCTAAAGCTCCCAAAATACCGACAAAACATGCAAAAGTCCGTGTAGACGTCTATCTCGACAAATATACAAGAATTGAATGCAAACGTCATGAACTAGTGCTAAACCATGCATGAATGAGCAGAAAAACTATCTAAATGAGTGCTTAAACCTACGTCATCAATCGTGTTATCAACTCATTCCGGGATGAGCAATTGAAAGTGGTGGAGGATTGTCTACTTCATGTATCTAGAGGAAGAGAGCCATGGCTCGTGGGCATCATGAATTACTTGGTTTACAAAGAAGTGCCTCCGGATTTGTCCTATGTCCAAATAAAGAAGTTTTTCAAGGACGCGTGACACTACTTTTGGAGTGAACCTCTCTTTTTCACGAGAGGGCCGGATGGAGTATTTCGAAGATGTATTCAGGAGGATGAGATGGAGAGCATGATCCGGCATTGCCACTCTCTACCATGTAGAGGACACACACGATCACATGAGACTTGTGCCAAGGTATTGCAATCCAGGTTGTATTGGCCTAATTTGTTTCATGATGTGCAGAATTTTGTTATGGCATGTGACGATTGTCAAAGGACGGGCAACATTTCAAGGAGAAACGAGATGTCATTGAACAATATTCAATAGGTGGAGATATTTGACGTTTTGGGTGTGGACTTCATAGGTCCATTCCCCTCCTCATATGGAAACCTCTGAGTGGAAGCAATTGCACTCCCACGAATGACGCCAAGGTAGTGGTGCGGTTCTTCAACCGAGTGATCTTCCCGAGATTTGGAACACCAAGAGCAATTATAAGTGAACGAAGGAAGAACTTCACCGCTAGATACTTTGGAGCTTTTGTTGGCCAAGTATGGGGGTTCACAAGGTTGCAACACCTTCTCACCCCCAAACAAGTGGCAAGTTGTGATCTCCAACCGGGAGATCAAGGGAATTTTAGAGAAGACGGTGTCAAGGGGTAGAAAGGATTGAGCCATGAGGCTTGATGATGCCTTGTGGACATATAGAACTACCTTCAAGATACTAATTGGAACAACCCCCTACATGTTGGTTTATGGCAAGTCTTGCCATCTCCCTATTGAAGTCGAGCATAGAGCGTTGTGGGCTATAAAATGGTTGAACTTTTATATTAAAGAGGCCGGTGAGAAGAGGTTGCTAGATATTAATGCACTTTAGGAGCTCAGACTTGATTCTTACGGGAATGCCCGGATCTACAAAGCGAGAACCAAGCGTTGGCATAACAAGCGCCTCATACCGAAGGAGTTGAACGAAGGAGACTTGGTCCTTCTCTTCAACTCAAGGTTGCGTCTCTTCTCCGGAAAGCTCAAGTCAAGATGGACTGGCCCATATGTGGTGAGGAAGGTCTCTCCTCATGGAGCAGTTTAGATTGGAGGAGAGCATTGTGGCAACTTTAAGGTGAATGGGCACCGGTTCAAGAAGTACATCCGGGAAGCCCCGGTTGATGTGTTTGCCTTGATTGACCTTGAGTAGACGCTCCGGAATTTGGTCTAGCTAAAGACCTTAAAGAATTGTTTGGTGGGAGGCAACCCATTGGTAGACATCTTTCCCTTTTCGTTTTGCATTTTGTTTTCGTTTTTGCTTTTGTGTGTGTGTTTTCTTTTGTCTTTGATGATAGGTTGTAGGAGCTGTGATGAGTGTTGATGTTGTTGGAGGCCATTGTGAACCTTATGATTTCATTGGAGTGAAGTGCAAGATCCGAGCACAAAGTCAAAGGAAGTGCTGAAGGTGTAAGGGCCTTAGTCTTTGGAGCCTAGATGAGCAAGTGTGTGCCTAGCCTTGACCTGTCAGCCGCCCCAGAGCACCACATGGGCCGCCCCTGCGCCACAGAGGAGCCGCCCCTGCGGTTTTGTGCGGCTGCAACCACCTTTGTTGACTTTTGATCTTGCTTTTGGGGAAACTTCGTATATAAGCCTCCTCAATCCTCTGATGAAGGGTTTCTTCACTCCTTTGCAACTCCTTCATCATCTTACGTTCTTCTTCTCCTTCATCTTCTTATCTTTGCTTCTTCTTGATCTTGTGAGAGAGTTTTGAGAGTTTTGAGTGTGGCTTTGGCTTTGGATGACCTTGTTGATGTTGTTGTGTGTTGTTGTTGATGTATTGAAGTGGGGAAGGGTGTGGATACTCCATAGTTGCAGCCTAAGGTGGAGTGGTAAGTCCTTTCTCTTCTTCTCTCTTCTTTCCTTCTCATTGCTTCTTTCTTCTTCTTTCTAGCCTAGGATCACAAGTTGGACTTGTGATTTGATCGTATAGGGATGTTGTGATGATCATATGTGTGTATTTTATGCATATGTGTTGTTGTGATGTGTTGAAGTCGTGAAGAGAATCGAGAAAGGAGTCGAGGAGAAGTCGGAACCAACTCTCTGCACAGTTGGCCGCCCCTGCGCCTGACTTGAGCCACACCTGCACCTGGTGTGGAATCGCCCTTGCGCCTCTCATGAGCCGCCCCTGCGCCTCACTGGACTGGCTGGTGTGTTCTTGCTTCTGTCGGTGCATACCTTGTTGGTATGTCATCCTTCCTTCCTTTCCTTTGGCCTTGGCTAAGTTAATAGCTAGGTTAGGATGTTTAGGATGAGTTGTATGTTAGAGATAGGCCTTATGCACTTGTCTTGATGTTGAGAACATACCATAGGCATATGTGAGCTTGTGTTGATCTTTAGGTTGTAGGTTTGTTCTGGTTGAGGAGACGAGTCTCCTAACCCTTTTCAGGTTGTGATGGTGTGTGCCTTGCTCTTTGTTCGCTCCAAACGGTGTGTGCAAGCTTTAAATTTATAACCCTAGACTTAAACTTAAAACAAGGATGCGAACCCGCAGTGTACGGGTCAATCGTAGTAAAAGCAAGAAAATTCCAGGGGTCGATCACAGGGACTTAGTGAAACAAAGTCAACACGGTTTGCTACGTTAATTCTAACCACAAGAGCGATTAACACAATCAAAGATGAATAAGATGTCAAATAAAGCAAACATGCAATTCTAGGGATTAAAGCATCTAGTTGTGGTTCCAACTCAAGATCTATAGATAAGCGGACAAAGCTGAGATTTTTGCGTGGGGAAGGTGTTTCTAAAGTGGAGTAGATCACCGGGTAAGTCTCACTACACACTAATCCTAAACCGTAACTCCTATTACCGGGTAAGTCTCAAGGAATCAAGATAAAGAACTATAACCTCAAACTAACACACCATCTAAGGGAATAGAATCAACCTTTACCGGGTAAGTCTCAGGCTAACTCACAAAGATGGGATGGAAGCACACTCAAACCCCAATAAAGGATAAACCTTTATTACCTACACTTATGATCGTTGGTACACAAACTAAGGAATTACCGGGTAAGTCTCATCCTAAGCTTGCATTAAACCAGGAAGGTGTAATAAGAATAGGATTTGGCAAACTCTAACACTTAACTTTCTGTTTAGGTCGGATAAGTCACCTCGGTCAGAAGAATTCCACCCCGGCCGAGATGTTCATCAACCGAACGAGATGCTTAGGGTTAAGGTTAAAGACTCGAACTTTCAGGATCCTACTGGAATCTAAGACTATTCTATCATTGTTTTTCCCACAACCTTCAGCCAATCACCCTAGAATCACACAAGGAAATTAGCCACTCATCATCATTATGAAAGTATTAAATATATGGGAAGAAGGTGGATATTTGAACAAAGAAGAATTTAATGAAAAGACTTCAATAACTGAATCAAATATCACAAACAAAGCGTTCCTTGGATAGCAATCCAACAAGACAAGACAATCAATGAGGGAATTGAAGACAATCTTACAAAACCCTTCAAAAGCTATAAAAAGCTATGATCTTCAACTTCCTTCAACCTTCAAAAAGGTTCTTCAACAACTCCCAAATTGGAGTATGCTACTGCTGCTGCGTCGTATGCGGGCTATGCGAGATTTGTATGCTGTAAGCGGGATGTTGGATTTGTGGAAATCCAACCCTTTTTATAGGAAAAATAAACCTCCAAAGATAATAAATCTTAAGAAGATATTATCCCATAAATATAGGTAAAATATATATTCTGCATATCTCCTTCCTTCCAGAAGCTCAACCCAAAAATATAAGATCACCTTCCAAAATTAAAAGATCTCTTCCAAGAATAAAATATTCTCGCCGCGTCCTAGGTATTCGCCTCGGTCGAGTCGGCGTCTCTGGATCGCCTCGGTCGAGGTGAACCTCTGGTCAACCGAGGTGATCATAATGTGGAATCTCTCGAATTTGCTCCAAAGTAAATCTCCAATCCATGGCTGTGCTTCCTGGATGTAGCTCCAAATGACTCTTGACTCCTTTTGCTCTTTTTTGATGCAAAACGTACCATATTACCTGCAATTACAACGAAACTAGGTGTAGACCTCGATTCTCGCAAAGGTAGATGAAATGGTAGTAAAATCACATAATGTACATACAAACATGCAGAATATGAAAGATAAAACGTCCAAACAAACCCCAAAATATAGACTATAATTCATGCTATCAAAATACCCCATACTTAGCCCTTGCTTGTCCCCAAGCAAGTTCCTCATATAAAAGACAAGATAGAATGGATTATAAGTCAAGAAAATCAATGAAAAGCCTTTCAAAAAATATTTTATGGTGTGCAACTATCATAGATCACTCTAAGAGAATACTTCCTGGAATTAAAAACTTAATATGCTCAAAACATTTTATAAATATAAGAAAGTTGTTCATCTTTGCATAAAATCATAGAATGCATAATAAATCATAATTATAAAAATTAATCATGTATAATCAAATTTAAACCGCTAAGTCAATCAACAAGCTCAAGGTCTCAAGGGCTTCCCAAAAGAAAAGGTCAAGAAACGTGTAGGGTAGGGATGTATGTAAGGTAATGTGGTGCTAGAATCCGGGAAAAGGATGAACTTCACTTCCACTTTGACTTGCAACACCTTCCACCAATAAGCTTCGCTTATTTCACACTTTTTCTTTTCCCTTTTTTTTTTTTACTTTACTTTTTGGGATGCATGGGCAGAGGTGCACAATAACCGAAGCCTAGGAAATCTGCAATCATCAATTTCTCGAGATGCATCAAACCCTTGATGCACATACCATGACCCGATAGGAATATCGCTCAATCCGATTTTGGCAAGACACAAACACCCGGCTATGTGAATGGTGCCGAGTTACTCATCTTCATGATTGACTTCCCCAAACCTAAAATTACTTTCTAACACTTCCACTTCCAGCCACCTTCAACTTTAACTTGCTTTCACCACTTCGCTTGCTTCCAAATTCCCGGATAGGTAAAGGGAGGCAAAATGTATATGAGGGGCTAAGCATGATCAAGAAGAAGAAGAAGAAGAGAATGAATTGCCTTGGTCTTTCCAAGAAGAATGTGAGAGAACTTAACCTGCGGTGTCAACCTTCAAATTCAACATAATTTGGATAAAAACAAGGTATTAAACATGCTAATAATTTCAAACAAAGCATTTAGCAACTTAAACATATTATAAAACCTTTCAAACACACAAAGAATTTAAAACCAGTAAGTAAACAAAATCTTCACTGAGATCATATCCAGATAAGTAACACAAAAATCGTTTTCGAAAACTTTCTGTTACGCCACCTCGGTCGAGATGTTCTTGGTTCAACCGAGGTGAAACACCTCGTTTCGCCAGAACTGTCCCGGTCGAGGTCAAAAAATTTTTTTTAAATACCAATTTTTTTTTCTTTTCGGTTCGGTTTTGACGTTTTTCTCAATCAAATAATCTGTAGGTATGCATGTAATATCAGATAATCATATAAAGGCAAGTGAAGCATAAATATGAAAATATCCGACGAATATAATACATCAAAAGGTATCGAATACATCAAGTAGTCACGTAGTCAAATAAGTACATCAAATACCCCATACTTGAGACACACTGTCCCAGTGGGTATAATAAAAGTCTAAATGAAAGAGGACTCACCGGATAAAGAGCCGAACTGCATAAAAATATAATAAATAAAACCCTGCAGCTCCTCAGTAGTCTCGATCCGGTGGTGGTGGTGGAATGTAGGGGAACTGAGTAGGATCATAGGGATAGCCCATGACATGCTGGAACTGTAGCTGAGCCATCATGTGCTGATGATGCTGCCGCTCCTGCATCTCCCGGATATCCAATGAAAGTGCAGCATAAGTGTCGATAACCTGATCCGTCAGGTCATCGATCCGTCGGTGTGCTGCTCTGTCCCTAACTCTCTGTCTCCTGCGCCTAGCGGGCCTGACTAGAGAAGTCTCAGCTGGCGCCGGCTCAGTGTCCTCCTCATCCTCATCTAAATCAATAATGGGAGGCGCGCTCGTCCCAGCAGTATCTGTCCCTGTGTCCATCGGGACGCCGCCTCCTCTCTCATCAACAGTCTCGTCATCGTCGTCCTCATCAGCCTCCTCAGCCTCCTCTGCAGCTGCAGCAGCGGCAGCTGCTCCCTCTCTGTGATCCTCCATAAGCGGAGCCCATGATGTCTGCCAGAAATGTGGCTCGGCGACAGAGAACTGTGCAGACCATCTGATGCCCTGAGGTGCAGTCCGCTCCCATGGCATGGCGACGTATGGAGTGGTCAACCCACGGGGAACTAGAATCCTCCGCGTGATCATCTCCTGCAGACCCAACGGCTTCGGAGCCGCCGCCAATGTGCACACGCTGAGGTCCATCCCATGGTAAGTGGCGATGTGGGTGACCAGACCTCCACAGCAAATATCCCCCTTCCCTTTGGCCTTGATCTTGTGCAGATCCTCTGCCAAGAGCAAGCCAAAGTCCGGGAAGCCGCCCGTAACCATGCAGTAAAGCGAAAAGATCTCCCCCTGTCTGATCTTCTGGGGCGTCTCAGTACGCGCCAGAAGCATCTCACTGAAGATCCGGTGGGCAAGTCTGAAGGCCGGGTGAAAGATGACTTTCTCCCTGGAATCTCCAAGGCGCCATCTGTCTGCATGAGTGGTAATGTGGGCTATCTGTCCCCAGAACTCCCTAGCTACTGATCGGGAGGGGAAGTCTACAGCGGTAGGGGCAGGAAAGCTAAAGATCTCTCTCCAGATCTCTAAAGGAACTATGAAGTTCCGGCTCATCAACCGGTACTTCACAGAACGGTCTGTGGGATGGTAGGAAAAGGAGCTAACAAACTCGAGTGTCGGCTCTATGTAAGCTGGGGCTCGGATCTCAGTAAACTGATCCAGCCCAACGGTAGCAATCATCCTCCTAAGGTCAGCATCTAACCCTAGGCAGTCAAAAGCTGACACGTCCAGAAATCGCGGTGCGATGACTGGACGTCCAGCTATCCTCTCGTAGTCTACCCGGCATCTCTCGTGGATAACCGGGCGGTAGGGTCGGGATGAGGAAGGAGAAGGGGAAGGGGAGGATCTATCTCTCAGAGCTAAACGGCGATTGATAGCATGAATTATAGTCTATATTTTGAGGTTTGTTTGGACGTTTTATCTTTCATAATCTGCATGTTTGTATGTACATTATGTGATTTTACTACCATTTCATCTACCTTTGCGAGAATCGAGGTCTACGCCTAGTTTCGTTGTAATTGCAGGTAATATGGTACGTTTTGCATCGAAAAGGAGCAAAAGGAGTCAAGAGTCATTTGGAGCTACATTGAGGAGCAAAAAGGAATCCTTCAGGAAGCATAGCCATGGATTAAAGATTTACTTTGGACCAGTTTTGAGAGATTCTACACTCAGTTATGATCACCTCGGTTGCCCAGAGATTCATCTCGACCGAGGCGATCTAGAGACGCCGACTCGACCGAGGCGAACACCTAGGACGCGGCGAGAATATTTTATTCTTGGCTGAGATCTTTTAAAATTGGAAAGTGATCCTATATTTTTGGGCTGAGCTTCTAGAAGGAAGGAGATATGCAGAATCATATATTTTACCTATATTTATGGGATAATATCTTCTTAAGATTTCTTATCTTTGGAGGGTTATTTTTCCTATAAAAAGGGTTGGATTTTCCACAAATCCAACATCCGCTTACAGTTAGAACATCCCGCATACGACGCAGCACACCCGCTATCAGCGCAGCAGCCGCATCCTACTCCAATTTGGGAGATTCGAAGAACCTTTTTGAAGGTTGAAGGAAGATTGAAGACTATAGCTTTATAGCTTTTTGGAGGGTTTTGTAAGATTGTCTTCAATTCTTTTCCTTGTTGTCTTGTCTTGTTGGATTATTATCCAAGGAACGATTTTGTGTGATATTTGATTCAGTTATTGAAGTGTTTTCATTAAATTCTTCTTTGTTCAAATATTCACCTTCTTCCCATATATTTAATACTTTCATTATGATGATGAGTGGCTAATTTCCTTGTGTGATTCTAGGGTGATTGGCTGAAGGTTGTGGGAAAAACAATGATAGAATGATCTTAATCACAGTAGGACCCTGAAAGTTCGAGTCTTTAACCTTAACCCTAAGCATCTCGTTCAGTCGATGAACATCTCGGCCGGGGTGGAAACTGGCTGACCGAGGTGGCTTATCCGATCCTTAACTGAGAGTTAATGTGTTAGAGTTTGCCAAATCCTATTCTTATTATACCTTTCTGGTTCAAAGCAAGCTTAGGATGAGACTTACCCGGTAATTCCTTAGTTTGTATACCAACGATCATAAGTTTAGGTAATAAAGGCTTGTCCTTTATTGGGGTTTGAGTGTGCTTCCATCCCATCTTTGTGAGTTAGCCTGAGACTTACCCGGTAAAGGTTGATTCTATTCCCTTAGATGGTGTGTTAGTTTGCGGCAATAGTTCTTTATCTTAATTCCTTGAGACTTACCCGGTAATAGGAGTTACGGTTTGGGATTAGTGTGTAGTGAGACTTACCCGGTGATCTACTCCACTTTAGAAACACCTTCCCCATGCAAAAATCTCAGCTTTGTCCACTTATCTATAGATCTTGAGTTGGAACCACAACTAGATGCTTTAATCCCTAGAATTGCATGTTTGCTTATTTGACATCTTATTCATCTTTGATTGTATACTTGCTCTTGTGGTTAGCATCAACACTAGCATACCGTATTGGACTTTGTTTCACTAAGTCCCTGTGATCGACCCCTGGAATTTTCTTGCTTTTACTACGATTGACCCGTACACTGCGGGTTCGCATCCTTGTTTTAAGCTTAAGTCTAGGGTTATAAATTTAAAGCTTGCACACACCGTTTGGAGCGAACAAGTTTTTGGCGCCGTTGCCGGGGACTTGGTCTAGACCGAGCCGGTACGGTTTGCTCTTGGGGCATTTGCCCCGTGTTGTCTTACCACTCTACTTGAGTGACTTTTGCAGGTTCTTTCTTAGGTATATGCGAAGAACCCGCACTGGAAAGGAAATCGTTCCTTACGATCCCGAACCAGAAAAGACATACAAACGACGCTTAAGAGAAGCGAAGATGGCCCAACAAGACGATCACGATCTTTTGGCCCAATTGAGAGAGACGCATGAGCAGCTACGTCTCAGTAAAGAAGAGCTAAGGCAGGAAAAAGAAGAGAATCAGGCCAGGAATGCAGCAATCGAAGCTGAGATTGCAGCAATTCGGAACCAGATTCAACCTCGACCGATGCAGGATCCAGTAATTGATCCTCGACCGAGGCAGGTCCCAGTTCCTGACGCCCCGGCCGATGTGCATCCACTTCGGATGCCAGTCCGAGATGTTCTTCTTGCAGGAATTCCACAAACCCTAGGTCAAAGGATGGACCCTAATCAACAGCTGAGGCGTCCAGGAGTGAACCTAGGAGATCCAGCGGACCATGACTACGAACTTCGACCACAAGTTCTAGCGATGATTCGCCAATGTCAATTCGGAGGGCTAGAGAAGGAGTCGCCGCATCAACATCTTCAAAACTACGAGATCTTGATGGAGACCTTGCGACCTCCCAGAATTGAAAATAACAACTACAAGCTAAGACCTTTCTACTTTTCTCTTAAAGATAGAGCTCTTACTTGGTATCAATCTCTTCCTGCAGGAAAGATCAGCACATGGGAAGAGATGACTACGGAATTCTTGACTAAATTCTTTCCCCCCTCAAAGACTGCTGAAATGAGAGGGAAGATCAATGCTTTCATCATGAAGGACAAGGAGAGTTTGTCCAAATCATGGGAGCGGTTCAAAGATATCCTTTTGGATTGCCCACATCATGGGATTCCAAAGATCGAGTTGTTGGAGATCTACTTCAAAGGGCTGGACGGAAACACCCAGTTTAATCTCCAACTACTCTCCGCCGGCACATTTATGGATATGGCGGTTGACGAGGCTTGGGATTTCATTGAGAAGCAAGCCTTGCACATGGAGAAGTACACCCACCAAGGAGCTGAAGGTGGAGTTAAAAGAGTCAACTTTCAAGAGACTCAAACCAACAACAACCAATTCACGTCCTTGAAGAACGACGTGAAGCAATTGAAGGAGCTATTGATGGCTCAAACTAAGCAGGAAGAGCAAGGGCAAAGGAACAACAACAACTACAACAAGAACGGGTACCGTAACAACAACAACGGACCCCGAAACAACAACTACAACAACAATAGAGGATCCAATAGCAACAATTGGAGAGCGAATAATAACCAAAACAACGGTAACAATTATTCAAACTCCAACTCTAATGATTCCTCTAACCCTTTCCTCTCTCCTCCTTCTTCTTCTTCTACTCCATTGAAGAGCCAAGGGCAAGGATCAAGTTCGTCTCAGCCGGAAAAGAAGGACGCAGTCCTGGAGGCGATCTTGATCAAGCTTAGTGCTATGGAGAATTCTATGACTTCATTTTCGAGGGCCCAAAAATCCTTCGAACAACAACTTGCTAATAAGGCGAATGAAGCGCCAAGAGATCCAGGGAAGCTTCCAGCAAAGACGGAAACTAACCCTAAGGGCCAGTGCATGGCCATCACGACGAGGAGTGGACTCAAAACCACAGATCCAGTACCTCGCTCGACGCAGACCACCTCGGTCCAGATCCAGTCGAAGAACACCTCGACCGAGATGCCAACCGAGGCGGTGCAACAGAAAGCAGGAGGAACAACTGAAGCCTATGTTCCACCTCCTGCATATAAACCACCACTTCCATTCCCCCAGTCCAGAGCCAGAGCACATCTTGACAAGCACTTTGGTAAGTTCCTTGACTTGATGAATAAGCTCCATATTAATATCCCTTTCCTTGATGCTATTTTAGGTATGCCCGCCTACGGGAAGTTCTTAAAAGAGATCCTATCAAGGAAGAGGAAGCTGGAGGATGTTGGTGAAGTTAGGATGACATCTAAGTCTTCGGAGCTTATAAAGATCATGAAGGAGAAGATGCCACCTAAGTTGAGAGATCCCGGCTCATTTTGCATTCCCATTCAAGTTGGGGATGTCACTTGTGAAGCCTTATGTGATCTAGGAGCCAGCGTGAGCATCATTCCGCTGGAGCTATGCATTAAGATCGGTCTTGGAGAGCCCAAACCGGTCAAGATTCGACTTTACATGGCGGATCGCTCCATCACCCATCCCGTGGGCATTTTGGAAGACGTTCCGGTCAAGTTAGGTAACTTCTATCTACCCATAGATTTTGTCGTACTTGACATTCCCGCAGATTATCCTGTTCCTATCATTCTCGGGAGGCCATTTCTAGCAACTTCGGGTTGCAATGTGGATTGCAAGAACGCCAAGTTGAAATTCAACGTTGGTGGCGATGAGGTGGAGTTCGCACTACTTGCAGCCATGAAGGGGGAGCAACTAACTGATGATATCTTCAACATCTACGATGAAGAGGAATCAAGAGAATCGGTGAGCTCTATCCTTATTAAAGATCCACTCGAAAGAGTTATAAGCTTCAGTTTAATGGAGGAAGGTATAGATGCTTCTTGTGATGCAGATATACGGAGCCTGAAGGCACTGGAAGAAGATCCAGGAGCCATGACTGAGAAGCTGATCCAGGGAACGAAGATTTCCAGCCTCGGATCCAGTAGCAGTACCTCGACCGAGGCACTTTCTGGACTGAGCGAGGCGACCGAAGAACACCTCGGTCAACGCCTTTGCGCCTCGACCGAGGTCGACAGCGAGACAATGTCAACTGAGATTGCTGAGAATGACAATTTTTCTACTCCCTTCTCTGACATTCACCCACAGTTGGCGGATCATTCTCTCCACCAACTTTCTGATAATAAAGGTCCTTGGTATGCTGATATTGTGAATTATCTTGTTTGCCAGGAAATACCACCCGGATTGACGTACTCCCAAAAGAAGAGATTCTTCAAGGAAGTACGACATTACTACTGGGATGAGCCGCTTCTATTCAAGCGCGGACCGGATGGGATGCTTCGAAGGTGCATTCCGGAAGACGAAGTTAATAGCGTCATAAAGCATTGCCACTCACTTCCATGTGGAGGGCATGCTAGCACCGATAAAACATGCGCCAAGGTATTGCGTTCCGGTTTCTTTTGGCCTACACTATTTAAGGATGTGCAATCTTTTGTTGTTTCTTGTGATGCATGCCAAAGAACAGGGAACCTATCAAGGAGGAACGAGATGCCACTTAACAACATCCAAGAAGTGGAAATCTTTGATGTATGGGGGATTGACTTCATGGGACCTTTCCCATCCTCCGGAGGAAACCTCTACATTCTCCTTGCAGTTGATTACGTCTCTAGATGGGTTGAAGCCATTGCTTCTCCCACTAACGACGCAAAAGTGGTTGTGAAGTTCTTGAATAGAACTATCTTTCCACGATTTGGAACTCCACGCATCATCATTAGCGATGGAGGAACGCATTTCATCAACCGGAAGTTCAAAGCACTTCTATCGAAGTATGGGGTAACCCACAAGGTATCAACTGCTTATCACCCTCAAACTAGTGGACAGGTCGAGATCTCGAATAGAGAAATCAAAGCAATTTTGGAGAAGACCGTCTCTAGAACGAGGAAGGATTGGTCCATGAAATTGGACGATGCTCTTTGGGCGTATAGGACCGCATTTAAGACTCCCATAGGTACCACCCCTTATAATTTGGTATATGGGAAGTCTTGCCATTTGCCCGTTGAATTGGAACACAAAGCGTATTGGGCGATCAAATGGTTAAACTTCGACATTAAGGAGGCCGGCGAGAAGCGGCTATTGGAACTCAACGAGCTGGAAGAGCTGCGTTTGAACGCCTATGAGAATGCCAAAATCTATAAGGAAAGGACGAAGAGATGGCATGACAAGCGTATCATTCCAAAGGAGCTTAACGAAGGAGACTTAGTTCTACTCTTCAACTCCCGCCTCCGCCTTTTTCCAGGTAAGTTAAAATCAAGATGGACCGGACCTTATGTTGTGAAACATGTTTTTCCTCATGGTGCAGTTGAGATATGGGGCGAAACTAGCGGAAGCTTCAAGGTCAACGGTCATAGACTTAAGAAGTACCAACCGGAAACTCCGGTTGAGGAGGTTGCACCGATATACCTCGTTTGAGACGCATTATGGTCCAGCTAGCGACCTTAAATCAAGCGCTTCTTGGGAGGCAACCCAAGGTATTGTTTTCTTTTCCCTTTTTCTAGTTTAGCTTAGATAGTTTGCTTTTGCTTTGTTTTGTTTGTTTTTGGCGTCCTAGACAGATGACAGGAGACATCTAAGGAAGGAGCATAACTGGAAGTACAGAAGTTCGAGAATTCGAGAAGACGAAGTTTGACTGAGACACCTCGGTCCAGTCGAGACCACCTCGACCGAGTTGATTCTTGAGCAACCGAGGCGACTAGGGTTTCTGTAGAACCACCTCGGCCGTACCACCTCGGTCCAGTCGAGACCATCTCGACCGAGGTGACAGCAGTTCCAGGAACAGTATAAAAGGGGGAAAAAATTTCTTTTTCACTTTTTTACCCACTTCGACTCGACCGCGGCGCCTTTCCACCTCGCTTCCTCGAATCTTGCTCGTTTTCGAAGATTTCCGCTTCCAAACTACGATTGAAGGGTAGAGGATCCCATTGCAAGTACAGATCTGCGAAGAAATCGAACGAATCGACCGAAACGAGGTAAAAACAGTCGAAACCCTAACTCGTTCATTCGCTTCGATTTGGGCTTTGGTTGCCCTTGCATCTGCTGAGAAAAGGCTTAAGTACCCCATAGGAAGCAATTGTAGTGATTTTTGGGGGAAAAGAACTGGATTTCTGAGAGTTGAATCGCGAACTGCTTCCGCCTCGGTCCAGTCGAACTGCGCCTCGGCCGAGGTGATTCTTGAGAATTGTCAGTGACCGAGGTGATCTGACAGTAGCTAAGTGAAAATGAGTTCTGAACGTCGCCTTGCCCTCAGAGATAGATCCTCACCTTCCCTTTCTTCCTCTTCTTCCCGACCTTACCGCCCGGTGATCCATGAGAGACACCAGGTGGACTATGAGCGTATTTCGGGACGTCTAGTGATTGCACCACGTTTCCTGGACGTGTCCGCTTTTGATTGCCTAGGGGTAGATGGAGACCTTAGGAGGATGATTACCACAGTTGGGCTGGATCAGTTTACTGAGATCCGAGCTCCAGCCTACTTGCAGCCGACCCTAGAGTTCGTTAGCTCCTTCACCTACCTTCCCACATAGCAGTCTGTGAAGTACCGGTTGATGAACCGAAACTTCTTAGTACCGCTCGAGATTTGGAAAGACATCTTTGGCTTTCTTGAGCCCACCGCCACTGACTTCCCCTCCCGTTCTGTAGCTAGGGAGTTCTGGGGTCAGATAGCCCATATTGTTGAGCATGCAGACAGATGGCGCCCTAGAGATTCCAGGGAGAAGGTCATCTTCCACCTAGCCTTTAGGTTAGCCCATAGGATATTCAGCGAGACACTTCTGGCGCGTACTAAGACGCCCCAAAAGATCCGACAGGGCGAGCTCTTCAGTTTATACTGTATGGTTACTGGGGGTTTTCCAGACTTTGGCTTGATCTTGGCAGAGGACCTGCACAAGATCAAGGCCAAAGCGAAGGGAGACATCTGCTGCGGAGGGCTTGTCACCCACATAGCTGCTTTTCATGACATGGACCTCAGTGCTTGTACGATGGTGGCGGCTCCGAAGCCGCTTGGATTCCAGGAGATGATCACTCGGCGGATTCTTGTTCCCCGAGGTCTGACCACTCCATATGTGGCTATGCCGTGGGAGCTGACTGCGCCACAGGGGATCCGATGGTCTGCCCAGTTCACCGTTTATGACCCGCACTATTGGCAGACCGCCTGGGCTCCACTAATGAAGGATCATAGGGAGGCAGCAGCTGCCCCAGTTGAGGAGGAGGCTGATGACGAGGATACAGTGGATGAGAGAGAAGGTGGAGTCCCGATGGATACAGGGACAAATACTGCAGGGACGAGCGCGCCACCGATTATAGATCTGGATGATGATGATGAGACTGAGCCTACACCAGCTGATACTTCTCCAGTTAGACCTGCTAGACGCAGGAGGCGCAGAGTGAGGGATCCAGATGCTCACAGACGGATCGATGACCTGACGGATCAGGTTATTGATTCGTATGCTGCTTTGTCGCTGGATATCCGCGAGATGCAAGAGCGGCAGCATTATCAGCACATCATGGCCCAGCTTCAGTTCGAGCGTATCATGGGTCATCCATTCGACCCGACTCAGTATCCATACGTGCCACCACCACCACCACCGGATCGCGACTACTGATGAGCTGCAGGACTTTCTTTATTATATTTTTATGCAGTTCAGCTATTTATCCGGTGAGTACTCTTATTTTTAGACTTATATTGACCCACTGGGACAGTGTGTCCCAAGTATGGGTATTCGATGTACTTATTTGATGACGATTTGATGTACTTATTCGATGACTTTGATGATTATTTGATCGGATATTCTATATTTATGCTTCAGTTGCTTCTACATGTTTATCTGAGATTGCATGCATACTTACAGGTTATTTGATTGAGAAAAACGTCGAAACTAAAAAAAATGGTTTTAAAAAAATTTTTTTTTGACCTCGACCGGGACAGTTCTGGCAAAACGAGGTGTTTCACCTCGGTTGAACCAAGAACATCTCGACCGAGGTGGGTTAACTGAGAGTTTTCGAAAACGATTTTTGTGTTACTTATCTGGATATGATCTCAGTGAAGATTTTGTTTACCGACTGGATTTAAATTCTTTATATGTTTGAAATGTTTTATGATATGTTTAAGTTGCTAAATGCTTTGTTTGAAATTATTGGCATGTTTAATACCTTTTTTTTATCCAAATTATGTTGAATTTGAAGGTTGACACCGCAGCATAAGTTCTCTCACGTTCTTCTTGGAAAGACCAAGGCAATTCATTCTTCTTCTTCTTCTTCTTCTTGATCATGCTTAGCCCCTCATATACATATTGCCTCCCTTTACCTATCCGGGAATTTGGAAGCAAGCGAAGTGGTGAAAGCAAGTGGAGTTAAAGTTGAGAAGTGGCTGGAAGTGAAAGTGTTAGAAAGTAATAATAGGTTTGGGGAAGTCAATCATGAAGATGAGTAACTCGGCACCATTCACATAGCCGGGTGTTTGTGTCTTGCCAAAGTCGGATTGAGCGATATTCCTAACGGGTCATGGTATGTGCATCAAGGGTTTGATGCATCTCGAGAAATTGATGATTGCGGATTTCCTAGGCTTCGGTTATTGTGCACCTCTGTCCATGCATCCCAAAAAGTAAAGTAAAAAGAAAAAGTGTGAGATAAGCAAAGCTTATTGGTGGAAGATGTTGCAAGTCAAAGTAAAAGTGAAGTTCATCCTTTTCCCGGATTCTAGCACCACATTACCTTACATACATCCCTACCCTACACGTTTCTTGACCTTTCTTTTGGGAAGCCCTTGAGACCTTGAGCTTGTTGATTGACTTAGCGGTTTAAATCGGATTATACATGATTAATTTTGATAATTATGATTTATTATGCATTCTATGATTTTATGCAAAGATGAACAACTTTCCTATATTTATAAAATGTTTTGATCATATTGAGTTTTTAATTTCCAGGAAGTACTCTCTTAGAGTGATCTATGATAATTGCACACCATAAAAATGTTTTTGAAAGACTTTTCATTGATTTTCTTGACTTATAATCCATTCTATCTTGATTTCTATATGAGGAACTTGCTTAGGGACAAGCAAGGGCTAAGTATGGGGTATTTTGATAGCATGAATTATAGTCTATATTTTGGGGTTTGTTTGGACGTTTTATCTTTCATAATCTGCATGTTTGTATGTGCATTATGTGATTTTACTACCATTTCATCTACCTTTGCGAGAATCGAGGTCTACGCCTAGTTTCGTTGTAATTGCAGGTAATATGGTACGTTTTGCATCGAAAAGGAGCAAAAGGAGTCAAGAGTCATTTGGAGCTACATTGAGGAGCAAAAAGGAATCCTTCAGGAAGCATAGCCATGGATTAAAGATTTACTTTGGACCAGTTTTGAGAGATTCTACACTCAGTTATGATCACCTCGGTTGCCCAGAGATTCATCTCGACCGAGGCGATCTAGAGACGCCGACTCGACCGAGGCGAACACCTAGGACGCGGCGAGAATATTTTATTCTTGGCTGAGATCTTTTAAAATTGGAAAGTGATCCTATATTTTTGGGCTGAGCTTCTAGAAGGAAGGAGATATGCAGAATCATATATTTTACCTATATTTATGGGATAATATCTTCTTAAGATTTCTTATCTTTGGAGGGTTATTTTTCCTATAAAAAGGGTTGGATTTTCCACAAATCCAACATCCGCTTACAGTTAGAACATCCCGCATACGACGCAGCACACGCTATCAGCGCAGCAGCCGCATCCTACTCCAATTTGGGAGATTCGAAGAACCTTTTTGAAGGTTGAAGGAAGATTGAAGACTATAGCTTTATAGCTTTTTGGAGGGTTTTGTAAGATTGTCTTCAATTCCTTTCCTTGTTGTCTTGTCTTGTTGGATTATTATCCAAGGAACGATTTTGTGTGATATTTGATTCAGTTATTGAAGTGTTTTCATTAAATTCTTCTTTGTTCAAATATTCACCTTCTTCCCATATATTTAATACTTTCATTATGATGATGAGTGGCTAATTTCCTTGTGTGATTCTAGGGTGATTGGCTGAAGGTTGTGGGAAAAACAATGATAGAATGATCTTAATCACAGTAGGATCCTGAAAGTTCGAGTCTTTAACCTTAACCCTAAGCATCTCGTTCAGTCGATGAACATCTCGGCCGGGGTGGAAACTGGCTGACCGAGGTGGCTTATCCGATCCTTAACTGAGAGTTAATGTGTTAGAGTTTGCCAAATCCTATTCTTATTATACCTTTCTGGTTCAAAGCAAGCTTAGGATGAGACTTACCCGGTAATTCCTTAGTTTGTATACCAACGATCATAAGTTTAGGTAATAAAGGCTTGTCCTTTATTGGGGTTTGAGTGTGCTTCCATCCCATCTTTGTGAGTTAGCCTGAGACTTACCCGGTAAAGGTTGATTCTATTCCCTTAGATGGTGTGTTAGTTTGCGGCAATAGTTCTTTATCTTAATTCCTTGAGACTTACCCGGTAATAGGAGTTACGGTTTGGGATTAGTGTGTAGTGAGACTTACCCGGTGATCTACTCCACTTTAGAAACACCTTCCCCATGCAAAAATCTCAGCTTTGTCCACTTATCTATAGATCTTGAGTTGGAACCACAACTAGATGCTTTAATCCCTAGAATTGCATGTTTGCTTATTTGACATCTTATTCATCTTTGATTGTATACTTGCTCTTGTGGTTAGCATCAACACTAGCATACCGTATTGGACTTTGTTTCACTAAGTCCCTGTGATCGACCCCTGGAATTTTCTTGCTTTTACTACGATTGACCCGTACACTGCGGGTTCGCATCCTTGTTTTAAGCTTAAGTCTAGGGTTATAAATTTAAAGCTTGCACACACCGTTTGGAGCGAACAAGTTTTTGGCGCCGTTGCCGGGGACTTGGTCTAGACCGAGCCGGTACGGTTTGCTCTTGGGGCATTTGCCCCGTGTTGTCTTACCACTCTACTTGAGTGACTTTTGCAGGTTCTTTCTTAGGTATATGCGAAGAACCCGCACTGGAAAGGAAATCGTTCCTTACGATCCCGAACCAGAAAAGACGTACAAGAGACGCTTAAGAGAAGCGAAGATGGCCCGACAAGACGATCACGATCTTGCGGCCCAGTTAAGAGAGACGCAGGAGCTGCTACGTCTCAGTAAAGAAGAGCTAAGGCAGGAAAAAGAAGAGAATCAGGCCAGGAATGCAGCAATCGAAGCTGAGATTGCAGCAATTCGGAACCAGATTCAACCTCGACCGATGCAGGATCCAGTAATTGATCCTCGACCGAGGCAGGTCCCAGTTCCTGACGCCCCGGCCGATGTACATCCGCTTCGGATGCCAGTCCGAGATGTTCTTCTTGCAGGAATTCCACAAACCCTAGGTCAAAGGATGGACCCTAATCAACAGCTGAGGCGTCCAGGAGTGAACCTAGGAGATCCAGCGGACCATGACTACGAACTTCGACCGCAAGTTCTAGCGATGATTCGCCAATGTCAATTCGGAGGGCTAGAGAAGGAGTCGCCGCATCAACATCTTCAAAACTACGAGATCTTGATGGAGACCTTGCGACCTCCCAGAATTGAAAATAACAACTACAAGCTAAGACCTTTCTACTTTTCTCTTAAAGATAGAGCTCTTACTTGGTATCAATCTCTTCCTGCAGGAAAGATCAGCACATGGGAAGAGATGACTACGGAATTCTTGACCAAATTCTTTCCCCCCTCAAAGACTGCTGAAATGAGAGGGAAGATCAATGCTTTCATCATGAAGGACAAGGAGAGTTTGTCCAAATCATGGGAGCGGTTCAAGGATATCCTTTTGGATTGCCCACATCATGGGATTCCAAAGATCGAGTTGTTGGAGATCTACTTCAAAGGACTGGACGGAAACACCCAGTTTAATCTCCAACTACTCTCCGCCGGCACATTCATGGATATGGCGGTTGACGAGGCTTGGGACTTCATTGAGAAGCAAGCCTTGCACATGGAGAAGTGTCTTGATGCTTTTTACAGGATTAAGGAAGCGTTGATCTCCGCTCCCATTATCCAACCTCCTGATTGGACCTTGCCCTTTGAGGTCATGTGCGACGCTAGCGATGTAGCCGTAGGAGCGGTGCTTGGGCAAAAGAAGGATGGACGGACCACCGCCATTTACTATGCTAGCAAGACGCTAGATGAAGCACAACGCCACTACGCTACCACAGAAAAGGAGTTATTGGCGGTTGTATATGCTTTCGAGAAGTTTCGTTCCTATCTAGTAGGGGCGAAAGTCATTGTCTACACCGACCACGCAGCCATACGCTACTTGATGGCTAAGAAAGATGCCAAGCCGCGCCTTATTCGATGGATTCTCTTGCTCCAGGAGTTTGACCTAGAGATCCGCGATAAGAAGGGATCCGAGAATTCAGTTGCGGATCACCTCAGCCGGCTACCGGAATCCTCCCGCGAGACGGATAGCCCACCCATAGACGATTCATTCCCCGACGAGCACTTGCACGTTTTGGAGCGTTTGATGGACTTACTTACTTCACCCCACGATGGAGGTGAAGTATGGGGTGAGGGAACCTCCTACCTCGTTTGAGACGCATCATGGTCCAGCTAGCGACCTTAAATCAAGCGCTTCTTGGGAGGCAACCCAAGGTATTGCTTTCTTCTCCCTTTTCTAGTTTAGTTTAGATAGTTGCTTTGTTTTTGTTTTCCTCTAGACAACAACCAGGTATTCCAAAAGGAAGGATCACAGTTCAGGAGCTACACTAGAAGAACGAAGTTTCGAGAAGTTGAGGAAACGAGCTTTACTGAGATACATCTCGGGGACTGTCAGAACACCTCGACCGAGATGTACTTCGCCAACCGAGATGGTCTTATCTGGGAGCTGTTTCTTACTTCTTCATGCAGTTTAGCTATGTTCGGTGCGTATCCTGTCCTTAGACTTATTTCGACCCACTGGGACAGTGTGTCCCAAGTGTGGGGTGTTTATGTAATATTTGATATTTTATGCTTCAGTTGCTTCTACATGTTTATCTGAGATTTCATGCATACTTACAGGTTATTTGATTGAGAAAAACGTCGAAACCGAAAAAAAAAGGGTTTTAAAAAAAAATTTTTTGACCTCGACCGGGACAGTTCTGGCAAAACGAGGTGTTTCACCTCGGTTGAACCAAGAACATCTCGACCGAGGTGGGTTAACTGAGAGTTTTCGAAAACGATTTTTGTGTTACTTATCTGGATATGATCTCAGTGAAGATTTTGTTTACCGACTGGATTTAAATTCTTTATATGTTTGAAATGTTTTATGATATGTTTAAGTTGCTAAATGCTTTGTTTGAAATTATTGGCATGTTTAATACCTTATTTTTATCCAAATTATGTTGAATTTGAAGGTTGACACCGCAGCATAAGTTCTCTCACGTTCTTCTTGGAAAGACCAAGGCAATTCATTCTTCTTCTTCTTCTTCTTCTTGATCATGCTTAGCCCCTCATATACATATTGCCTCCCTTTACCTATCCGGGAATTTGGAAGCAAGCGAAGTGGTGAAAGCAAGTGGAGTTAAAGTTGAGAAGTGGCTGGAAGTGAAAGTGTTAGAAAGCAATAATAGGTTTGGGGAAGTCAATCATGAAGATGAGTAACTCGGCACCATTCACATAGCCGGGTGTTTGTGTCTTGCCAAAGTCGGATTGAGCGATATTCCTAACGGATCATGGTATGTGCATCAAGGGTTTGATGCATCTCAAGAAATTGATGATTGCGGATTTCCTAGGCTTCGGTTATTGTGCACCTCTGTCCATGCATTCCAAAAAGTAAAGTAAAAAGAAAAAGTGTGAGATAAGCAAAGCTTATTGGTGGAAGGTGTTGCAAGTCAAAGTGGAAGTGAAGTTCATCCTTTTCCCGGATTCTAGCACCACATTACCTTACATACATCCCTACCCTACACGTTTCTTGACCTTTCTTTTGGGAAGCCCTTGAGACCTTGAGCTTGTTGATTGACTTAGCGGTTTAAATCGGATTATACATGATTAGTTTTGATAATTATGATTTATTATGCATTCTATGATTTTATGCAAAGATGAACAACTTTCCTATATTTATAAAATGTTTTGATCATATTGAGTTTTTAAATTCCAGGAAGTACTCTCTTAGAGTGATCTATGATAATTGCACACCATAAAAATGTTTTTGAAAGACTTTTCATTGATTTTCTTGACTTATAATCCATTCTATCTTGATTTCTATATGAGGAACTTGCTTAGGGACAAGCAAGGGCTAAGTATGGGGTATTTTGATAGCATGAATTATAGTCTATATTTTGGGGTTTGTTTGGACGTTTTATCTTTCATAATCTGCATGTTTGTATGTACATTATGTGATTTTACTACCATTTCATCTACCTTTGCGAGAATCGAGGTCTACGCCTAGTTTCGTTGTAATTGCAGGTAATATGGTACGTTTTGCATCGAAAAGGAGCAAAAGGAGTCAAGAGTCATTTGGAGCTACATTGAGGAGCAAAAAGGAATCCTTCAGGAAGCATAGCCATGGATTAAAGATTTACTTTGGACCAGTTTTGAGAGATTCTACACTCAGTTATGATCACCTCGGTTGCCCAGAGATTCATCTCGACCGAGGCGATCTAGAGACGCCGACTCGACCGAGGCGAATACCTAGGACGCGGCGAGAATATTTTATTCTTGGCTGAGATCTTTTATCTTTGGAAAGTGATCTTATATTTTTGGGCTGAGCTTCTAGAAGGAAGGAGATATGCAGAATCATATATTTTACCTATATTTATGGGATAATATCTTCTTAAGATTTCTTATCTTTGGAGGGTTATTTTTCCTATAAAAAGGGTTGGATTTTCCACAAATCCAACATCCGCTTACAGTTAGAACATCCCGCATACGACGCAGCACACCCGCTATCAGCGCAGCAGCCGCATCCTACTCCAATTTGGGAGATTCGAAGAACCTTTTTGAAGGTTGAAGGAAGATTGAAGACTATAGCTTTATAGCTTTTTGGAGGGTTTTGTAAGATTGTCTTCAATTCTTTTCCTTGTTGTCTTGTCTTGTTGGATTATTATCCAAGGAACGATTTTGTGTGACATTTGATTCAGTTATTGAAGTGTTTTCATTAAATTCTTCTTTGTTCAAATATTCACCTTCTTCCCATATATTTAATACTTTCATTATGATGATGAGTGGCTAATTTCCTTGTGTGATTCTAGGGTGATTGGCTGAAGGTTGTGGGAAAAACAATGATAGAATGATCTTAATCACAGTAGGACCCTGAAAGTTCGAGTCTTTAACCTTAACCCTAAGCATCTCGTTCAGTCGATGAACATCTCGGCCGGGGTGGAATCTGGCTGACCGAGGTGACTTATCCGATCCTTAACTGAGAGTTAATGTGTTAGAGTTTGCCAAATCCTATTCTTATTATACCTTTCTGGTTCAAAGCAAGCTTAGGATGAGACTTACCCGGTAATTCCTTAGTTTGTATACCAACGATCATAAGTTTAGGTAATAAAGGCTTGTCCTTTATTGGGGTTTGAGTGTGCTTCCATCCCATCTTTGTGAGTTAGCCTGAGACTTACCCGGTAAAGGTTGATTCTATTCCCTTAGATGGTGTGTTAGTTTGAGGCAATAGTTCTTTATCTTAATTCCTTGAGACTTACCCGGTAATAGGAGTTACGGTTTGGGATTAGTGTGTAGTGAGACTTACCCGGTGATCTACTCCACTTTAGAAACACCTTCCCCATGCAAAAATCTCAGCTTTGTCCGCTTATCTATAGATCTTGAGTTGGAACCACAACTAGATGCTTTAATCCCTAGAATTGCATGTTTGCTTATTTGACATCTTATTCATCTTTGATTGTATACTTGCTCTTGTGGTTAGCATTAACACTAAGCATACCGTATTGGACTTTGTTTCACTAAGTCCCTGTGATCGACCCCTGGAATTTCTTGCTTTTACTACGATTGACCCGTACACTGCGGGTTCGCATCCTTGTTTTAAGCTTAAGTCTAGGGTTATAAATTTAAAGCTTGCACACACCGTTTGGAGCGAACAAGTTTTTGGCGCCGTTGCCGGGGACTTGGTCTAGACCGAGCCGGTACGGTTTGCTTTCGGGGCGCTTGCCCCTATTGCTACTAACTACTCTTTCTATGAGTTTTGTAGTTTTCAGGATTTCTGATGGCTATGTTTGATCCAGCCTGGATAGCAAGACAAAGTGCTAGGGCGGATTATTATGAATACTTGGAGGAAAAGTACTCCTTCTATTGGTTCAACAATGAATGGGAAAGAGAAGAAGCCATTCAGCGTGAACTTGCGATATGGGATGAGAAGAATGTCCCTAGAAAGACTTATGAGCAACCTCTTGAAGACTCTCTCGAATCTAGGTTGGAGAAGTTGATGAAGAAGGTGACGGAGCTCAAGGAAAGCACCCTATCCTATGCTAAGCCAGAAGAGGAGCATAAGGAAGTGTTGCACGTTTCGAGCATACTTCCAGTCAAACCAGAAGTTTCTCCTGAAGCTTTTGAGGTAGAAGATGTGGAAGATCTCGATCTGACTGTTGAGACCTCGGTCGAGGTGGAAGTGACCTCGGTCGAGATGAAAGAAGAACCTGCAGAACCAGAAGAAGCGGATGCAGAAGACTTTGACCAATTTACTGAGAATGTGGTCAAGGTGGAAAGAAGACTAGCAGAACTGAGAGAGATTTCGTGGGTGGATTATCAACCCAACACGAAACTTGTCTCGAACTTTGGAAAACTTTACAAGGTAATTTCTCTTACTCCATTTGAATTTCCTATTAAAATTTCTGAATTTTTCAGGAAAGCACCGGAGAGTTGGAGGTCTCTTCCGAAAGAACCTCCAAAGATCAAGATGAAGTCTTCCTTAAAATTTTTGGAAGAAGATGCTCCTTGGATCATGAGGAGTGGAGTTGGCAAGCACTACACCGCTAAGGCGATGAAGAGTCTCTTGTTCAAGTATGGGGTCCCTCGCATGCTCAGGACCCTGTACCATCCCCAAGCTATAGATGGGGAAGCTGCTATGATTCTCGAGAAACTGTTTTCTCGATCAAGGAAAGGATGGGACGCAAAGCTAGATTATGTCCCATTGAAGTGCAGGAAGGCTAGAAGGATTCCGGTGAGAATCAAACCGTACAAGCTTGTACGTGGGAGATCTTACCATTTGCCGGTGAAATTAGGAACCGGAACCTTTTTGGAAGAATTTTATGATGGATGTGATGAGCACTCCATGGTGTTCAAGGTACATTGAGTAATTCTATGGAGAAGGGTCCAGCTAGCGACCTTAAACCAAGCGCTTCTTGGGAGGCAACCCAAGGTATTGCTTTCTTCTCCCTTTTCTAGTTTAGTTTAGATAGTTGCTTTGTTTTTGTTTTCCTCTAGACAACAACCAGGTATTCCAAAAGGAAGGATCACAGTTCAGGAGCTACACTAGAAGAACGAAGTTTCGAGAAGTTGAGGAAACGAGCTTTACTGAGATACATCTCGGGGACTGTCAGAACACCTCGACCGAGATGTACTTCGCCAACCGAGATGGTCTTATCTGGGAGCTGTTTCTTACTTCTTCATGCAGTTTAGCTATGTTCGGTGCGTATCCTGTCCTTAGACTTATTTCGACCCACTGGGACAGTGTGTCCCAAGTGTGGGGTGTTTATGTAATATTTGATATTTTATGCTTCAGTTGCTTCTACATGTTTATCTGAGATTGCATGCATACTTACAGGTTATTTGATTGAGAAAAACGTCGAAACCGAAAAAAAAATGGTTTTAAAAAAAATTTTTGACCTCGACCGGGACAGTTCTGGCAAAACGAGGTGTTTCACCTCGGTTGAACCAAGAACATCTCGACCGAGGTGGGTTAACTGAGAGTTTTCGAAAACGATTTTTGTGTTACTTATCTGGATATGATCTCAGTGAAGATTTTGTTTACCGACTGGATTTAAATTCTTTATATGTTTGAAATGTTTTATGATATGTTTAAGTTGCTAAATGCTTTGTTTGAAATTATTGGCATGTTTAATACCTTATTTTTATCCAAATTATGTTGAATTTGAAGGTTGACACCGCAGCATAAGTTCTCTCACGTTCTTCTTGGAAAGACCAAGGCAATTCATTCTTCTTCTTCTTCTTCTTCTTGATCATGCTTAGCCCCTCATATACATATTGCCTCCCTTTACCTATCCGGGAATTTGGAAGCAAGCGAAGTGGTGAAAGCAAGTGCAGTTAAAGTTGAGAAGTGGCTGGAAGTGAAAGTGTTAGAAAGCAATAATAGGTTTGGGGAAGTCAATCATGAAGATGAGTAACTCGGCACCATTCACATAGCCGGGTGTTTGTGTCTTGCCAAAGTCGGATTGAGCGATATTCCTAACGGATCATGGTATGTGCATCAAGGGTTTGATGCATCTCAAGAAATTGATGATTGCGGATTTCCTAGGCTTCGGTTATTGTGCACCTCTGTCCATGCATTCCAAAAAGTAAAGTAAAAAGAAAAAGTGTGAAATAAGCAAAGCTTATTGGTGGAAGATGTTGCAAGTCAAAGTGAAAGTGAAGTTCATCCTTTTCCCGGATTCTAGCACCACATTACCTTACATACATCCCTACCCTACACGTTTCTTGACCTTTCTTTTGGGAAGCCCTTGAGACCTTGAGCTTGTTGATTGACTTAGCGGTTTAAATCGGATTATACATGATTAGTTTTGATAATTATGATTTATTATGCATTCTATGATTTTATGCAAAGATGAACAACTTTCCTATATTTATAAAATGTTTTGATCATATTGAGTTTTTAATTTCCAGGAAGTACTCTCTTAGAGTGATCTATGATAATTCCACACCATAAAAATGTTTTTGAAAGACTTTTCATTGATTTTCTTGACTTATAATCCATTCTATCTTGATTTCTATATGAGGAACTTGCTTAGGGACAAGCAAGGGCTAAGTATGGGGTATTTTGATAGCATGAATTATAGTCTATATTTTGGGGTTTGTTTGGACGTTTTATCTTTCATAATCTGCATGTTTGTATGTACATTATGTGATTTTACTACCATTTCATCTACCTTTGCGAGAATCGAGGTCTACGCCTAGTTTCGTTGTAATTGCAGGTAATATGGTACGTTTTGCATCGAAAAGGAGCAAAAGGAGTCAAGAGTCATTTGGAGCTACATTGAGGAGCAAAAAGGAATCCTTCAGGAAGCATAGCCATGGATTAAAGATTTACTTTGGACCAGTTTTGAGAGATTCTACACTCAGTTATGATCACCTCGGTTGCCCAGAGATTCATCTCGACCGAGGCGATCTAGAGACGCCGACTCGACCGAGGCGAACACCTAGGACGCGGCGAGAATATTTTATTCTTGGCTGAGATCTTTTAAAATTGGAAAGTGATCCTATATTTTTGGGCTGAGCTTCTAGAAGGAAGGAGATATGCAGAATCATATATTTTACCTATATTTATGGGATAATATCTTCTTAAGATTTCTTATCTTTGGAGGGTTATTTTTCCTATAAAAAGGGTTGGATTTTCCACAAATCCAACATCCGCTTACAGTTAGAACATCCCGCATACGACGCAGCACACCCGCTATCAGCGCAGCAGCCGCATCCTACTCCAATTTGGGAGATTCGAAGAACCTTTTTGAAGGTTGAAGGAAGATTGAAGACTATAGCTTTATAGCTTTTTGGAGGGTTTTGTAAGATTGTCTTCAATTCTTTTCCTTGTTGTCTTGTCTTGTTGGATTATTATCCAAGGAACGATTTTGTGTGATATTTGATTCAGTTATTGAAGTGTTTTCATTAAATTCTTCTTTGTTCAAATATTCACCTTCTTCCCATATATTTAATACTTTCATTATGATGATGAGTGGCTAATTTCCTTGTGTGATTCTAGGGTGATTGGCTGAAGGTTGTGGGAAAAACAATGATAGAATGATCTTAATCACAGTAGGACCCTGAAAGTTCGAGTCTTTAACCTTAACCCTAAGCATCTCGTTCAGTCGATGAACATCTCGGCCGGGGTGGAAACTGGCTGACCGAGGTGGCTTATCCGATCCTTAACTGAGAGTTAATGTGTTAGAGTTTGCCAAATCCTATTCTTATTATACCTTTCTGGTTCAAAGCAAGCTTAGGATGAGACTTACCCGGTAATTCCTTAGTTTGTATACCAACGATCATAAGTTTAGGTAATAAAGGCTTGTCCTTTATTGGGGTTTGAGTGTGCTTCCATCCCATCTTTGTGAGTTAGCCTGAGACTTACCCGGTAAAGGTTGATTCTATTCCCTTAGATGGTGTGTTAGTTTGCGGCAATAGTTCTTTATCTTAATTCCTTGAGACTTACCCGGTAATAGGAGTTACGGTTTGGGATTAGTGTGTAGTGAGACTTACCCGGTGATCTACTCCACTTTAGAAACACCTTCCCCATGCAAAAATCTCAGCTTTGTCCACTTATCTATAGATCTTGAGTTGGAACCACAACTAGATGCTTTAATCCCTAGAATTGCATGTTTGCTTATTTGACATCTTATTCATCTTTGATTGTATACTTGCTCTTGTGGTTAGCATCAACACTAGCATACCGTATTGGACTTTGTTTCACTAAGTCCCTGTGATCGACCCCTGGAATTTTCTTGCTTTTACTACGATTGACCCGTACACTGCGGGTTCGCATCCTTGTTTTAAGCTTAAGTCTAGGGTTATAAATTTAAAGCTTGCACACACCGTTTGGAGCGAACAGCGATCGGAACTCATCTTCACAAACACACTGTCAGACTACCTCCGTTGCTGACAAGCCTCAGAAATCACCTCGGTCGAGATGCAGTTCGACCGGACCGAGGCGTAGCAGTTGCGATTCCAATTCTCAGATTTTCTGTTCTTTTCCCCCTAAAATCACTACAATTGCTTCCTAAGGGGTACTTATGGATTTCCTCAGCAAAATCAAGGGCAACCAAAGCCCAATAAGCAGTAAACAAGCGAGTTAGGGTTTTCGAACCTTTTGCACCTCGTTTCGGTCGAAACACTCAGATTTCTTGCAGATCCGTAGTTGCAATCGACTCTCCTACTCTTTAATTGCAATTTGGAAGGAGAAATCGTCGAAAACGAGCGAGAAATGGAGGAGCGAGGTGCCTCTGTGCGCCGCGGTCGAAGTGGGTGAAAGTGAAAAGTAAAAAAAAAAATTTTCTTCTTTTTATACTGTCACGAGATCTGCTGTACCTCGGTCGAGATGGTCTCGACTGGACCAAGGTGGTACGGACCGAGGCGGTTCTGCAGAAACCCTAGTCGCCTCGGTTGCTTCAAGAATCAACTCAATCGAGGTGTTCTGACAGTGACCGAGGTGCCTCTTTCTTCTCAGAATCTCGAACTTCTGTCCATCCAGATGTGCTCCTTCCTGTTGTCTGTCCAGAGCGCCAAAAACAAAGCAAAGCAAAGCAAAAACAAAAACTATCTAAACTAGACTAGAAAACGGGAAAGAAAGCAATACCTTGGGTTGCCTCCCAAGAAGCGCTTGATTTAAGGTCGCTAGCTGGACCATGATGCGTCTCAAGCGAGGTAGGAGGTTCCCTCACCCCATACTTCACCTCCATCGTGGGGTGAAGTAAGTAGATCCATCAAATGCTCCAAGATGTGCAAGTGCTCATCGGGGAATGAATCGTCTATGGGTGGGCTATCCGTCTCGCGGGAAGATTCCGGTAGCCGGCTGAGGTGATCCGCAACTGAATTCTCGGATCCCTTCTTATCGCGGATCTCTAGATCAAACTCTTGAAGCAAGAGAATCCATCGAATAAGGCGCGGCTTTGCATCTTTCTTAGCCAACAAGTAACGAATGGCTGCATGGTCGGTGTAGACAATGACTTTCGCCCCTACTAGATAGGAACGAAACTTCTCGAAGGCATATACAACCGCCAATAATTCTTTCTCGGTGGTAGCGTAGTTGCGTTGTGCTTCATCTAGCGTCTTGCTAGCATAATAAATGGCGGTGGTCCGTCCATCTTTCTTCTGTCCGAGCACCGCTCCTACGGCTACATCGCTAGCGTCACACATGACCTCAAAGGGCAAGGTCCAATCAGGAGGTTGGATAATGGGAGCGGAGATCAACGCTTCCTTAATCCTGTAAAAAGCATCAAGACACTCCTGCGAAAACTCAAAAACAACATCTTTATTCAAGAGGTTAGTTAGAGGTTTAGAAATCTTGGAGAAGTCCTTGATGAATCTCCTGTAGAAACCTGCATGCCCGAGAAAACTCCTCACACCTTTAACAGAACAAGGAGGAGGGAGTTTCTCAATAGTCTCGATCTTAGCTCGATCGACTTCAATGCCTCGATTAGAAACGAGGTGTCCTAGCACAATGCCTTCGTTAACCATAAAATGACACTTCTCCCAATTCAAAACAAGGTTAGTGTCTTCACATCTTTTAAGCACTAGAGAATGGTTAGATAGGCAATCATCAAAAGAGGAACCATATACAGAAAAATCATCCATAAATACCTCCATGATCTCCTCTATGTACTCGGAAAAGATAGCCATCATGCATCGCTGGAAGGTAGCCGGTGCATTGCACAATCCAAATGGCATCCTTCGATAGGCAAACGTCCCCCATGGACAAGTGAAAGTGGTCTTCTCCTGATCATCCGGATGGATAGGAATCTGGAAGAATCCACTATAGCCGTCCAAGTAGCAAAAGTGTGAATGCTGAGCCAACCGTTCGAGCATTTGATCAATGAAGGGAAGCGGAAAATGGTCCTTCCGAGTAGCCGTGTTCAGCTTCCTATAGTCGATGCAAACTCTCCAGCCCGTAACGGTCCTTGTTGGAATCAACTCGTTGTTCTTATTCGTCACAACGGTCATCCCTCCTTTCTTCGGAACGACATGCACCGGGCTAACCCACTTGCTGTCCGAGATAGGGTAAATAATACCTGCATCCAACAACTTAAGAACTTCCTTCTTCACGACCTCTTTCATGATCGGATTTAACCGTCTTTGAGGTTCCCGTGAAGTCTTATGATTATCCTCCATTAGAATTCTATGCATACAGAAAGAAGGTTTAATGCCAATAAGATCATCCGTGGTGTAACCTATGGCTTTTCGATGCTTTCTCAGGACATGCATTAGCTTAGTTAATTCAGAATCGGAAAGGGAAGCACTAACAATAACGGGATAAGTAGAATCCGGCCCAAGAAAGATATACCTCAAGTGACTAGGGAGTTGTTTAAGCTCCACAACTGGGGGTGCTTTCTGAGAGGGATCTGTGCTTTCTCTTTCCAGTGGAGTGGTGTCAGAAACTGGACTAGATGCAGTCTCAGTTTGAATCGTCTCGCTGTCGACCTCGGTCGAGGCGCAAAGGCGTTGAGCGAGGTGTTCTTCAGACGCCTCGCTTTGTCCAGAAGGTGCCTCGGTCGAGGTACTGCTACTGGATCCGAGGCTGGAAATCTTCGTTTCCTGGATTAGCTTCTCAGTTTTAGCCCCTGGATCCTCTTCCAGTGCCCTCAAGCTCTGTATATCTGCATCACAAGAAGCATCTATACCTTCCTCCATTAAACTGAAGCTAATAACTCTTTCGAGTGGATCGTTAATAAGGATAGAGCTCACCAATTCTCTTGATTCTTCTTCATCGTAGATGTTGAAGATATCATCAGTTAGTTGCTCCCCTTTTATGGCTGCAAGTAGTGCGAACTCCACCTCATCGCCACCAACGTTGAATTTCAACTTGGCGTTCTTGCAATCCACATTGCAACCCGAAGTTGCTAGAAATGGCCTCCCGAGAATGATGGGAACAGGATAATCTGCGGGAATGTCAAGCACGACAAAATCTATAGGTAGATAGAAGTTACCTAACTTGACCGGAACGTCCTCCAAAATGCCCACGGGATAGGTGATGGAGCGATCCGCCATGTAGAGTCGAAACTTGACCGGTTTGGGCTCTCCAAGACCGATCTTAGTGCATAGCTCCAGCGGGATGATGCTCACGCTGGCTCCTAGATCGCAAAGGGCTTCACAAGTGACATCCCCAACTTGAATGGGAATGCAAAATGAGCCGGGATCTCTCAATTTAGGTGGCATCTTCTCCTTCATGATCTTTATGAGTTCCGAAGACTTAGATGTCATCCTAACTTCACCAACATCCTCCAGCTTCCTCTTCCTTGATAAGATTTCTTTTAAGAACTTCCCATAGGCGGGCATACCTAGAATAGCATCAAGGAAAGGAATGTTAATATGTAGCTTATTCATCAAGTCAAGGAACTTACCAAAGTGCTTGTCAAGATGTGCTCTGGCTCTGGACTGAGGGAATGAAAGTGGTGGTTTATATGCAGGAGGTGGAACATAAGCTTCTGTCGTTCCTCCTACTTTCTGTTGCGCCGCCTCGGTTGGCATCTCGGTCGAGGTGTTCTTCGACTGGATCTGGACCGAGGTGGTCTGCGTCGAGCGAGGTACTGGATCAGCAGTTTTGAGTCCACTCCTCGTCGTTATGGCCATGCACTGGCCCTTAGGGTTAGTTTCCGTCTTTGCTGGAAGCTTCCCTGGATCTCTTGGCGCTTCATTCGCCCTACTAGCAAGTTGTTGTTCAAGGGACTTTTGGGCCCTCGAAAATGAAGTCATAGAATTCTCCATGGCGCCAAGCTTGATCAAGATTGCCTCCAGAACTGCGTCCTTCTTTTCCGGCTGAGACGAACTTGATCCTTGCCCTTGGCTTTTCAATGGAGTAGAAGAGGAAGAAGGGGAAGAGAGGAAAGGATTAGAGGAATCATTTGAATTGGAGTTTGAACGATTGTTACCGTAATTTTGGTTATTCGCCCTCCAGTCGTTGCTATTGGATCCTCTATTGTTGTTGTTGTAGTTGTTGTTTCGGGGTCCGTTGTTGTTGTTACGGTACCAGTTGTTGTTGTTGTTCCTTTGCCCTTGCTCTTCCTTCCTAGTTTGAGCCATCAAGAGCTCCTTCAATTCCTTCACGTCATTCTTCAATGATGTGAGTTGATTGTTGTTGGGTTGAGTCTCTTGAAAGTTGACTCTTTTAACTCCACCTTCAGCTCCTTGGTGGGTGTACTTCTCCATGTGCAAGGCTTGCTTCTCAATGAAGTCCCATGCATCATCAACCGCCATGTCCATGAATGTACCGGCGGAGAGTAGTTGGAGATTGAACTGGGTGTTTCCGTCCAGCCCTTTGAAGTAGATCTCCAACAACTCGATCTTTGGAATCCCATGATGTGGGCAATCCAAAAGGATATCCTTGAACCGCTCCCAAGACTTGGACAAGCTCTCCTTGTCCTTCATGATGAAAGCATTGATCTTCCCCCTCATTTCAGCGGTCTTTGAAGGTGGAAAGAATTTGGTTAGGAATTCCGTAGTCATTTCCTCCCATGTGCTTATTTTTCCTGGAGGAAGAGATTGATACCAAGTAAGAGCTCTATCTTTTAAAGAAAAGTAAAAAGGTCTTAGCTTGTAGTTGTTATTTTCAATTCTAGAAGGTCGCAAGGTCTCCATCAAGATCTCGTAGTTTTGAAGATGTTGATGCGGTGACTCCTTCTCTAGCCCTCCGAATTGACATTGGCGAATCATGGCTAGAACTTGCGGTCGAAGTTCGTAGTCATGATCCGCTGGATCTCCTAGGTTCACCCCTGGACGCCTCAGCTGCTGATTAGGGTCCATCCTTTGACCTAGGGTTTGCGGGATTCCTGCAAGAAGAACATTTCGGACTGGAATCCGAGGTGGATGTATATCGACCGGGGCGTCAGGTGCTGGAATCTGCCTCGGTCGAGGATCGACTACTGGATCCTGCATCGGTCGAGGATCAACTACTGGATCCTGCATCGGTCGAAGTAGAATCTGGTTCCGGATGGCTGCAATCTCAGCTTCGATTGCTGCAGTCCTGGCTTGATTCTCTTCTTTCTCTTGCCTTAGCTCTTCTTTACTGAGACGTAGCAGCTCCTGCGTCTCTCTCAATTGGGCCGCAAGATCGTGATCGTCTTGTTGGGCCATTTTCGCTTCTCTCAAGCGTCGCTTGTATGTCTTTTCCGGTTCGGGATCGTAAGGAACGATTTCCTTCCCAGCGTGGGTTCTTCGCATATACCTAAGAAAGAACCTGCAAAAGTCACTCAAGTAGAGTGGTAAGATGAAACGGGGCAAATGCCCCAAGAGCAAACCGTACCGGCTCGGTCTAGACCAAGTCCCCGGCAACGGCGCCAAAAACTTGTTCGCTCCAAACGGTGTGTGCAAGCTTTAAATTTATAACCCTAGACTTAAGCTTAAAACAAGGATGCGAACCCGCAGTGTACGGGTCAATCGTAGTAAAAGCAAGAAAATTCCAGGGGTCGATCACAGGGACTTAGTGAAACAAAGTCAACACGGTTTGCTACGTTAATTCTAACCACAAGAGCGATTAACACAATCAAAGATGAATAAGATGTCAAATAAAGCAAACATGCAATTCTAGGGATTAAAGCATCTAGTTGTGGTTCCAACTCAAGATCTATAGATAAGCGGACAAAGCTGAGATTTTTGCGTGGGGAAGGTGTTTCTAAAGTGGAGTAGATCACCGGGTAAGTCTCACTACACACTAATCCTAAACCGTAACTCCTATTACCGGGTAAGTCTCAAGGAATCAAGATAAAGAACTATAACCTCAAACTAACACACCATCTAAGGGAATAGAATCAACCTTTACCGGGTAAGTCTCAGGCTAACTCACAAAGATGGGATGGAAGCACACTCAAACCCCAATAAAGGATAAACCTTTATTACCTACACTTATGATCGTTGGTACACAAACTAAGGAATTACCGGGTAAGTCTCATCCTAAGCTTGCTTTGAACCAGGAAGGTGTAATAAGAATAGGATTTGGCAAACTCTAACACTTAACTCTCAGTTTAAGGTCGGATAAGTCACCTCGGTCAGAAGAATTCCACCCCGGCCGAGATGTTCATCAACCGAACGAGATGCTTAGGGTTAAGGTTAAAGACTCGAACTTTCAGGATCCTACTGGAATCTAAGACTATTCTATCATTGTTTTTCCCACAACCTTCAGCCAATCACCCTAGAATCACACAAGGAAATTAGCCACTCATCATCATTATGAAAGTATTAAATATATGGGAAGAAGGTGAATATTTGAACAAAGAAGAATTTAATGAAAAGACTTCAATAACTGAATCAAATATCACACAAAAGCGTTCCTTGGATAGCAATCCAACAAGACAAGACAACAAGTGAGGGAATTGAAGACAATCTTACAAAACCCTTCAATAAAAGCTATAAAAGCTATGGTCTTCAATCTTCCTTCAACCTTCAAAAAGGTTCTTCAACTCTCTCCCAAATTGGAGTATGCGGCTGCTGCGCTGATAGCGGATCTTCGCGGGCTCTCAGCACTTATGCGGGGTGTCGGATTTGTGGAAAATCCAACCCTTTTTATAGGAAAAATAAACCTCCAAAGATAAGAAATCTTAAGAAGATATTATCCCATAAATATAGGTGAAATATATGATTCTGCATATCTCCTTCCTTCCAGAAGCCCAGCCCAAAAATATAAGATCACTTTCCAATTTTAAAAGATCTCAGCCAAGAATAAAATATTCTCGCCGCGTCCTAGGTATTCGCCTCGGTCGAGTCGGCGTCTCTGGATCGCCTCGGTCGAGATGAATCTCTGGGCAACCGAGGTGATTCATAACTGAGTGTAGAATCTCTCAAAACTGGTCCAAAGTAAATCTTTAATCCATGGCTATGCTTCCTGAAGGATTCCTTTTTGCTCCTCAATGTAGCTCCAAATGACTCTTGACTCCTTTTGCTCCTTTTTGATGCAAAACGTACCATATTACCTGCAATTACAACGAAACTAGGTGTAGACCTCGATTCTCGCAAAGGTAGATGAAATGGTAGTAAAATCACATAATGTACATACAAACATGCAGATTATGAAAGATAAAACGTCCAAACAAACCTCAAAATATAGACTATAATTCATGCTATCAAAATACCCCATACTTAGCCCTTGCTTGTCCCTAAGCAAGTTCCTCATATAGAAATCAAGATAGAATGGATTATAAGTCAAGAAAATCAATGAAAAGTCTTTCAAAAACATTTTTATGGTGTGCAACTATCATAGATCACTCTAAGAGAGTACTTCCTGGAAATTAAAAACTCAATATGATCAAAACATTTTATAAATATAGGAAAGTTGTTCATCTTTGCATAAAATCATAGAATGCATAATAAATCATAATTATCAAAATTAATCATGTATAATCCGATTTAAACCGCTAAGTCAATCAACAAGCTCAAGGTCTCAAGGGCTTCCCAAAAGAAAAGGTCAAGAAACGTGTAGGGTAGGGATGTATGTAAGGTAATGTGGTGCTAGAATCCGGGAAAAGGATGAACTTCACTTTCACTTTGACTTGCAACATCTTCCACCAATAAGCTTTGTTTATTCCACTTTTTTTCTTTTTACTTTACTTTTTGGGATGCATGGACAGAGGTGCACAATAACCGAAGCCTAGGAAATCAGCAATCATCAATTTCTTGAGATGCATCAAACCCTTGATGCACATACCATGACCCGTTAGGAATATCGCTCAATCCGACTTTGGCAAGACACAAACACCCGGCTATGTGAATGGTGCCGAGTTACTCATCTTCATGATTGACTTTCCCAAACCTATTATTACTTTCTAACACTTTCACTTCCAGCCAACTTCTCAACTTTAACTTCACTTGCTTTCACCGCTTCGCTTGCTTCCAAATTCCCGGATAGGTAAAGGGAGGCAAAATGTATATGAGGGGCTAAGCATGATCAAGAAGAAGAAGAGAGAAGAATGAATTGCCTTGGTCTTTCCAGGAAGAAAGTGAGAGAACTTATCTTGTGGTGTCAACCTTCAAATTCAACATAATTTGGATAAAAACAAAGTATTAAACATGCCAATAATTTCAAACAAAGCATTTAGCAACTTAAACATATTATAAAACCTTTCAAACACATAAAGTCATTAAAACCAGTCAGTAAACAAGATCTTCACTGAGATCATATCCACATAAGAATGCACAAGAATCGTTTCAAAAACTTTCAGTTAAACCACCTCGGTCGAGGTGTTCTTAGGTCAACCGAGGTGAAACACCTCGTTCGGCCAAGACTGACTCGGTCGAGGTCCAAATTTTTTTTTTAAAACCAGTTTTCTTTCAGTTTCGACGTTTTTCTCAATCAAATAACCTGTAAGTATGCATGTAGTCTCAGATAAACACATAGATGCAAAAGTGAAGCATAAATATAAGTATCCGGTCAATACAGTCATACATCAAAAGTGTCAAATAATACATCAATAAACACCCCATACTTGGGACACACTGTCCCAGTGGGTCAAAATAATTCTAAGGACAGGATACTCACCGAACATAGCTAAACTGCATGAAGAAGTAAGAAACAGCTCCTAGATAAGACCATCTCGGTTGGCGAAGCACATCTCGGTCGAGGTGTTCTGACAGTACCCGAGATGTATCTCAGTAAAGCTCGTCTCCTCAACTTCTCGAAATTTTGTTCTTCCAGTGTAGCTCTTGAACTGTGATCCTTCCTTTTGGAATACCTGGTTGTTGTCTAGAGGAAAACAAAAACAAAGCAACTATCTAAACTAAACTAGAAGAGGGAGAAGAAAGCAATACCTTGGGTTGCCTCCCAAGAAGCGCTTGGTTTAAGGTCGCTAGCTGGACCCTTCTCCATAGAATTACTCAATGTACCTTGAACACCATGGAGTGCTCATCACATCCATCATAAAATTCTTCCAAAAAGGTTCCGGTTCCTAATTTCACCGGCAAATGGTAAGATCTCCCACGTACAAGCTTGTACGGTTTGATTCTCACCGGAATCCTTCTAGACTTCCTGCACTTCAATGGGACATAATCTAGCCTTGCGTCCCATCCTTTCCTTGATCGAGAAAATAGTTTCTCGAGAATCATAGCAGCTTCCCCATCTATAGCTTGGGGATGGTACAGGGTCCTGAGCATGCGAGGGACCCCATACTTGAACAAATAACACTTCGTTGCCTTAGCGGTGAAGCGCTTGTTAACTTCACTCCTTATAATCCAAGGAGCTTCTTCTTCCAACAATTTCAAGGAAGACTTCATCTTGATTTTAGGAGGTTCTTTCGGAAGAGACCTCCAACTTTCCGGTGCATTCCTGAAAAATTCAGAAATATTAATAGGGAATTCAAATGAAGTAGGAGAACGTACCTTGCAAAGTTCTCCAAAGCTTGAGGCAAGTTTCGTGTTGGGTTGATAATCCACCCACGAAATCTCTCTCAGTTCTGCTGGTCTTTCTTCCACCTTGACCATAATCTCAGTAATTTGGCTAAAGTCTTCTGCATCTGCCTCTTCCGGTTCTGCAGATTCTTCCATCATCTCGACCGAGGTCTCTTCTACCTCGACCGAGGTCTCAACAGTCAGATCGAGATCTTCCACATCTTCTCCCTCAGAAGCTTCAGGAGAAACTTCTGGTTTGACTGGAGGTATGCTCGAAACGTGCAACACTTCCTTATGCTCCTCTTCCGGTTTAGCATAGGATAGGGTGCTTTCCTTGAGCTCCGTCACCTTCTTCATTAACTTCTCCAACCTAGATTCGAGAGAATCTTCAAGAGGTAGCTCATAAGTCTTTTTAGGGACATTCTTCTCATCCCATATCGCAAGTTCATGCTGAATGGCCTCTTCTCTTTCCCATTCATTGTTGAACCAATAGAAGGAGTACTTCTCCTCCAAGTATTCATAATGATCTGCCCTAGCACTTTGTCTTGCTATCCAGGCTGGATCAAACATAGCCATAAGAAATCCTGAAAACTACAAAACTCATAGAAAGAGTAGTTAGTAGCAACAGGGGCAAATGCCCCAAGAGCAAACCGTACCGGCTCGGTCTAGACCAAGTCCCCGGCAACGGCGCCAAAAACTTGTTCGCTCCAAACGGTGTGTGCAAGCTTTAAATTTATAACCCTAGACTTAAGCTTAAAACAAGGATGCGAACCCGCAGTGTACGGGTCAATCGTAGTAAAAGCAAGAAAATTCCAGGGGTCGATCACAGGGACTTAGTGAAACAAAGTCAACACGGTTTGCTACGTTAATTCTAACCACAAGAGCGATTAACACAATCAAAGATGAATAAGATGTCAAATAAAGCAAACATGCAATTCTAGGGATTAAAGCATCTAGTTGTGGTTCCAACTCAAGATCTATAGATAAGCGGACAAAGCTGAGATTTTTGCGTGGGGAAGGTGTTTCTAAAGTGGAGTAGATCACCGGGTAAGTCTCACTACACACTAATCCTAAACCGTAACTCCTATTACCGGGTAAGTCTCAAGGAATCAAGATAAAGAACTATAACCTCAAACTAACACACCATCTAAGGGAATAGAATCAACCTTTACCGGGTAAGTCTCAGGCTAACTCACAAAGATGGGATGGAAGCACACTCAAACCCCAATAAAGGATAAACCTTTATTACCTACACTTATGATCGTTGGTACACAAACTAAGGAATTACCGGGTAAGTCTCATCCTAAGCTTGCATTAAACCAGGAAGGTGTAATAAGAATAGGATTTGGCAAACTCTAACACTTAACTTTCTGTTT